>JAMLFY010000001.1:35761475-35852240 GCA_030441495.1 Dalbergia oliveri | reverse complement strand
AAACCCTTGACCTTTGCTTTCCATCTTTTAAAAATAGTAAAAGTGATTAAGAAGCACTACTAAAAATCTACCGATGGATGTTACCAACAGGTTCATACCTGCGGTAACTACCAACGGTATCTCAAGGGTCATGGTATTTTTGTAATTAAAATAAATTTACATAAATACTCGTCGTTTCTTCGATAAATGATGGTGTTAAATCCTCACATAGGGAACATTATTTCGACGTGTTTATCGACAAATATAATATTTTGTTTTTTAATTATATTTTTATCAACTTTACAAGTACAAGTACGGTAGGTTATTTAATTTAGATTTTTTTTATTTTGCCATTATATTACCGAGGTTTACCGACTTGTTGTTATTTAATATTTTTTTATTTAATTACCCACTACCTAACTGACGGGTATTTAATTTGATTTTGTAATTAATTTTTATTAAATATTATTGAGGTTTATCGATGGGTATTTGAATTTTGTAATTATTTTTATTAAATATTAGATAGGTAGACCAACGGGTATATTTAACAATATGTTTTATTTTTAATTTTCATTAAATTTACCGACTATGTAACGACGGGAGTTTAATAATTTATTTTGATTTATTTTTGTTAAATATTATCGAGTTAACCAATGGGTATTTATTATAATTTTAATTATATTTATTAATTATTTATTACTGATGGGTTAACCGGAGGGTTTATTTTTTAAAATTTTTAATTATTATTTATTACCGATGGATTTTTAAAATTTCACAAGTTGTCGTGCAACCTTTGGGATTTCTAAATTTCCATCAGTAAACCCATTGGTAATTACTAGTTAGCGAAATGCACCGTTTTATTAAACGGGTACCCATCGGTAACCCATATTTATCACCCTACAGGAACCTTCTTCTTCCCCACTCCATGAAGTTCTCTATCTCTCTTCACTCACTCTCTCTCTAAACCTCACCACCGCGCCCATTTTGCCACCATGCACCGCCACCGTGCTCCGTTCGAGAACGAAGACCACCATTGCGATCTGGGGCGATTTAAAGTTATCAAATTGGATTGTCAGGATTGGATTTGGTTGGACACAGAGAGCTTTCCCACATTCTATGGATTTTTTTACCGCTATAGAGGTTAGTATGGTTGAATGGTTTAATATATATGTAGGATATATAGAGACTTATGTTTTCTAGGATAGAGTTGTAGGAAATGGGGATTTCATGACTGAGAGGGAAGGGCGTAGAGGTCCTTCCCAACTTGTTTGCATTATTTGCTATAGGATTCTTTGTGTTTGCGGAGATTGTAGGATGCATGTTGTGCAATTATAAGGGGATGCGCAATAGAATGGTTTTTAGGATTATGTGAATTGTATGTAATGATTAAAATGTTATTGTTGAATCTATTCTGTTGTTGATCTTTATAATAATATCTATAATTGTTGAATTGACTGAAATATCTAACGATGGAAACTCCTAATTTAAGGGGAGATGCCTCAAAATTTTGTTTAAATTTTGTGTAGGAATAATAGATTAAAAAAAGTAACTATATTTAGAAAAAATTAAAAGCTAGTTGAATTTAGTTAAAAATGCGTGAGTGTAAATAAAACTTAAAAACCAATTAAGCATGTGCATGCCCTCAACCAGGAGCTAAAGCAGGCGCAATTGATCCAACGCGCCAGAGTATAGGCAAGCCTTCCACGCTTTAGAGAGGAGGTATGGCGAGCAATTGTGAAGCAGGAGCTGAGAGAGATCTAAGAGCTTAAGCTCTCCTTGGAGCAACAACATCAGGAGAAAGCATAAAGGGAAGGCTCAATTTCAAAGATGAGGAGAAGATCACTGCAGATGTGATGACCTTCTTTTGGGACATGCAAGTTTTAGGATCTTCCAGCTCTAGCAAGATGCTCCCCCAGATCCCATTCCCCTATATCCCACTCCTCTCTTTGCTGAGGGCCACTCAAGTAGACGGCACGGATGATGATGATGGTCTAGGTGATGATGATGATGATGATGCGCTATGATCACGATCTAATGCCCAGAGTTCAACTAGTTTTTATCTAGCTTCATCTTTTTTCCTTTCTGGATATTTTTTACATTTATTGTAATATATATATTGTCAGAATTTGCTATTTTATTTAATTAGTTTAATTTATTCATTTTATTATTTTCTTATTTAATATCAGTTTAATTGATAATTAGGTTATTATATAAATAAATAAATAAATAATAAATTACTAATCACTTCATAATTAAATAGGAAAATTTAAAGAAAAATTAAATAATTACCGACGGGTATGTCTGGTAAAACGTAATATTTATAAAATAAAATTATTTTCCAAAAATCAAAATCCCGTCGGTAAACCCGTCGTAATAAGTAAAAGAATTATGTTATTTATTTCAAATTCCGTTGGTAAAAATAAATAAACCCATCGGTATTTATATGGCTCTGATGGTCACGTGATGCCTTTTTATCTAATTGTACCGATGACTAAGTATTTTAATACCCGTCAATACATGTGTTGATAACTATTGACGGGTTTTATTATACTATTGGTAATATTCATTGATGGTCTGGAAACTAACAACCTCGTGCCCGTCGGTATACCTATCAGTATAAATACTACCCGTTGAAAAAATCTATCGGTAATGGCGCATTTCCCTTACATTTCTTGTAGTGAAGACCCAAGAAAATTATTGGAAACTCTTCCATATGTTAGTTTCATCATATAAAAATTTCAGTGCATGATCATGTCTCTAAATCAATGAGAAAAATCAAATCAGTTCACCTGTTGCTTTAATGAGATTTTCCAGGAGGATGAATCACAACATTTTTTAACAAAAAGAGTTTCATAACATCATCAAAACTCTTTACCAAAATTTATACATCAATATTCATATATTATCAACCCATAAAACAAAAATTTCAGACCCAATCAATCAAGAAATTTCAAGAGTAAATTTTGAAAGAAAAGTGGATGAATAAAGCCTACTTGTCACTTATGTGTTCTTGCTCTTGTTCTTGGTTCCCTTCAAAAGCTTTACACCCAATCTTTGATTCAACCCACTCAAATCCTCTTCTTAGATAGCCAACACAATAGAATTTATTCATGGTGAAGTGAGGTAATGAGTCTCTATTGGTGTTTCATATGAGGATATCAAGAACTAGTATGTGATATGTGTTCAAGTCTTGGATGTTTGGTGTTGTATGATAGAGTTTTGAGCAATTATATTTCATGAGGTTTAGGAAGAGAAGAAATGATGATGGTTATGTGAAGCGGGCCTGCTGAGATTTTTGAGGAAGAAGAATGATAAGGTTTTGCTCTCTTTGTTTTTATAATAATATACATATTACTTTCCATGAAAAAAAATTAATTTCTTAAAGATAATTAGATGAAATTTTGTGAGACTCCTATTGGTTAGTGAAAAAGACAATGGTGTGGCACATTTCTAAGCCACACACTTGTCCTCCTTAGGTGACCCACTTACACTGTAAGTTTCATATGGTGTAAGAAACTATACACCATAATTTAATCGAACAGTAAATGTTGCACACGGAAAATAGATATTACTCAAAATTAAATTTCGGGTCTAAAATTCTTATTTCTAATAATTTCTAATCTTGATCCTATATTTTCTAGTCTCAGGCATTTCTGTTCCAATTCTAGGATTTTGGTGGTCACTATTCATGCATGGTCACTATTCATTTTTGTTTTTTTGTTCATCATTATCAAGTCATTCTCATCTCAACTAATCCTATCAGAATCATGAAATTCTAGCTAATAAAGTCCAAATAAAATTTTTAAAAATAATTTTTGAGGTGTTACACTTCATCCAAGAAAAATAAGCAACAGTAGGTCTCAATTAGATGCAAATTTGAAAGGGCAATCCCTAATAGCAAACCACTCCTACTGACAGGAGAGTAATATCCTCAAAATATATGAAATTAAAGACTCCATTAGCAGCATTCTTTGCTTAGGACCCCTCAAGGTTGGTCCAAAATGAATTGACAATTCTCCTTATCATAAATCCTCAAGGTGGAAGGGTTGGAAGCTACTGGTTCTAGTCTCCTTAATGGAGAATCATGAGAAGAGGATGAAGAAGATGGGGAATTGGAAGAGTTAGGGTAAGGAGAGTAATTAGAATTTTGAAAATTAGAGGAGGAAGAAAAAGGGGCCATTGCTGCTAAAGGTGTAAAAAAGGGGAAATGATTTGTGCAAGAGAAGTATGCAAAAGCAAGGAGTAAGCAATGATTAGAATAGTTTAATTAGACCGATTACATTACCTTTGCGATTCTTTTACTATCACGGCTAATATAATACAAAGGGGCAATATGTTGGCACTCAAAATATAGTTATTGTTATTTTAGATCTAATTGTTAACCCTCAAATGATTCATGCATGTTGATGATAGAAGAAAGCTTAGCCGAATGAAAAAAATAAGCTATTGAGGTAGACTAACACATCTTCACCCAGAGAGCATGGACTAGCAAATTGGCAAGGTCATATGGGAAACTCCTGAAGTGGAAATCTAATTTAAGTAAACGATGGTTATCAAGAGATTGTACATGGAAAAGTCTAATCAAGCCCACCAATTGTTTTGACCAAATCAATAAAATATGCATTTTCATTGTATCCATTAGTCGTAGCTTTAGTTCTCGGACTTTGCTTCTTTGCAACTTGAGGATGCTCCTCAGCAATTTTTGTTAGTTGGTTACCTTTATAATTTGACAATGTCTTTTGTAAACCTTTCTCAAGTGTATTAATAGACTTGTTCGATTGAATCTAATTCTTATCCCTTATGTTTTGGATTGCTTCTCAGTATTAGATTGACCTTGGCCAAAGGTTTATCATTAACCATTTTGGGAACCCATATTCAAAGAGCCAATTTATCTCTTTGAAGTAAACATTAGATCCTTGGAATCGATAAAGGACTTTGTCCTAAGGTTAGCAGATTCACAAAATTTGGTACACCTAACACCCACATATATTCATTAAGCCAAAAATTAGCTCAAATAGCAGCACCTCATGATATGCTTTTTAAAGCTAGCTTATGCTCTTTAAAATATAATTTTACTCTATTTAGTAACAATAAAATTAGAAGTTATATTCTTCAATGTCTATATCTATTATAATCATTTAGGATTTTAAAAATAATTGCATAATATAATTACCAAACACTCTCCTGTTATGGCTTCTCCATATTGAGCAACTTTTATATTATTTTACCAAACAATATTACTATAGCTTTTTAAGACTAACTTTGAAGAGTTGAAAAAGATCTGCAATTCTAAAAAAAGTCACAACAATATCAAATTAAGTCTTAATATATCAAAATAAATGCAGATGTATAGTGTTCTTGTGTGATTTTGTTTAATAGGAAAAATATTTTGTGTTATGAAATAGATAACTTTTGTTAGAAATATACAAAGAATGAAATATTTGGTAGGCTTTGAGGCATGAATTATCACTTTCTTTAAAAAATATTGCCTACACACTCTTAGGGGAAGGGCAGACAAGTCTCTTTTAAGGATGTAACAAAGCCACTCAAACTCTCTTAATAATTATTCTGAAATTTTCCTTATCTTTAAAATGATGAACATAACACTTATTTAATGAGTTATTTAGACACCTTTTAATTACAAAAGATTACTAATATATCTCTCTTAGAAATAAAAACCGCTCGAACCAAAACATTGGAATGCATCGCTTCAGCAGTTCCCTTCAAAAGCAACATTTATAGGTTGCAACATTCATAAAGCAATGTGAACGTTATTGTTCATTTGACTTTAAAGTCCAGTTTCATCATTCATATATATAATAATAATATAATTACAAACTACTTAACAATCCCCCACTAGTTTGTAATATCATCCATAATATCATGCATAATAGAAGGTATCTCATGGATTTGAACTTTCTAGTAGTGTGAACATTTTAAGATTAAACGAAATTATTGGTATACAATCATTGAAATATAACTCCTTGAGTCAAATAGAAAATATTACACACATGATATCACACAATTATTAAGAGGCTTTAACAACAAGCTTTTAGCACTTTTATGGCCATGTGCTAACCCTACATTGATGAATACTTACAAGGATAAACCTTTAAACCCTTATTAAAGGCGGCACCACTTTAATATTCATATAGGTGAAATTTGTCATTTTGTCCCTATTACTATAAACATTTAACAATTTCATTAAGACATTTAGTCATCCTCTTCTCATAACAGTATACATTACTATCATAGAATGGGACATTAAAGTAAAATCAATGTCTAGTCCAATACATAGTAATTTGTTTTTACCCATTGAACTTATGTTATAAGAATTTCTAACTTAAAGTTGGGTTTCCATTACTAGTGCATTTTTAATATTAGGGTTTCAGCCCCATTCCCTTAGAATGCAATTGTAATGCATCTCTTGGCAGTGCTTTGTAAGCAGATCAGCCAAATTTTATTTGATCTCATAAAAATTATAGTTACGACTTTGCTCTTAAACAATTTTCTTACATAGGCATGTCACAAACTTATATGTCTAAACTTTCCATTGTATATCTTATTGTGGGCTAAACACATTGTTGCCTCACTATGACAATATATAGGAACGGCTTGCATCGGTTTGGCCACAACTTTATATCTAATAACATATTCCTCAACCATTCCGCTTCTTTTGCTAGCTTAATGCAATAAATTCAGATTTCATAGTGGAATGTGAAATACAAGTTTGCTTTTTGGATGCCCAACTAATAGCACCCCCTCCCAAAGTAAATATCCATCCTGTAGTGGATTTATTATCACTAATACTAGTTATCCAACTAGCATTTGAATAACCTTCCAACACAATAGGAAAACCATTATAACAAATAGACACATTTAGTGTTCTCTTTAAATAGCCAAGCACTCTAATAATTACTTTCCAATGATCATTGCTTGGCTTACTTATAAAAGTAGAAAGCTTACAAACTGCAACTGCAATATTCGGTCTTGTACAATGCATTGCATATATCATACTCTCTATTACATTTGCATATTGTAATTGTGCAACTATCCTTCCATCATTTTCTGTTAATTTGACACTAGAACCATAAAGAGTGTTAAACTCTTTAATTCTCAAATGACTATACTTTGTAAGTATTTTCTCAATATAATGAGATTGTGTCAAAATTACACTTTTGCCTTCCCTTTTAATCTTTATACCCAAAATAGTATCTACCTCATTCATATCTTTCATTTTAAAAATTGAAGTAAGATACTTTTTGGTTTCACAAATTCCAAGCATATTTGTGCCAAATAACAATAGATCATCCACATATTGGCATATAATAATGCCATATTCTTCTGAACTTAGCATAAATGCACTTATCTTACTATTGTGTACGAATCCATTTGATAGTATAACACTATAAAATTTTTCATGTCATTGTTTTGGTGCTTGCTTTAAACTATAAAGAGATTTTATTAACTTGCAAACTTTAGTTTCATTTCTAGGAAGAATAAATCAATTCTGGTTGTTGCATATAAATCTCTTCACTCAAATCTCCATTCAAGAAGGTCATTTTAACATCCATTTGATGTATAATTAAATTATATATAGATGCCAAAGCTAATAGCACTCTTGTAGATATTATTCTAGCTACTGGAGTATAAGTATCAAAATAATCAATGCCCTCCTTTTGCGTAAAACCTTTTGTCACAAGTCTGGCTTTAAAAATTTGGATAGAACCATTTGTACTATATTTTCATTTAAATACCCATTTACATCCTATGGGTTTTGATCCAGGAAGTAGATCAACTAATACCCAAGTATTATTGGACATAATAGAATCCATTGCATCATTGATGGCTTCTTTCCAAACTGCCACATATCTAGAAGTCATAGCTTCTTGAAACGTTTTTGGATCATCCTCAATGGTCATTACAATGGATATTTTACTATAAATTTTATCTCTACTTCCTTCTATAAGAAAAACAATAGATTGTAAAGAAATAAAATCAGAGTCAAGATCTTTTTCTTTCTTATTCTTTGGCTATTTCTTGGTTCTAGTTGAACATTATTAAATTTTCTTTTTGAACTTTCACACCATAACGCACATTTTGTCCATGCATAGACTCATTACTACAAGAATCATTCAAAAATTTATTTTCAATGAATTTAACATGTATAGATTCTACAATAACATTAGATTCTATATCTAAAAGCCTATATACCTTTGAATGTTGTGTATAACCCACAAAAATACTTTTGATTCCTCTTAGTCCTAATTTTGTTCTTTGATTGTCAGGAACTTCTGTAAAAAGCAATGCACCCCCACACTTTAAAATAATTTAAGTTGGGTTTTCTACTATTCCAAAGTTCATATGGAGAAATTTTCATAACTTTTGAAGATACTCTATTGAGTATGTGACATGTAGTTAATAATGCTTCACCCCATAATTTATGTGGGAAATTTGCATTTACTAACATAGCATTAATCATGTCTACTAATGTCCTATTTTTCCTTTCAGTCAAACCATTTGTTGTGGTGTATATGGTACACTCTTTTGATGTATTAAACATTGTTCCTCACAAAACTTGTCAAACTCATTAGGAAAATATTCTCCTCCTATCATCCTAGTATTTTTATTTTCCTATCCTTTTGATTTTCTACAATAGATTTATATTCCTTAAACTTTTAGAATGCTTAATCTTTTGTCCTAATTAAATAAACAAATGAAAATCTCAAATAATCATCTATAAAAATAATAAAATATCTCTTTCCTCCCCTAGTTAATTCTCCATTTAACTCACATATGTTAGAATGTATAAGTTCAAGCAATTGAGTATTTCTTTCAACACTAGGGAAAGGTTTCTTGGTCATTTTTTATTGTATGCAAATTTCACATTTATCTATTTGTTTATCTTTGCAAACAATATATCCATTTTTTGACATAAAATTTAAAGAACCAAAATTTAAATGACCCAATCTAGAATGCCATAAAGAAGAATCACACTCAATAATATAAGGAAAATCCTTGTTTATTTTATTAATACTTAATTTAAACATGCCATCACATGAATATCATTTTCCTACAAATATAGAACTCTTAGAAGTTATTACATTATCAGACTCTCACAATCTTGAAGCCCTTCTTTGAAAGCAAACTAGCAGAGCCAAATTCTTGGAATTTTAGAACATGAAACACGTTCAATAGTGTTAACTTTTGTCCCGAAGTAAAATTTAATTCAACGGTCCCCTTTCCTTGCACTTTGAGGAACTTGATTACCCATCAACACTTTCATTCTATTTCAATTCCACATAATTCTTGAATCGATTTTTGTCATTGCATATGTGAATTGTTGCACTAGAATCTAACCACCAATCTTGGTTTTTGGTTGAAGTGATAGCCATATTTAATTCAGTAATAATAGCAATCAATTCGTTGACCGCTTCCTCCACTAGATTTGCCTTCTTAAAATTTTCAAAATTGAAATTTCTTCCTACTTTCCTGTGCCTGAATCTTGAATAAAATGGCATTTCTTGCCACAATGAAAGCATTGCATTTCCTTTTCTTTTTAAATGAAACACCTTTCTTGGATGCTTTTAGATTAAAGTTTTCTCCATCAAAATTTTTTGGATTGACAAAATTAACAGTAGAACTTGAAAGGCATAAATTGTGCATCACGTGCACAAGTTTCACATTCAATTTGAAAATGAGTGTGAAATTCTCAAATTGAATGTGAAACTTCTAAAGTTAATTTTTCAGAGGAGTGCAAAAATTTTTTTATAAAATTATTCAATGATGGAGGAAGTTTAGAAAAAATGACACTAATTTGCAGGGCATTAAGAATTTTAACTTCAAGATCTCTTAGTCTTGACACTAACACTTGCAATTCATGCACTTGATCCATAATTGGCTTAGTATCAAACATTTTAAATTCATAATATTGTAAAGACAAAAATTTATCCATGCCTTGTTTTTCATTCTTATATGTTGTCTCCAATGATGTCCAAATTTCTTCGGTGTCTTAAGATTGGATTAGAGATCATATAGATGATCCATCAAGGTATTCAAGATATGCCCACGATAAATTAATTCGTCTTCTTCACATTTCTTCCTCTTGCTCTTGATTTCCTCAGAATCATTTGGAGTGGGGTTGGGCAAAGATGATAAGTTTGAATCTAAAATATAAGAGATCTTCAATCCAGTGAATAGGAACACTATCTTGTCCCTCCATCGAGTAAAATTTGTCTCATCAAAATGATCAAGTTTGATGTCTTGCTTGATAGGATATGGAGAAAATGAATTTGAATCCATTGAATATCTCTTTAAAATTGTTAGAAATATACAAAGAATAAAATATTTGGTAGGCTTTGAGGCGTAATTATTACTCTCTTTAAAGAGATATTGCCCACACACTCTTAGGGGAAAGGACAAACTAGTCTCTTTTAAGGATGTAACAAAGCTACTCAAACTCTCTTAATAATTATTCTAAAATTTCCCTTTCTTTAAAATGCAACATATCACTTATTTATAGAGCCATTTAGACACCTTTTAATTACAAAAGATTACTAATATATCTCTCAAGAAATAAAACTGCTCGAACCAAAACATTGGAATGCATCGCTTCAACAATTCCCTTCAAAGGCAACATTTATATGTTGCAACGTTCATAAAGCAATGTGAACGTTATTGTCCATTTGACTTTAAAGTCCAATTTCATCATTCATATATAATAATAATATAATTACAAACTACTTGATGTTATGAAATATTATTCATTTATGGATGTCCATATCTTTATTGATTCAGTTAAAATTTGATTTGATTAGATAGAATCTGTTATGATTTGATGTGATATTATCTCTCTTTATTTGGCTATAAATAGCCCTTTGGATGCTCCATGTAGAGTACCTTTGAGACTATTAATAAGACTATTCTTTCTCTTCTTCTCCATTATTCTCTCCATTCTTATTTCTTTTACAACATGTTATCAGCATTAGGCTCTATCTCCTAAGAGAAGAAGATTTTGGTATGTCGAATCTTTCAAACCTCGAATTTGTTGCCTTTGATATTTCGGCAAAAATTACCTATCTTGAATCCTAGATGCCAAAACTCACCTTGATTCAATGGGTCTTGGAGACACCATCAAACAAGGAAATGCTACATCCCTGAAGGATCGAGCAAAGGCTATGATTTTCCTTCGTCCTCACCTCCATGAAGGATTAAAATGAATATCTTACTCTAAAAGATCCTCAGATCTTTGGAGCAGCCTAAAGGAAAGGTATGATCACCAAAAAAGTGATACTTCTACAAGCCAGGTATGAATGACTACATTTGCGGTTACAGGACTTTAAGTCCATAAGTGAATATAATTCCGCAATGTTTAGAATTACTTCACGCTTGAAATTGTGTGGGAAAAATATCACTAATAATGATATGTTGGAAAAACATTCTCGACCTTTCATGCCTTGAATGTGCTCCTGAACAACAGGATTGGAGAAAGGGGTTTACTAAACATCCTGAATTAATTTCACGCCTTCTTGTGGCTGAAAGAATAATGAATTGCTCATGAAAAATCATGAAGCTCGCCCGTTGGCTCTACTCCATTCCCTGAAGTGAATGCGACAAATTATAACCCCAGAAGTGGTGTGATTTCAATAAGAAACACAATGAAGAAAAAGAAAAGTCGCTTACATAGTGCTCCTCCTCTTCTTCCAAGAATAAATCTTTCAAGAAGAATGAAGAGAGTAAGAATCAGATAGAAAATGCTACCGATGTGGTGGGAAAGGTCATTGGGCACGTACCTGTCATACCCCAAGACACTTGGTTGACCTATATAAGGCATCAATCAAAGAAAAAAAGAGGCAAACTATGTTTCTAAAGATAATTTAGAAGTCATGCCATGGTGAATTCGAGCTATCTTGATGTATCTGATTTTTTTGAGGATCCTAATGGGAATATTGGTCATCTGATTAATGATGAGAATGTTTACTAATTAAATTAGTCTTTTCCAAATTTATTTTTTTTTTCTCTTAGGATTCCTTTTCTTTTAATTCTGTTTAGGAACTTCTAAGTATGTAATCTCAATATTGAATAAAAGTAATGCTTTATTTTACATTTATTATTATTTTTTTGTTATTAGATTAGAAGATCACGAGTAATATATATTTTGTTTAAGAATACAATCATGGTTGATAAAAAAAAAAAAAGGAAGGGAGTTTCAGCAAGGTCATTAAGATAATTGTGCTATATATATTATATCTTCTACACTTACTGATTTTTTTTTTCCTTTACAAAAGATATTGTGGAACTATCTATATTCCACATTTGAATCCATGAATATCTCTCTTCTTGATGGTCATAACTCATAAGACTAAAATCTTGGATAATATGCATATTGTTTTTTTTTAAAAAAAAGTAAGGTATGTGTGTTCTATTTTTACTTCTATAAAATTAAATATATAATAAATGTTGATTGCTTGATATTTTTGAATTCATATGTTACATGACTTGTATTTTGTACATGATTTGCATTTTTTAATTCTATTATGCGAATTCTATATACATGAATTCATATATTAAAATGCAATGATGCTTTTGAAATTAATTGTCTTATATATATATATATATATATATATATATATATATATACACATACACACACACACACAAATTTCGATGTTGATATATTTTATTTTCTTTGAAAAAAATGATCAGGAAAAATAGTGCAGATATATGTCTGCTCGCCAACTACACACACTATTCTCAAAAGTAAGATTTACTTCACTCATCTAGAATGGAAAAAGCGAGTGTTAATACCATTATTGGTAGTACTGATATGATTGAAGGCTCCAAAGAGCTATTATTTTGTTCCCTGGGGAACAAAGTTCATCATAAATGATGCATTGTTTTCTAGTAAGTCTCAAAGAAACTTACTAGTTTCAAGGATATTCGCCAAAATGGATATCACATTGAGACGGTAAATGAGGGAAATAATGAGTACCTCTATATTACAACTTGTGATTCAAACAAGAAAGTTATACTAGAAAAATTGCATTCGTTTTGTTCCGGTCTATATTACACTAATATTAGTGCAATTGGATCAAATGCTATTGTAAACCAGAAGTTTACTAGGCCAAATGATTTTAACATTTGGCATGACCGGTTGGGACATCCTGAGCAATAATGATGCGAAGGATTATAGAAAACTCACAAGGGCATTTATTGAAGAACCAAAAGATTCTTCAATTTAATGAGTTTTCTTGTGTTGCGTTTCTCAAGGAAAATTAATTACACGGCTCTACAGCAAATATTGGATTTGAATCCCTGAATTTCTAGAAAGAATTCAAGGTGATATATGTGGACCAATTCATCCACCTTGTGGATCTTTAAGATATTTCATGGTCATAATTGACGCATCCACGAGATGGTCACATGTGTGCTTATTATCATCTCGCAACCAGGCGTTTGTGAGATTACTTGCGCAAATTATTCAACTAAGAGCACAATTTCCAGAAAATCCAATCAAAACAATTGGCCTTGATAATGCTGGTGAATTTACTTCTCAAGCATTTAATGCTTATTGTATGGCCAGTGGTATAAATGTTAAACATCCAGGAGCTCATGTTCATACACAGAATGGGCTAGCCGAATCATTTATAAAGTGCCTCCAAATGATTGCTAGACCATTGCTTATGAGAACAAATCTCTCAATCTCTGCTTTGGGACATGCTATTTGCATGCTACAACACTTATACGATTGAGACCAAGTAGTTATCATAAATTTTCTCCCTACAATTAGCTTTTGGCCAGCCAAACATATCCCATTTAAGAATTTTTGGGAGTGCGATATATGTCCCAATTGCCCCACCTTATTGCACCAAAATGGGACCCCAAAGAAAATTGGGAATATATGTTGGATATGACTCTCCCTCTATAGTAAATTATCTTGAAATACAAACGGGAGATATATTTAAAGCTCGATTTGCTGATTGTCATTTCGATGAAGTAATGTTTCCAACATTAGGGAGAAAAAACGCTGAAAAGGAACTAAATTGAAATGCATCATCTTTGATTCATTTAGATCCTCGATCAAGGCAATGTGAACTAGAAGTTCAAATACATTTGCAAAGAATAGCAAATGAATTGCCAGATGCATTTTCTGATACAAAAAGAATAACTAAGTCCTATATACTAGCTGAAATGCCCCAATTTGAATTGATGTCCCTGCTGGATAATTGGTTAATGAAACAATTACACGCCAAAAGCGTGGAAGAGCTGGTTCCAAAGACAAAAATCCTCGAAAAAGAAGAGGGGCAAATGATGTTATAGAGGCAAAAGATTCTCTTCTCAAAGAAGAGGATAGAGACATAGTAAGGACATCTACAGTAGTCCAAAATTCTGACATAATTGAAATGCCAGAAGACGTTTAGGTACCTGAAAAGTCAGAATATTGAAAATGATGAGATTTCAATAAACTATGTTTCTACAAGAAAAGATGGAACTGGATGGAAATTGTTGTCGACAACATATTTGCATATAATGTAGCGTTAGATATTATGCATGAGAATGAGAATCTCGAACCAAGAAGCGTCGAAGAATGTCGACGTGGGGATGATTGGCCAAAGTGGAAAGAAGCCATGCAGGCTGAATTAGACTCACTTGCAAAACGTGAAGTCTTTGGACCTGTAGTCCAAATGCTAGAAGGTGTGAAACCTGGGTACAAATGGGTATTTGTGAGAAAAAGAAATGAGAAAAATGAAATTATATGCTATAAGGCTCAACTTGTAGCACAATGTTTCTCACAAAGGCTTGGTGTAGATTATGATAAAACGTACTAGGAATAGTTGATGCAATAACGTTTCAATATTTGATTAGCTTATCTGCAAATAATAACCTAAATATGCATCTGATGGATGTTGTGACAGCTTATCTATATGGTTCATTAGATAATGATATCTACATGAAAGTCCCTGAAGGATTAAAGATATCAACAACCGTCTACTTAATTAAATTGCAAAGATCTATATATGATCTAAAGCGTCTGGATGGATGTGGTATAACCGTCTTAATGAGTATTTGATTAAGAAGGGGTTTAAGAATGATGTTATTTGCCCATGTGTTTACATAAAGAAATTTGCATGTGGATTCATTATAGTTGCTGTGTATGTTGATGACTTGAATATCATTGGAACTCCTAAAGAATTCCCATCGTCATAAAGGATCTAAGAGAAGAGTTTGAGATGAAAGATCTTGGAAAAACAAAATTTTTTCTCAACCTCCAGATCGAGTACTTAGCAAATGGCATATTTGTTCATCAGTCAACTTACATAGAGAAAATCCTTCAAAGATTTTATATGGATAAATCACACCCATTAAGTACCCCAATGGTTGTTAGATCATTGGATGTGAAAAAGGATCCATTTCGTCCTCGAGAAGATAACGAAGAAGTTCTTGGTCCTAAAGTACCATATCTTAGTGCTATTGGAGCACTTATGTATCTTGCTAATAATACATAACCTGACATAACATTCTGTAAGTGTATTAGCAAGGTATAGTTCTTCTCCAACTAGAAGGCATTAGAATGGAGTTAAACAAATACTTCGGTACCTTCAAGGAACAATTGATAGGGGGTTATTCTATTCATATGAATCCAATTCATAATTGATTGGCTATGCAATCAGGATATTTATTAGATCCACATAAAGGGAGATCTCAAACAAGTTATTTATTTATATATGGTGATACAACTATATCATGGAGATCTACAAAACAAACCTTAGCCTCTACTTCTTCAAATCATGCAGAAATAATTACAATACATGAAGCAAGTCGTGAATGTTTCTGACTAAGAGCAATAAATCAACATGTTCGAGTGTCATGTGGATTATCTTATAAGGAAGAAACTCCAACAACTTTGTATAAGGACAATGCGGCATGCATAGCTCAACTCAAAGACGGTTATATCAAAGGAGATAGAACGAAACACATTTCTCCAAAATTCTTCTTTACACATGACCTTCAAAAGCAAGGAGCAATTGATATCCAGCAAATTCGCTCAAGTGATAATCTAGTAGATTTATTCACGAAGTCACTCCCTACATCTTCTTTTGAGAAACTAGTGCACAAAATCGGGATGTATCGATTGAGAGATCTTAGGGATGCTCCTAAGAGGGGAGACATACTATACTCTTTTTTCCTTAATTAAGGTTTTTATCCCAATGGGTTTTTCCTTGATAAGGTTTTAATGAGGCATATCTCTTATGGACATCCAAGGGGGAGTGTTATGAAATATTATTCATTTGTGGATGTTCATATCTTTAGCTCATTCAATTAAGATTTGATTTGATTAAATAGAATCTGTTATGATTTGATGTGATATTATCTCTTTATTTAGTTATAAATAGCCCTTTGGATACTCCATGTAGAGTACCTTTGAAACTATTAATAAGACTATTCTTTCTCTTCTTCTCCATTATTCTCTCCATTCTTATTTCTTTTATAACACTTGACAACTTTTTCAAAAAATAATTTTTATATATTAATACTGTTCGTTTTACAGCATCACCAAAAAAAAAGAAAAGGCATTCGTTAACATAACAAGGTAACTCTCTTGAACTCTATTAATTAGCTAACAGTGTTTTATATTATTGGTACGTGAAAAATAATCTTCCTTCTTTTGTTAACAATTTTCTTTCTTTTTCAAATTTCAAAATGGGCAACAGACTTTTTTGCTGCAAGTGCAAGGACTGTAGGAGAAGGACACATGAAAGGATTTGAGGCGCACGAGAATATTTTTCATTTGGATTATGGGGAGTTAACTATATATGAGACCAGACTGCCTTACGTAAATGCATTTTCTCGTTTTGGATCGATCTTAAATATATACTTCAATTTAATAATTAAAATTAAGAAATTAATAATTCAATATTTAAAATTATAAAACCTAACGTATAATAATCTTTAAAGCGATATATGTAAGAATTAAATTGAATCACTCTAAGAAATAATTTAAATTATGTTTTTACAATTTCAATATTGATCGTAAATTTATTAACTTTAAAAACTAAATTAATTAAAACACATATGTACGTAGTTTATGGACCAAGAAGAGATTTCACACTATTTATTCATAAGCATCCAAAGTATCAACCATCTGGATATGTATATAATGGTTTCATCAGCACCACAAATTTGACATGTTGGTCCATGTCTAACACTTGTCAAGTTTTGGTGTGCCAAATTTCAAATTATGCATAACCTTTCCAAATGCACACGTGAAAGGGTGTTTTTTTTTCTTTTTAAAATTTTGCCTCATGGAGTCATGGGTGAACAAGAAACTTTATTAGTACAAAGTACACAGAGAAGAAGAAAAGTGAGGAATGACATGTTATCAATATTGACTTCGAGACTACTTTTAATCTGTGATTCTATAATATGATTTTAATTTTAATATATTTTCAATGTAAAAATATTTTAGATAACTATTTAATCACATTTTTTATTTATATGACTTTTTAAGGAGATAATGTGAGAGTCAATTATCATAGTTGATGTGATAGTACATAATTAGATAATTGTATAAAATATTTTATATTCTCAGTGCATTAAAATTACATCATGAAAATATTATACTGCAACATATTTAATTTTTAACATTATTTACATTATAATTTTTAAAAATATTACCAAAAAGATAAAATATTCAATAACATAATGTAAATATATAGTAAAACAATTATATGTATATGTTGTTAAAGTATATAGCTTATAATGAGCCCAAAAATCAAATGATATTATTGAAAATTTTATTATCGTGGAGTGTTTCTTTAGGCATCTGGTAATTTATTATGACGATTTTGTTGTATACATAGTATGCTTTTCCAGAGCAATAAAAAGTGGCCAAAATATTTTGACTCAAATTTTGGAGAGAAGATTTAGGAATCTTTTCTCTTTTTTTTTTGTTATACGGGGCCATGAGCCCAGATTTAGGAATCTTCAAACTCATGCTAAGTATATTTCTATATAAGTTATTGATACTAATTCCGTCGTAGTCAAAGGCTAGCCGCGTAGCCGTTAAAGTTTGTTATTCACTATGTAACTCATATGGGTGTGGTAAGGTTTTTTAGTATTTGGGGTTAGTGAAAGTTTATTATGTAGGTTCATTACCATTTTTATTTTGTGCATATTAATTACTGATAAGTAGTATAGTTACATATGGTGGACGAGACATTTTATACCTAATCTCAATATTGTTTTATGTTGAGAGATATTTGTTGAATATCATAAAATATGACGTGTAAATGCTTATGTTGTCGTATGTGTTATTAGCTTGTAAATATTGTGAATGCTCTTATGTTGATATGGTACATTGTGGAAATGTTTTGGATCAGGTCTCATTTTATTATTGTATTGAGATTTGTTAGATTTCATATAGTATCTTGGGCAAATGCTAAACTATTTTGTTACAAATTGCATTTTGATCATATATTGACATCCAATTTTACTATGCATTCCCATTTATCCATACCATATTTTATTTGGTCATCATAAAGTGAATATCTTGCATGTGTGATGTTAGTACTCTTTTTTAGGTGTGATTTTTTTGAATTGTTGAGGTTCTTATTATCCTATCTTGGACCATCTCATTGAGTGTGCTAGCTTAATTTTGATATCTTATTGTGGTCACATTGTGAATTAATTTGAGTATTATTTTCATGGTGATTTGATATATGTTGTCTAAGTGAGAGAATGTTTAATTATATTATGGATTAATATAAATAATTTTGGATCAATATCAAGTGGATATAAAAATAATTAGAGCCTATTAATTAAACCTAAATTCAAACCTATTGTTGTTAAGCATTGCTTATTTGTCAGTATTGTTATGAGTCATTATGTATTGATGACTTACTGTAATAGGAATGCTAACTTGTCCCTCCGGGTTATTTTACAAGAGAACTCTTTATTCCTAGCCATAAATAAGTGCCTGATTGTCCCCGTTGAGATTATGACACAAACCCTAACTATACGAGAGATATGATGAGTTTCTCTCCAAAATCCTTATCCAGATTTCTCTCATCATGCACATAGATCAAGCTACTGGGTGATCTTCAGCTATGGATCTCTGATTTTTTATTGTTATCCAGGTAATCCTAATATCTAATCTCTTAACTTATGTTAATAATTGTTATAAATGCCATATTTGATGTTAAATTCGTCGTAGAAAGTATAAATTTTCGTATTAGATATTTCACTTAAATCATAAAATTCCTATAAATCTGTGCTAATTTGAATGGTAGTAGTCCAAATATCTTATTAATCCTATCTTAGAGTACAAAGGAGAAACTAGATTCTTAGATGATAAAATTGTTGAAGATTCATGTACATTCTTAGATGTTAAAAAGTTTATGGGCATCTCTTGTCTAATGTCTCACATGTACTAATTTTGACCTTGACCCGATGTATGAAAAATGAAACTACAATCTTAAATGGTAGAAATCGTTTTTCGTAAAACTATGTATGAAACAATTAACTACAAATGTGTATTTTGCCGTTCGGGTTTAAGTGTTTCCTTCTTTTTTTCTCTCTCTCTCTTCCTCAATTGAAAAGCACCACGTCTCTGATTGGTTAGGATTCCCATTCATGACATTTAGCAAGAATCATTAAATAACATCATTGAAAAAGAAATTCTACATTATTAAGAAAGTTGAGAGTGACTATTGCTACTCCTAAATGACTAATGTCACTCTTGTTTTAGTAGCCTTTATTTAAGTTTCCAAAATATCTTTTTAATTTTTCTTTATTAACTAAGATAATAGTTTAATAACAGTTGCATGATCAATTATAATTTTATCTGAATTTATTATTGTTAATTTAATTAATTTTTCAAACCGTTACCTCTAATCTAATTTTCTAATCTTTATAAATTGCAATAACTATTAAACATTAGAATTATTTGAAATTAACTTACTTATATTTATGTAAAAATTTGTTTTACTGAAATTTTTTCAATTCATTAGTTACTTAAATATGTAACAATAAACTAATATTAAAAATAAATCTTAAACAAAAATATTTAAAAATAAATTTTGATAAAAATATTTAAAAATTAATAATAATAACAAGCAAAATGAATAACAACAGATATATTGGAATTTAATTATATAGTTCATATAAAATAAAAATCATTAAAAAAATATATGATACTAATATTTTTATCCAAAAATGATTGATCAAGGTGAACTTAAAGTGTGATTCAAGACAAATTACCTATAACATCATATGTTCAACAGAAAATTATTTTAGCCTACAGTAATATGTAAAATATAGGAATTGGTAATTTTTTTATAATTAAGTTTTTATTTTTTATTTTTTGTAAAATATCAGAGGTTCATGTACAGGGGCATGAAGCATGCCATGCTTATAGAAATCGTTGCCTTATTGGGGTGTTATTTGATTATAGGGCAATGAGAAGTAATAGGAGTACTTTTAGACGTTGGATTTTTTAATACAGGACATTCCTTTAGACGGGTGTTTAGCCACTGTGAACTACATGCCTATATACCGATTTTTAATCAAGTTATTATTTCTTATTGATTTTTCATTTCAAAAATTTGTGAAACAGCCATGTACCCAATTGACTTAGTTAAAATGTATCTATTATGGAGCAGAAGATTAGGATAACTAATTGTTCTTAGCTTGATTGCTGTTTTTTAGGAATATGTAAAATTACTTTAGCCTTTACGTAATAATCATAATGATCGTTAATTTGTTTAGGAATATATAAAATACAATTTATCTAACATAAAATTAATTATTTAGCCTTTATACACTACTAGAAAAACGCTACTTAGTGGAGGTTTTTGCCTCCCGCTGCAAATTAAAGTGAATCATGGTAGTTCACTATTAGAGTAGTGGCAGTTAATATATTCCTAGTTTAGACAAAATAAACCGCTGCTAATTTAAAAAAAAAAAAAAAAAGAGTTTTAGAAAACCTAAGGGCCTGTTAGTTTGAGTTTTCAATTTTCATTTTCAGTTTTTAGTTTTCTAGATTTTGTGAACAAAATACTGAAAATTCTAAAAACTATAAATTCCAATTTTCAGTTTTCATTTCCAGTTTTAGTATTTTCTTCACAAAATCCTGAAACTGAACTGAAAACTAAAAGCTCAAACTTAAACAGGCCCTAAACTATTGACTCTCAAATCTAAACTCCAGTCCCTTGCACCAACAAAAGAACCCTCCTCCTCCTAAACACCACAACAACACATAGAGTAGGACCGCTCTCCTGTCCCTCTACATCCGCCACCACCACCTCACGGACGCGCACAGGGGGCTCCTGAAGTTTTAGCACCTCAGGCGGTCGTCTCCGCCTCTTCCTTCTAGCTCTGAGGAACAAAATCATAACACCAACGAGGAACAAAGCATGTCGCTCTGCCGTCCCTCCAATCCGCCACTGCCGCCGCCTCGCGGATGCGCTGAGAGGGCTCCCAGAGGTTCACCTCTCAGAGGTTCACCAAAGTGTGAAGAAGCTCTTGAGGACCAACGATGGCCATGAACTCCTCGAGTACTCTACCTCCACCGAGCGTGACCGCAAGAGTCATTCGAAGCTTGAGTTCACCGTGAAGAAGGACATCACTTAGATATAATCTCTCTACGTGGAGATGGACAACCTCTGGCACTCCGTCGTCGCCAAACCTCAGTGCGATCTTTGGAAAAGGTGAATGAATCAACCTTTACACCCTTTTTTTGTTTTCATGCTGTTATCATTTTCTATGTTGGTTTGAATCCTTATTTTTGTCGAATTGGTTGATTCCAAGGATTCCTAATGCTACAATGGTGCTTTGCTCCCGATGAAATTGCTTTGTTTTTCTTCGGCATTTATATGCGTATAGTTCTTCGCTATGGTTTATGTATTATAGAGTGCCTAGATCAAGTTTTAGAATGTGTTTTAGCTGGGGAAAGTTATGGACTTGCTAATAGGATTTAAATGACAAAAGAATATTGACTATGCAGAAATGCTGAATTTGGACAAAGTTTCATTTTTGAAGTAACCAAGGGAATGATTTCCAATTTGTTATAAGTAGAAGGTGTAATACCCTAATATTTAACCCAACACATTTAGGATGCATTTAAGTTAATTATTAATTATTACTCTTTTTTTAAGTTCTTAACTTTAAGATTTATAAAACACTTAACAAAAATATGGGTAAATTTTTTTTTTGAACTTTAAAATCAAAACATGAGCTCGCATATAGAAATAAATTACTTCATCTGTCTTGCGTGTAAGAAGAGAAGAAATAAAACACGTCATATGCATACACGAATTACAAATGAAACACAAAATCATGAGCAGAAACATGTCATCATAGTTTCATACATATATCACTAACATCAAGTGTTCCTCTTTGCACACCAAAATATACATATACATATATATATAGCAGCCTACCCACCAACAAAGGTTGGGTTAAGTCCAGTTATCCATAGAAATCATGAAAAGAAAAGCTAAATACCAGCTAGCTAAGACCTCTCCTCCCCACTACTCCTACTCGGGTGCGCATAGGTAAATAATCTCTAAATCAAAAGGGCAAAAGAAGGCTATCCTATCCGTAAAATATGTGCAGGCACTCCGAGGTCCGTTATCGACTCCTCCTGCTATCTCTCCGAAAGGGAGGAAGGTAACTAGTCCAACGGGTCAACTCATTGGGTATGGCAAGACGATGGGCAGGTCGAACATGGGTACCTCGGCGAGGTCGGGTAGATCCTCCACTGCAGACACATCTCCTCTCACAGCTGTGTAACAATAGCCTCTGTCATTACCACCTCCCCACATCATAGGAACGGTGGGGTAGAACCATTGGAAGAAACTGGGTGGATGAGTCCTCGAATGGGTCCAACTATCGCTCGGTAGGGCGAAGTGGTAACCGTGGCATGTAGACGGGGATGTCCCCGGCTGAAGCGGAGGGCGGGTACGGGGAATCGCTCTCCACGTGGATGGGCATGCTTAAAGATGAAGTCATCGACAAACGGGCAACGTCGAGAACCTATAGCTAGTAACCGGTGTGCAAAGGGGCACTCCATGAAGACAAAAAGGTGGACAATACATCGACCCACGAAATGACAAGTCTAGTGAGCATCGAAGTGCATCTCCTAGGTGGGAGTGTCAACGTAGATCATGAAGGTTGCCATTTACCTCTGAAGACGAGATGGAAAGAAAAGAAGAAGGGATGAGAGACTTATATAAGAATCTCAGAGGTTTCGCCTCTTAACAAGTGTCATCATCTACGTCCTCAGAAACCTTGAGCTTCATTATGAAATTAGTAGGTATATATATACATAGGGTTCATTTATTAAGTTCTAAACATGTTAATCTGAGGCCCATACATTTAGCATGAATCTTAATGCATGAATGCAACATACTAAGTCATGAATGCATGTTGATGCCATAAGCAAGATATCATAGAATCATATTAAGTGGGCATAGCATAGGGAATGTAAATTCTTCGAACATGATCTTTCCTCATTATTCTTTAGGTGACTTAAAGTTCTTATTCTTTTTTCCATGGGAGCCACCCTAATACTCTCCCCTTTTGAGAGTTCTAGGTTATGAGCTCATACCTAACTAGTCATCATAGTCTATACTTATCCTCTTCATAAGCTAAATTCTCAACTCCTAGAGTGCGGGCTAGGGGGCACAGGTTCACCTTTCATAACCATTAATTCCTGGAGTCTAAAGGTTCACCTTTACTGAATCACCTCTCCTAACCATTAATTTCTAGAGTCCAGAAGATCACTTCTATGTCTTATGTCACCTATTATCTTAGTATATTATTTGCAAATGCAAATGTGAGCATGAAATCATAACTTATCATCTAACATATCATGCTCATAATTCTCATAGATCATGCATCTTAATCATTCATTCATACTCTTATCATGCCACAAAATTGTCATGTTATTGATCACATAAACATGCATCACGTCTCTTTGCATAAGGTCAATTGTTATCTTATAGCAGTAAACATGCTCCTACCTAGTATGCCGGAAATCAAGGACGGACTAGCTAATACATATGTTATGCTTAACATATATATATATATATATATATATATATATATATATATATATATATATATATATATATATATATATATATGTGTGTGTGTGTGTGTGTGTGTGTGTATAAACCATACTAGGGTTTATCATTCACATAATTCAAAACTTAAGAATGTATGGTCATCAATCCACATTATCTCACTTAGAACGCACTTATTTGTACATTTGGGTCCTGGTAATCGATTACATGTGCTGGTAATTGATTACCAAGTCCAAACTTATTCTAGGCACAAATCGATTACATAGGATGGTAATCGACCAGAATCCCCAAAATTTGAAAAACCAAAGTTTTAACACATTTCAAGCTGCTATTTCATTCCAAGACCATTTTAAAACATCATTCTAACATTCTTTTTGAAATCATACTCACATTTTCACAAAACAAAACAAGCTCTTCACTAAAACTAAAGATTTCATTATTAGGATTCTAATCCCCTAGGGGATACATTTCTACTCCTCTGAGCTCTAAATCCTATAAAATTTCTTTGCACATCATAGAAGCAAGATTCAAGCCCCAAAAGAAAATAAAATCGTCTTCAATCCAAATACCCTCTTTGTAACACCCTAATATTTAACCTAACACGTCTAGGACGCATAGAGATTAATTATTAGTTATTACTCTTTTAAATTCCTTTTATCCAAATACTTAGTGGAAAATATGGGTAAATTTTTTTTTTAAAAAAACATGTAAAACCAAAACGTGAGAGCCATATGCGCATATGCTAACAAAAATCCAAATGCTAGAAGCCATCAAGGTCAACAAGGAAGTATACACACACTCAATTTAAGCACAACGTCATGAATGTAAGGCGAACTTTATATTATATCACACAATAACATAGTCCTTAATACATTGGAATTAGCACAGACGGAGTCACACCCATAGTAGGCTGAACTTTCGATACATAAATAACAAAAAGAAATACATAAAAAATAGGAAATACATGGGAAACATCAAAATACTAGATACCAGCTACCGTATCCCCTCAACCTATGAGTGCTCACCTACGTCATCCCCATCAAAAGATGCAGCAAGGGAATCCTCGGAACAGCTCGGCACTCCGTAGGGATCCTCCATCACGATCTCCTGGCGGGCTAATCCTCATCCCTGGGAGGTACGTACCCAATGAACTAGGCGAGCTCCTCGGGTGTGTGCAAGCGGAAAGGGGGATGAACGTGACCTCCTTGACGTGGGCACACCTCTAGGAGTCGAGCTAGCCTCCGGGATCACGTGTCCTTACCTCCTCTCCGATGTCTATGGGGGCCGTAGGGCGATCCTCGAGTAGATGTGGGTGGGGGAGTCCTCAATGGGTAGTTTCGAAATGCCTCGAGTGAGGAACATACTCAGGGTAGTCGTGCACACGAAATCAAAGGGCAGGCATGACGAGTCTGGTCGGGGTTGAGTCCTCTTGAAGATCATGTCGTCGCCATCCAGTGAGGTAGGAGTGAAGCGAAAGCTGGAAACTGGATGCGCGAACAAGCGTCCCATGTGTGCCAAAATGTGGATAGCACAATGACCCTTAAAATGATATGACTGATGATCGGGTCAAAGTGCACCTCCCAGACGGCGTGTCAATGAAGACCATGAACGTCGCCATCGAGATCTGAAGACGTAACGGGAAAAAAGAAATAGAGGGGTGAGAATCTTACTAAAGAATCTCAAGGAATCCTCCTACCCTAATGTCATCGTTTACGTCCCAGGAACCTTGGGTTTATTATGAAAAGATTTAACATGCAATGGTCTATTATGAGGTTTTATAAAAGTAATTATCCAAGGTCCATGTTTTCTTTTACCATGAATCTTAATACAAGAATGCAGCATAGCAAAGTATGAATGCATGGCAATACCTTATACAAGTAAACCAATAAAACATGACATCAACAATTTATCATCATATAAATGGCATGTAACTTCTTATGAAAACCTTTCCCTTTCGTAAGTATGGAACTTCACATCCTTTTCTCTTTTCTCAAACTTGTGACATAAAGGTATCAAACCAAGTATCATTGCCACCCTAAACTAGGCTATGAGTTCATACCTCAACTAGTCGTTACTAGTTCTTACTTATCCTCTTAATAAGCATAACATAATCACAAAAATCCCGACTCCAGAGTACGGGTAAGGGACCCAAGGATCACCCATCATGGGATTTTTTCCTTCTTCGAAACGCATCAATTGGTTAAAACCAGTGACTTTGTCCACTTTGGCAAGCTAACTGTCAATGCCCTCATGGTTTTACCTTTTCCTCACCGTAGCAGGAGAAGTACGTCTCGGTCTACGAAATGCATCAACTGGTTAAGACCAGTGACTTTGTCCGCTTCGGTATGGCTCGACATTCATACCTCCCACGGGTTTACTTTCTCTCAGGAGCAGGAAAAATGCATCTCGGCATGTCACTTTTAAAATCTTATTTTCAAAAACTTCTTTAAGTCTCTCAAATTTGATGAAAATTCGACAGCACAACGGTTGTATATCGAATTTCCTCAAATTTGAGTCATGCCACATAACTCATTTAACATGTGCTTCCTTATTCAATATCTCAACTAACCAAACCTTTAAAATCATATAAACATGTTCACCTATTTCATCATCATCTCATATCCTTCTGCATCTCAATCATAACATATCACATTATCATAACAATCACGTCATAAGTTCACATATTCTCATACACATGCCATTAATACTTTCACATACTCTCGATATATCATAACTACGTGTTCACTCGGCCACTTACTCTCATCATCTTCCCTATCTTATAGTATCTTATGCTTTGACCCTTAGGGTCTTAAACTAATGTTCTAGTCACCCTAACACCCATAACAGATCTTCGATGCACCTAAAGGATCATTACTTGTAATTCTCTCTAATTTTTATGCTTACAAACACCTCCAAACAGCCTTGCTCAGATTGGGTATGATGGTTATTATTCGATTACGGGGTTTTAAATCTACGTCTTTAACCCTTTCTAAGTTCCGTCTTCGTCTAAGGCTCTACATTTAATTCCTAAACAAATTATTAGGGATTCCTTCACATATCCACTAATTGTAAACCATTTTTCCTAAGTTCAATTATGCTGGAACAGAATTTATAATTCTTGTGCTTAAATGTTCTAAAATCCTCATTTTGAGTCCTTTTTAATTACTTGCTCTTTCCTAACATTCCTAACCCAGTCCTTGCTTCACTCAAACACAATTTTACACATTTTAACTCCATAAAACAGCATCAATACCGTGGCCAAACAAACAAGGCAGAAATCGAATTGTATGTGTCACATAATCACATGAATTCATGATTTAAATACATATAAGTTGCTAGTTTTCTCTTGGAATAATTTTAGGAACTCAAAACTCTTTTAGAAACTATTTTATCTTATTAAAATAATGTAAATGTGAGTAGGGGCATTAGCTAAATTATTTTTCCCATTGGGTAGTTTAAAACATAAAATCATGTTCATAATATTCTCTAACTTCACCTATGCTTAGAAAAATTTCAAGACATAGGCTATTAACACTTGTGATTAGTTGCAACTCATACTAAGTCCATCATCATCATCATCATAAGGTAGATAGCATTCAAGGAAGGCTTTCATTTTCTAAAACTTTACTTGTGATACTTGGGCAAGTCTTTGAGCTCTAGAATATTTAAGTGATGACATAAACATAAACATGCTATGCACTTTGTTTTATTCTTCATTATAAAATAAAGTGAGAGCATAAAATAAATATGAGATGCAACCTCCTTATTATCTTTAAAGATTAAGTGATAACTTGAAATATAAACATGAAGTGCAAGCTTGGAAATTTAAACATGAAAATGCAAGTTCATTTATTTATTCTTGAAAGCTTAGTGATGGCATCAAAAAGTAAACATGATATGCAAGACATAAACTTAAACATGAATGCAAACTTATTTTATATTAACTAGAGCACATGCAAGACTTTAGAGGAACATCAATAGCCTTAACCCAACATGTATCTAACAATATAAAGTGAGCTTTAGAGTTCTTAGCACCAAGTCTTCAAAGAAGTCTTATGGTTTGAACATCATCATCAAGCTCAAGAAAATGGATTAAGAGATAAACATTAACACTTATCAAAACAAACATAAAGAGGACTACTCATATTCTTTATTTTATTGCTCACAAGCTTTTATCTAGAGTAATTCTAGAACGGCTACCAACTTTAAGGTTAGTAAGGGTAAGCTTAGAGCTCTTTGAAAACATATGATTAAGTTTCTTAAACAAAACCTTTAGTAAGCTACTTAACATTTTATCAAACTTTATACAAATAAAGGAAATGAAAACTGAAATCATTGAGGAGGAAAGGAAATGAGAACCAAATTCTTGAGTAAGGAAAAGAAAAGGAAATCGAAATCATGTATGGTCCAAGACCAAGTTTTCAAGCTTTAGAGGTTTCTCACATGGTATCCACAAGACCATTATTTTGAAACCTCATCATCAAGCCAAAGTTTTTTCTCATCAATAAGGCTCTAAGGCCGAAATGAGAAGGATAAAAGAAAGAGTTTTGAAAACCAAGAGAAAACTAAAACTCTTCTTAAAGAAAGTAAACAAAACTTTGAAAATAAACCCCTACCAAAAGTTTGCTTGAAGAAATGAAAGAAAACTTGGTCCTTTGAGGTGAAAAGGAAAGGAAATCTTCTTAGAGTTTAAGGCGGAGGTTTCAACCAAGAGAAAAAGAGAAGAAGAGGGGTTGTGTTTAGGAGAATGAAGAAGGAAAAATGCTTCTTTGATCTTTGAGGAAGAGCTCAAAGTTTGCAATGTGTGTAAAGGATTCAAAGAGCTTTCAAGCTTGCATATTTATAGAGAAATGAAGCTCATGGTTGGCCTTTGAGGGAGGAAGGTCGACGGTCTTTAGAGGAAAAGGAAGGAAGAAAAATATCTCTTGATTGGTATGGTTGTAGGTATGGGCAAGGCATGGTGAGGTATGGCTCCAAGTATAGCCTAGGCATGGTTCTTTGAGTGCAACAAAATCAACATGTGACACAAATGGAAGGATATGTATTCGGCCAACATGTGTAGCCAAGGGGGAGGAGAAATTGTTCATCTAATTGTGGTTTAATGATGTCTTTAGGTGTGTCTTTGATTAAGGTTTTGATTAGGAGTTTGTAAGAAGGTGTTTAGGTGAAGTAATGGTCAATTAAGGTTGTCAAGACTTGATTTAGGGGTGATCTTGCTAGATTAATGACTTAAAAACTCTTTTCAAGTTAAATTAAATCGTAGACACAATTTCTTAATTTAAAGAATTGGATAGAGAATTTACTATTCAAGATTCCATGACTAGGAATCTTGAACCTAAGAATGAAATTAGAGTTTAACTAAGCAATCTTAGGTTTTAATTAACCTTAATAAATCATTTTGACTCTAGATTAATTATTGAAATTAATTAATCTTCGATTAGAGCCCAATATTGCTTAGGTTTGGTTAATTGTATCATTAGGCTCACTGTACACTGTTCTAGGGCAAAACGTAATTTTACACTAAAACTGCTCGGACTTCCCGGGCCGACTAACTATCATGATCCACTCATAAATATCATTCTAAACTCCTTGGAAAAATTCGGCCTCAAACGGCACCTTTACCCGTGTAAAATGCTACATGGGTATTTTGGTCATTTTGAATAAAGTTTGAAAACGAGATTTTCACCTCGAATATCAAACACTACAATCATAATCCCCTTCAAACACTGAGTTGACCCATTCGAGGACTGGGTCAGCCTTTAATTCCAGGTAAAAATGACCTAGGGGCATTTTGGTCATTGTACTCTAGGAAAATCAGGGCATTACACTCTTAGGGTCAACAACATATATAGATCAAGGTGTGTCCATGATAAATGTTTCCATTTAAGTTGAAAGAGGTAAGTCTTGAGCCTTAGAGATTTAGGTGATGGCTAGAAACATAAACATGTTAAGCAAGTCTCCTTCTTAATCTTTATCACTATAAGGTGATGACTTGGAAATATAAACATGATGTGCAAGACTTGAAATATAAACATGAGAATGCAAGTCTATTTTTAAGTGTTTAAGGTTTAGGTATGGCTTGAAATCTAAATATGATATCCAAGACTTGGAATTTAAACATGATAATGTAAGTCCATTTTCTTATCTTTAAGATTAAGGTGATGACTTGAAATCTAAATATGATATGCAAGGCTTGGAAACATAAACATGAAATGCAAGAGCTTGAAATATAAACATGAATGCAAATCCTCTTTTATATCTTATTAGGCTTCAAACTTAAGACTTTTTAAAGAATAAACTCTTTATCCCCAATCAAGCTCACAAAATAGAAGTGAGTTTTAGAGTCCCTCAACACTATGGTTCCAAGAACCTCATTCTTTTGACTCACCATCAAGCTCAAGGAAAACAACCAAAGAAAACCAACAACAATCCATTTTTCTCATACACTTTTGAAACAAAAAATCAAGCCTTGAGCTTTAGAGGTCAAATACATGATGGCTTGACAACCAATCATCAAAAACCCTTATCATCAAGTTATGACTTTGACCACCAACCAACAATAGAAACAAAAATAAAAGAGAAGAAAAGAGGAAGAACTTGACCAACAACCAACATAAAAAAGAACCAAAAGTAACAAGGAACAAGAGAAAGAACTCAAAATAAAAATCCCCACTAAGTATGCTTTCTCTTTGCAAGAGGGAACTTGGCCTTTTACAAGGAAGTGAGAAGAACAAATCTTCCCTTGGAATGAAGATATGTTTCAACCAAGAGAGAACAAAGTGAGAAGAGGGTTTTTCTTGTGATTTGGTGTTTTGGAATGAAGATCCAAGGTGGAGGTGTGGTGGTTTGGGGTTGAGAGGAGGTTGAGGAAGGAGGTTTCTTGAAGATGGAAGAGGAAGAAGATGAAAGCTTGAGTTGAGAGAAGAGAGGATTTTTGGCCAAGTTTCTTGAACAAGATTGCAACCAAAAAAGCAAATGGTAAAGTGATAGTTCCTTTGAGCGTGTAGGTGTTATGAAAAATTAAAATATGATAGGAAAAAGGGGAGGAGTCGCGGCCTCTTGGCCACTTTTGGGGAAAATTTTTCATTTTCATGTAGGTTAGAACATGAATTAGAGATAGATTTAATTAGACAAATGGTTAGGGATTGGTAATTGGGTGATTGGATTAGTAACCATGTGTTTAAGGCTTTTCAAGACATAATTAGGGAGTGGTCTTGCACACGTAGTTGAGTTAAACTCAATTAATTTGAAATTCAAACTCCAACACATTTCCTAAATTTAGAGGAATGGAGAGAGAAATTACTATTTGCTATCACATGACATAATGTATTTGATTAAGAAGGGAATTTGAACTTCCTTAAACAAACTTAGGCCTTAATTAACCTCACATAAATAATTTGACTCAAAATTACTAGATAAAATATTGTCTATATTTCCTTAATCGTTTAATTAAGCTCATTTAGAACTAATTAGGGGCAAAAAAGTAAATTCACACAAGAGCTCCGGGACCACTGGACTTTCTAGATATCATGCAACACTTATCATTAACATTTCTAAACTGGGTGATGGCTGATTCAGTCATCACTTAATCCCACGTTAAATTACCTCAGGGATACTTTGGTAATTTAGCGTATGGGAAAAACCAGGAAATTGAGATTTCATCTCTAACACATCCATAACACATTTAATCCCCTTCAAATATTATACTAACCCCTTGAGGATAGCTTGGACTGGCCATCCTTCTGGTAAATGACCGTAGGGGTATTTTGGTCATTTTTGCAGGGAAGATTCTGGTTACAAAAGGCCTGATAGAAGTTGTTATAAATAAATTTTGTTTATGTTTAGTATCATAATTTGAGAGGTTGTATCAAGGAAGAAAACCTTTGGTGTATTTTGAGTGAATTTTGATGCATAATATTGTAGACGTGTGTAACACCCTAATATTTAACCCAACACGCCTAGGACGTATTAAGATTAATTATTAGTCATTACTTCCTTTAAAACCTCTTTTAGAAATATCTTAGCGGAAAATACAGGTGAAATTTTTTTTTTTTGAAATGAGGAGCGTAAAACAAAGTGCGAGCCATCGCATACTACATAAACGAAGCATAAAGCGAAAGAATAAATAAATCACATCAAAACAAAAGCATCAAAGGACACCTCAATAATGGAGACAAACATCATAATATTAAATCTTATAGTTTAGTACAACAACGAAAATATAACATAAAGTCTTACCCATACGAGTGGAGAGCTACAGTCAGGGAAATATAAAATACAGGAAAACATAAAGAGGAGACACAAATAACAGATGCACGAGAAGCCCTCAAGAGATTGGTCCAAGCTATGACTACCCCTCCCTCAATCTACGGATGATGCTCCTCCTCGTCCCTAGATAGTACATACCCAATAAACTGAGCAAGCTCCTCGGGTGCGTGTAGGCGAAAGGTGGACGAACATGACCTCCTCGACGTGGACGCATCTTCGGGCGATGAGCTAACCTCTCCGCGTCACCGTATCCTTACTACCCATCCCGATATCCATAGGTACAGGGGAGAACCTTCCAAAAAGATGAGAAGGGGGATCCTCTGACGGGTCGGTCTTCGAATGTCTCTGGCGAGGCACGTACTCGGGTAGCCTCATACCGCCAAGATGAGGACGGGCATGATGGTTCTGCTCATCATCGGGCCGCGTCCTCTCAAAAATCAGATCATCTCCATAGGGAGAGGTCGGGGTGAAGCGGAAACTGGAGACTACAAAAGCAAATGGGCGTCCCATAAATGCAAAAATACGCACGCGCAGCTACCCTCAAAATGATAGGACTGATGATCCGGGTCGTAGTGCACCTCCCACATCGGGGTGTCAACGAAGATCACAAATGACGTCATCGCGATCTAAAGACGTAACGGAAGAGAAACAAAGAGAGGGTGAGAATCTTGCTAAAGAATCTCAGGAAAAACCTACTATCCTAATGTCATCGTTTACGTTCCCAGGAACCTTGGGTTTATTATAAAAAGGTTACACATGCAAAGGTTCATTATGAGGTTTCCATAAAAGATAATTATCCAAGGTCCGTGTCTTTTATAATGAATCTTTAATGCATGTATGCATCATAGTAGAACATGTATGCATGACAATACTTAGCATTAATAAAACATATCATCAATAATTAAAATCACACATAAGTGGCATGTAACTTTCCATGATCAAACTTTCGCTCTCATGAGCATGATATTTCTCATCTTTCCTCATTTCTCAACTTGTGACATCATGATTTTCAAAACAATAGTAACCGACCCCTTACTAGGCTATGAACTCATACCTTAACTAGTCGTCACTAGTTCTTACTTATCCTCTTGATAAGTGAATCATAATCATAATAATAACAACCCGACTCCCAGTACGGGCAGGGGACCTAAGGAATCACCCATCATGGGACTTTCTTCAACGCATCAACTGGTTAAGACCAGTGACTTTGTCCGCTTTGGCAGGCTAATGTCGATGCCTCACGGTTTTACCTTCTCCTCACTGTAGCAGGAGAAGTACGTCTCAGGATGCGAAATGCATCATCTGGTTAAGACCAGTGACATTGTCCACTTCGGTATGATCCCCACGATCATACCCTCCACGGGTTTCCTTTCTCCTCACCGTAGCAGGAGAAATGCATCTCGGCATGTCACATATAAAATCTTTCTTTTCAAAACTTTCTCAAGTCCCTCAAATTTGACGGAAATTCGGCAGCATAACAACCACACTCCGAATTTCCTCAAATTTGAGTCATGCCACATAACTCAATCACACATATTATTCTCATGGACCTTTCTCAATTAATAAACTTTCTAGTTCACATGAGCATATTTTTCTATCTCATTCATATTTCGAAACTTCATGCATCTCAAAACATGGCACAACACTTCATCACATCAACAAGCCAAATTATACACATAAAATTTCATGCTCAAGATGTTAACATAATCACATCATTAAGAATATGCTCACTCGACTTCACACTCACATCACACCTCCTATCTCATGGTATCTTATGCTCTGGCCCTTACGGGTCTTAAATTTGTGTTCCAATATCCTAACCTTCATTATGGATTCTTATAACACCTAAGGGATCATTACCTATTATTCTCACTAAGATTTAGGCTTGCTAAAATTCCATACAGCATTATGCATTTTGGGCAAAACATTTACCTCATGATTACGGGTTTAGAATTTCCGTTTTAGACCCTTTTTAAAATCCATCTTCGCCTACGGCTCTATAATTAACTCCTAAACCAATTATAAGGGATTCCTACACATGTTCACTAATTATAAACCAATTTCCTTAGTTTTAAACATGCTGGGACAGAATGCATATCTTGTGCATTTAAGTGTTCTAGAATTCTCATTTTAATCCTTTCAAGTTACTTATTCTTTTCTAACTTCCCTAAATCGATCCTTGCTTCACTCAAACATAATTTTACACATTTTAACACCATAAAACAGAATTCATATAGTGGCCAAACATCAAGGGCAGAACCAAAATCATAAGCTTCATAGAATCACATAATCACTTGATTTAAATGCATATAAGTTGCTAGTTTCTCTTGGAATCATTTTAGAAGATCAAAACTCTTTTAGAAACCAATTAATCTTATTGAAATCATAAAAATATATGCTAGGTCAGTAGCTAAATTATTTAGCTCAAGGAATGGATTTAAAACGTAAAACTTTGTTCATAAAGTTCCTTGAGTACATCTAAGCTTAGAAAAATTCCAAGACTTAAGCTATGGGCACTTATGATTAGAGGAACTCATCCAAGTCCATCATCATCACCACAAGGCCGAAATGGCATCCCTTGAAATGCCTCCATTTTCTAAAACTTTATGCAAGATACTTGGGCAAGTCTTTGAGCTCTAGGACATTTAAGTGATGGCATAAACTTAAACATGATATGCACTCATTTTATTCTTCATTAGAAAGTAAAGTGAGAGCATAAAATAAATATGAGATGCAACCTCATTATTATCTTCAAAGATTAAGTGATGACTTGAAATATAAACATGAAATGCAAGCTTGGAATTTAAACATGATAATGCAAGTCCATTTAGTTATTCTTGAGAGTTTAGTGATGACATCAAAATAAACATGCTATGCAAGGCATAAATGTAAACATGTGTGCAACTCATTTTATCTTAACTAGAGCTCTTACAAGACTTTAAAGGAACATCATAACCTTAACCCAATATGCATCTTAACAACATAAAGTGAGCTTTAGAGTTCTTGCACCAAGACTTCAAGGAAGTCTTTGGTTTTGAACTTCATCATCAAGCTCAAGAAAATAGACACAAAGCTCAACACTTTGTCTAAACAAAATACAAAGAACTAAGTCATATTCTTTATTTTATTGCTCATGGGCTTCAATCTAGAGTAAAACTCTTAGAACGGCCGACCAACTTTAAGGTTGGCAAGGGTAAGCTTAGAGCTCTTTGAAAACATGTGATTAATTTTCTTAACAAAACTTTTGTGATCTACTTAACATTTTTAGCAAACTTTGTTCAAGTGAAAACAAAGGAAACCGAAATCTTTCAAAGGAAAAAGGGAAAGGAAACTGAAACCATTCAAGAAAGAAAGGAAAAAGGAATCGAAAATGTAAGCAAGGAAAGAAAGAAACACAAGCATGTATGGTCCAAGACCAAGTTGTTTCAAGCTTTAGAGGTTTCTCACATGACAACAACAAGTCATTATCTTGAAACCTCATCATCAAGCTCAAGTTCTTCTCATAAAAAGGCCTCTTGGCTGAAAAGAAAAAGGAAGAGGAAAAGAGTTTTGAACCAAGAGAAAACTAGAACTTTTCTTGAAGAAAACAAGTAAAAACTTGAAAACAAAACCCCTACCTAAGGAAGTCTTTGAAGAAATGAAAGAAAGCTTGAGTTCTTAAAGAGTTGAGAAGACAAAATCTCCTCTTGAAGTGGGATGTGTTTCGGCCAAGAGGGAACTCAAGGAAGATGATTTTTCCTTGAGTTTCTAAGCTTGGAATGGAAAGTTTAAGTGTTTGAGAGATGGTTTAAGGTGAGGGAGTGGTGGTTTATGGTTGTTTGTGGTGGTGGAAGGATTCTTTGAGGGAAGGAAATAGAAGAGCAAGATGAAGAGAAATTGAGAGCAAAAGGAAAAAAATGCAAGAAAGCTTGAACTTGGCAAAGCTTCTAAAGTGTAACCAAGTTCTTCCAAGCTTGGTATTTATAGAAAATTTTGCACAATGGTGGCTGCCAAGGAGAGAAGCCGACGGCCTCTTGGCCATTTGGGGAGGAAAATATCTCTTGATTGGTATGGGCAAAGGCATGGGCAAAGCATGGTTGAAAGCATGGTGAAGTATGGTTCAAGGTATGGCTTGAGGTATGGCCTTTGAGTGAAGAAAATCAACATGTGATGAATTATAGGGGAAGAGTATTCGGCCAGCTTTGTGAGCCAAGGGGGAGGTTAATTTGTTCATGTAATTGTGGGTTAATGATGTGTTTAGGTGTTTCTTTGATTAAGGTTTTGGTTAGGAGTTGTAAGAAAGTGTTTAGGTGAGGTAATGACTAATTAAGGTTGTCAAGACTTGATTAGGAGGGTAATCTTGCTAGATTAATAATTTAAAATCATTCTTTTGGTCAAATGAGGTATGACACAATTCCTTAATTTAAGGAATTGGAGAGAGAAATACTATTCAAGATTCCATGACTAGGAATCTTGAATTAAAGAATGCAATTAGAGTTTAACTAAGCAATCTTAGGTCTAATTAACCTTAATAAATTATTTTGACTCTAGATTAATTATCGAAATAAATTAATCTTCGATTAGAACCTAATATTGCTTAGGTTTGCTTAATTGCGTCATTAGGCTCACTGTACACTGTTCTAGGGGCAAAATGGTAATTTTGCACTAAACTGCCAACCTCCAGCAGACTAAATAACAAATCTTACTCATAAACATCATTCCAAACTTCCTGAAGTTCAACAAACGGCACATTTTACCCGTAGAACACAGGAGGGTATTTTGGTCATTTTAAGCCAAAAGTTCAAAACGAGATTTTCACCTTGGATATCAAACATAACAGTTATAATCTCCTTCAAACATTGAGTTGACCCATTCAGGACTGGGTTACTGTCCTTGAATTCTGGAAACGACCTCAGGGCATTTTGGTCATTTGTACTTAGACAGAAAAAATGGGGTACAACTTGGTTGCTTTATATCAGTGACTAATTTAAGTGTAAATGTGCAATTTTAAAGTTTCAAACATATAGAGTGAGGGAGTTTCAGGAAACTTTATTTGATGTTGCTTTGTTTCTATTTCTGAAGTGTTGTTTTACCAATGTCTTTTTTTGTTTTCTATTTCTTTTATAGATTCTAATTGTGGATTTAAGAGAAATTTCTTCCATATTAGATACCATGTTATTGTGATACTTATATGTTGGTATATCATAGTTATCCCATCAGTGTACAAAAATTTAGATATTGCACATGCTACCTGAGATGAATATTCTCATACCTCTGTTTGGAGTTTTTAGTACAGAAATTTAGATATTGCACATACTACTAGAGATGAATATTCTCAGACCTCTCTATGAATTGTTGATTCCCATGTTTGAATTTTTTCCCCTTTCTTCTGCACTTAATTTTTTATTTTCCATAATTCCTTGCTACATAACCATTGTTAGCGGTTATGTCCATGCCAATGAGAACCTTGAAAACCTCAACAAATACTGAAGAAGTGTTCAAGGTTCAGAAGATAGGGAGAAATTGTCCATGTTTCAATTTCTTCCCTTCATCTGCAATTAGTGTTTTCTTTTCCATATCTACCTGCTGCTTCTTGCCTACTGTTGGTGGCGTTGTCCCTAAAAATGAGATCATTGGAAAACCAAACAAAGCCTTTACTCACCCACCATGGTTGCAGGTTAGAGTTTGGCTGAGTAGCGTGCTTTAGGGACTTGGTCGTCAAATGTTGAATCTTCAATTTTAACTGCATTACACTGTGCTGTGATTGCATTCTTCACCCCGTTTCTGGTCTGGCTTGTGTTCACACCAAGCCGAGACATCTTCTTTCATTTGTTCCGTGTGATTCATCGTGGTGTTTCTCTGTTGCAGTGCATTATACCAGACGTCTTCTTCCAATTGCATTCACTTGCAGGATGCTAAGGGTGATCTTGTAGATCTCAACACTTACAAGGAAAAGGTGCTGCTGATTGTCAACATTGTTTCCAAATGGTATGGTATTCCATTCACATGTGCACTCACTTTTACTTGATTACATTTCCTCCTATTATTTACTCTTCTAGTTTCTTGTGACCAACTCAAATTATATGGAGTTGAATCAATTATATGACAAGTATAAAGACCTTGTGATTGAGACCCTTTTTCTTATTTGTCATTAATTTTAATATGTAATAACCATAACCTTAGGATGAGCATCTAGGAAGAGATATTATTGAGCTTACTTTCTACAGTATTAAATGATGTTTTATTTAACTTGTGCTGGGAGGAACTGTGTCTTGGACAATTGTTTTGTAACTTTAATGCATCACTTGATTATCTTATCTATGTTTCTTGTAAATAAATATGTTTAACTAATAAAAATGACTGAATTGAAAAACTTAATTAATTAGGCCTAGAGATTTTGGCCTTTCCATGCAATCAATTTGGTGAGCAAGAACCAGAAAGCAATGATAAGATTGTGGACTTTCATTATATCCCGCACTCATGTCCTCCAATTTCGTGCCACTGCCTGCAGATTTAACAAGTAATAAATTCCAAAATAAATATTTTATTTATGCTTTTTCTTTTTTTAAACTATATGTGATCTTGTACAATTCAGTGCTCTAAGTTCCAGATTATCATCTATTTGCTGGGTCATCTTTATGACATATTTTATCCTTGGAATCTGTTCCCATTTGTGGAAGTGCGTCTAAAAAAATTGAGTTTATGCTAGATTTTCATTTTTGTGAAAGTGCATCCTTTTAACTTTTTTTTTTTTTTGTATTTGTTAACTTTGGGAAGGTATGAAGACTTTTGAAATTTATGCTGAACAAGAATCCATGTTTGATAGAGTTCAAAACGCTCTTTTATTTTCCCTACATTTTAAGTTGAAAAGTGAAAAATAGAGGATTGTAAGTGCATAAAAAATAAGGGATGTGCAGATTCCTATAGTTTCATGTTAGATTATGGCATTCTACATTACTCTTTTGCTATTTATAATCATAATGTGGACATGAATTTTTGACGTTCCTTTCTCAAATTGTATAACCTTTTTCAGTTATGTTCTCTCTATGAAATCTTAGGAGAGGACATGGAATAGAGTAAGATGTGCTCTTCACAGCACTAAACAGTCCTTGTTTTGTTCTATATATAAGCCAGAACACATGTATTAATAGCCAATATGTATATCCTTGAGAGAAAAACAGATTTAAATTTAAGGGTTGAAGTATTATCGTGGAAAGGGTCTATGATCAAGCAATAGAAAGAAATGGACAGATTGAGAAATGGCAAGAAGAATTCATCCAAGGGGACGACGTGTTAAGTTACAATGTCACAATCCCAGTAGTTAGAGACCCAACAAAGCCCAAGTTAAAAAAAGCCCACATTGCTTATTTTCATCAAGATATTTTTTATATGAATACAGTTTAAACACAATATTGTATGAGAAAGGTTGTTATATGGATTTTGCAACTGAACATAGAAAATGGTAAACCATGTATGCATTTAGGGGATTGCTATCAAAGGGAACTAGCCACAACTTTGAAGGCTAAGACTTGAATCATGCTTAGATTAGATAAAAAGAAATTTAGGTGACCTGGCTTTTTGGTTGATTATGTCTTCTGTGTTGTTTGTGAATTGGCTGCTTTGATTAATGTGATGGTTGGTATATTAGAACTTTTAAAATTAATTATACGCTTTTGGCATTTTATGTTGTATAAAATTATATAAACAATCGTAGTGAAAAATTGTTACAATTTATCTTCTATTCATAAGTTTAGGCCCTAAATGAAGGAAGTGGACCAATTTCACCAGGTGTAAGACCATCTTCCTCAACTAGTCATGATGCTCAACACCATGATGATCATTTCAACCAAAGTTGAAAATGAATGCATCATAACTCAAGGCTGTTTTTTTAGCTTTCACTTGAGACACTTTTTTTTTTGGTTATGCTTTTTAGTTTTCTCTTATGTTGTGTTGGATTTGTTTAATTATTGTTCAACATTATGTTATGACATTTGATACACACTTTTTTTGTTTAAAAGTTTAAGAATTTTCTATGCAATATTCCTTTTTGTTCATGATTGTTAATTATTAATGTTGTATAGGATACTAACTAGTGTTTTTGACTTGTATGCTTCAAAATAATATATTGAAAAGCGGGACAAAAAAAAAGGCAGTTAACAATGAGCTTTTTGCAACGGTTCCAAACTGCCAATAAAAAATGATGAAAAAATAGACAGAAGCATTTTGTGGCAGTTCAAAACTGACGGTAAATATGATAATTAGGCACCAACAAGCCATTTCATGATGGTTTTGAATCGCCGTATATTGCAAAAACCGCCACAAAAAGATCTTGTGCTCAAACCGTTAGAATGGTTTTGCGGCAGTTTTAAACTGCTGCTATTTATTTGTGGAACCGCCCCCATATAAACCGCTATGATAACTGCCAGAAAACCTTCTTCGGCGTCATTCCAGCGGTTGCTTGAAACCGCTACTAAATGATTTAAGGACGCCATTATCCACGGTGGTTTTCTGAACCGCAGGAAATGCTTTTTGCGGTTAAAAACCAGGAAATATTAAAAAAACCGCCGCTAAATACCATTTTTTTAGTAGTGATAATACATGAGTGTTAATGAGTGTGTGATAAAAAAGGAAAAACTTTTTGAACTCTTTTCTGAAAGTGAAGAAGAAAGGATATTTAAGAAAAATCAAATAAAAGCCATTGTAATAGAAGTGGCAATAGCCATTCCCAAGAAAGTTTCTTCGCATTTATCTTACTGTAACTTTAATAGAATTAGTTGCATATTTGAATGGTGTGGAATTCTTGTCCCAAAACACCAAAAAATAAAAAATAAAAAATGTCATTTTAATTTTTTGGTCACCAGAGGGGGAATGAGGCTACATTGGGCACTGAAAATAGAATACAACTCATTACAAACACTGAAAATGCAGTTTGCCATTTAAAAGGAATGTTATACTATGAAATAACGATTGTGGTGTGGAAGTGGATTTTATTTGACCATTATTATTGTGGCACCAAAAACCCAAGCCCGACTTAATGAGCAGATGGACTAGCTAGGCTTTCCCCAGGCTGTGAACCCATTATGACAAAACAAAAATCGGGTTGTGAGCCCATTATATTGAGAGTAATGTTATTTGTATTGATGAGTTGTGGGATGGAACTAACACCTCATTCACCATTGAATAAGACATGGCTCCATTCAAGTATAGTCCACACTCCATTCAATAGTAGATATTGTGTGAATCAACATAGTATCCCACACTTCACAATTACAATGATCATTTCTCTTATGTTAACCAACTCTCAACCAACAAATATTATTATCCCTCATGACCAAAAATTATAATTATCCCTTCTAGCTGGTAAACCCATTCAATCCCGTGATACTCGTTCCTCAATACAAGATTGACGGATTTCAGTTACTTTGATTGTTTGACAACGATAAGCGAAAGCAAAGATATTGACCTTGGAGTTTAACAAAAGCATTTTTTTCTCTCCAATCTTGATCTCAGAACTATTATTGAGGGATCATGAGGACGGAGGTGGTAGTGGTGGCAGCTGTGGGTACAACTCTTGCAGTGGTAGCAGTAGGGGCCTTGGTGAAGAGGTGGAAGCGGAGGAAAGAGCAACATATAAAGCAAGCAAGGAACATTATTCGAAAGTTTGCTAGGGAATGTGCCACCCCTGTCACAAAGCTTTGGCACGTTGCTGATGACTTGGTCTCTAACATGAAAGCCTCTCTTGATTCTTCCAATGAAGCCTCCACTCTCAACATGATCATTTCCAACCTTACATCTCTCCCTAATGGGTAATTCAACTTGTAAATCTTATGTATCTTGATCGACTGAACTCATCCTAGGCATTTCTTCTTTTGATTGAACTAACATTAAAAAAAATAGAAAAACAAAAATTCTTTTGATGTGAATTCTATCAAGTGAAAAAATAAAAGTGTATTCATAGGTGATAAAACACATTGTAATCAAAATCACTAGATGATCTAAGAATGTTACATGTTTTCTTACTTTATAAATAATTTTTTTTAAGAAAGATTACACTTAAAATAAGCCTTATTAAAACTAATAATACAATGTGTTGGCATTTGACAGAGATGAGGAAGGTTTTTTTTATGGGTGAATTTACATGGAACAAACTTATTGATCTTGTGTGGGCGGCTTGGAGGAAAGAACTTGCCAGTCTCTGGTTTATACAGGGAAGAGATTTCCATCCCCGCTAATGTCTTGGCTGGTACTTCTCAGGTACATTACATTTACTACATTAAACTGCCCCAAAATTTGCTTTCTCTTATGCGCAAATTGTAGAGCAACATAATGTAGATAGAAGCTAACAATGTTAATCAGATAATTTCTTTCCAAAATTGCAATGCCAGAGTGAACATTCACCACAAAGATTGGCTATGGTTTGAATGATTGATTGTATATTTTTGGATATGAAGTTGCTTATGTTTGTATTTTTTTTTTTAAGGTTCTTTATTTGATTGAATATTATATAATGCGCAAAGCACATGTGGAACTTCCTTTTGTCAGGAAATGACTGGCTTTGTAGCTACGGAGATAGCTAAGTTTGTTTCGTCTCGTCCTGAGAATGAGGATGGTGCATCGCTCAAGAAAATGAAATTGGGCTTCACCCTGTCTTATCCTGTAGATAAGGCTGTACCATTAACTGGCACTACATTTCAGCGGAAAGGCACCAATGACCCAGTTAAGTGCATTACCCTATTTAGTTGAGTTTATTGGCCCATCTTTGAAATAATGCGCACACATATTTCAATATTTTAATATGTTACATGAATATCCTTTTTTTTTATATATAATTATTCACAACATCAAACAACCCAAAAAGGGAAGGTAAGTAGGAATTTGCTTATTTTGATTAAAAAAGTCATGCAAACTCATACTATTACTCCACCAAAAAAAAATAGTAGAATTATAATTCACATTATATTGCCATAAAAATTTTCCATATCAATTTTATAGTCAACATATAATTATAATTTAAAAACATACTAACATGTTAAAAGAGGTCTCAACTATTTTTCAAATTCTTTGAAAATTTACGGGTGTGAGTTCGCTTTATGAAAACTCAATTTGACTATTGGATTAAAACATTTGTGTTTTTGTGGATATAAATTTTTTTAATGTGTATTAAGAACACATGTTTAGAAATTAAAAATGTGGTATGTATTACTTATCATAGCACTTTTAAGAAGGAAGTATTCAATAACTTTTTTCTCATAATATTAAGTATTTGCCTTTTTTATTTACCAGTCTCCTTTATAATTCCATAACATCTCGTAAGAGCCCAAAAGATGAAAAGGATTCAAAAGATATTAATAAAAGAAAGTGCGTTGAGACTTAACCTTAGAATAAAGGTTTGTGAAGATTCAAATTTTGGAGTAAGTGAATTCTGTCAAGACTAACATCTATAGATAATTCTTCAGTGTTGCAAGACTTACATTTATTTTGTGGTACCAGGTTCGCAAAGGATTGATGAAAGACCTTAATCGAGCGTTGAAGAATAATGGAATGAAAATGCATGTTTTTGCACTGGTTAGAGGCTATTTATCTCTTCCTCTCGTCCAATTAATTTTGTACATGTATAGCTTTTTCACGAGTCTTACCATGTTCAAATAAGAGTTTTGCTATTTCAATACCCTAAAAGTGGATATTCATCAAGATATCAACTTTATCATCATTATATGTGATGGGTAAATGAGATAAATGAACCACCATCACATTTAACAATGATAAAGTAGGTGTCCAATTAGACATCCACTGTTACGATGTTGAAGTAGCAAAACTCGTCCAAACAATAGTGGATTCAACAAATTAGTGCTGAATAGGTTGATGACACCATTGGAAGTTTGGCCGGCGGAAGGTATTACAACAGGGACAGCGTGGCTGCAGTTACTCTAGGCATGAGCACGAATGCTGCCTATGCAGAACCAGCGGAGGCAGCTCCAAGTGGAGTTGCACCATCTCCCAATTCAACCGAGCTGGTTAGTGACCATCATAACTCACATGCATGCTCACACATACACATGAGAAATTGTTAGACACTAATAGAGCTCAAGTCAGATTGTACTCTCATCTAATAATAAAATAACACTTTAAGATAAGATCTACCACTAATTTATATTTTTATTTAAAATACATCACTCTATTGTTGGGTAGAACATAATTCAACTGGCATTCTTTCTGCACACACAACCTATCTATCAAGTATCAACTATGAATTAAGCAATTTAGTAAAATTGGGGTGTAGTGTTGCAGGTAATTAGCATGGAGTGGGGAAACTTCAAATCCCCTCATCTTCCTTTGACACCATTCGATGTTAGTTTAGATGCTGAAAGCTCAAATCCTGGTAGCGGGGTATGGCTACTGAGATCACAATAGTGTGTCAATTACCATATAATAATAGTATATCTGTCTAGAACTGACCCGTTAACCCTTTTATTTTTTTTTTATATTTTTACCCTAGATTTTCGAAAAGCTAATTTCAGGGAAGTATTTGGGTGAAATTGTGAGACGGGTCTTGCTGAAGATGGCCCAGGAAACAGCCCTCTTCGGAGGTAACGTGCCTCAAAAATTGATGACTCCTTATGTGCTGAGGTATACTATTTATAACCGAGTTTGGATTAATTAAGGAGTGTGCTAATACGTCGTTCCCATAGGAGGAAATCATTGGTTCCAACTTCATGTAGAAAATCAATGAGCCATGTATGTGCAGGTCTCCTGACATGGCTGCTATGCATCAAGATACATCAGAGGATCGTGAAGTAGTAAGTGAGAAACTCAAAGAGGTTTTCGGGGTAAGAACGTTAATAACCTAATTGGTTCATATTGGTATTTGGGATAAAAATAGAGTAGTGAAAAACTTATGGATAAGTTTATATACTTTTATAAATTTAATTTTGATGCATAGTGCAAAATTTACACTATCGACTAATTGAATTCTTCCATTTGCATGACTCTTCAAATAGTGGGTATGAAACTCAAGCACCCATGTTAATCTAGCAATACATAATTAGATATATTAAATATATAAATTTTTTGTTCCATTTTTATCCTCATATAAAATTGACCCTAAAATTTAAGATCTAGTAACTAAATAAAGAGTAAACTCCTAATCTTTCATGAAAATAATGTCAGATAAATTAGTCCCTAAAAAAAAAACTTTTTGATCTTTGATGGTTAAAATAGGATAAATTTATCCATAATGATTTATAAAAAAAATATGTCAAATTGGTTCCTATAAAAATACAAAGAAAAAAAAGAAATGTATTTTTTTTCTTGAGAAACTAATTTGTTCGATACTATTTTTATGGAGGACCAAATTGAAAGTTTACTCCCAAGTAAATAAAGTTAGTAAAGGCTTTTTCAACTAAGTAAAATCAATAACATAAATCAAATAATGTGATTATCTAAATCAGGATAAATAACATAGCAGATGAAATAAGGTAGAAAATCAACATCATAAATCAAAACATTTAACTGCAAAATTTGTGCAAAACACAGATCACTGATAGCACTCCCATGGCACGTGAAGTGATTGCCGAGGTATGTGACATAGTAACAGAACGCGGTGCTCGCCTGGTGGGAGCTGGAATTGTGGGGATAATTAAGAAGCTTGGGAGAATTGAGAATAGAAAAAGCGTGGTCACAGTAGAAGGAGGGCTTTATGAGCATTACCGCATTTTCAGAAACTACCTACACAGCAGTGTGTGGGAAATGCTTGGCAACGATCTCTCAGACAATGTCATCATTGAACATTCCCATGGGGGCTCTGGAACTGGAGCTCTATTCCTTGCTGCTGCTCAGACTCAAACACCCCATTCGGATTCTTAACCCTTATTCTATGTTTGAAAGGATATGTTTTTCATTAGTTGTTCATTTATTGGTTGCTCACTCTTTTAAGATGATTCGAAATATATGACATAGTTGTGCTTGAGAATAGAAATTTTGTTACATTTCATTACTTTTTTTTTTTTTGGGTGAATATTAACATATCATGGAATACATACTTTTCCTTTCATCAATCTGCTCATAGTTATTTGCGCTCTAATTCTTTGAGGATTTTTTTTTTTTTTTGGGTTTTTCTATATATCTTTGTTTTTTTTTAAGGATATTGGTAGTGGTTAAAGATTGGTTCAATTACTAAGTAAGTTCTCATAGTTTTATTAAATTTTAATTAAGTCCTTATATTTTATCCAAATTATAAATCAAGTCCCTTTAGTTTAATAAGTTGCGATTAAATTCGTATACTATATAAAATTTTTTAATTAAGTCTCTGATACATAAAAATTTTATGATCAAGTCCTTATAATTTTGTACAATATGGGAACTTAATTGAATTTTTTTTTCAATATAGGAACTTGATTGAAAACTTTTATACAATATAAAGACTTAATTACACATTTTAAACCATAAGGACTTGATTAAAAAGTTTTGTGTAATATAGAAACTTGATTACAAAGTTTAAACTGTAGAAATCTAATTAAAAATAAAATAAAATTATAGGAATATCTAGAGTAATTAAAACTTAAAGATTTTAAAAAGACCATTTTTTATTGAAAAATATAATTTTTTAAACCAATTTTGAGTTTATTGTTGATATCCCTGTAGCTGGTACCAAATACTTTGGGCTTGTAGTGATGATAAACAAAGAAGCCGTTTTATTTTTTGTCTGAAACAATAATGCCTTAGATTTGGATCTGGGCAAAGGTTGGAATTGGGCTTGGACAAACTACCCCTCTTAACGTTTTACCCCCTATTGACAGTGAAAAATTGTGTTATTAATGTCTCTGTAGCCAATATAAACAAAAATGCCTTTCAGATTTGGATTTCTTACCGAGAAAAAAAGTGGAAAATTATGCAGATAGAGAAGTATTAAAGTGAATGAGATATCTTGTTTTGTTTGTTGGTCTAGCTAATATCTATATATGTGGGAGCCCATGTATTAAAACGCCGCGATCAAGTTCGAAATGCTGGAAGAAATTAAAGGGTTCTTCACATAAACAAAAACATGCCAAAGTAGGACAAACTTGAAAAGAACTTAGCCCAGTACATTTTATTAAACAACAAATATGCCAGTGTCTGTGGCTCATTTTTTGCCTAATACCAATCATGATCAAGTGTACATTCCACTCTAACCCCATAGGCTTTATCAATCTCACACAATGAGACGGACCTACAGACAATGACTCCAAACTGCAAAAGCCAATACCTTGGCGGATATATGCTTACACTAAAATATGAGACAAGCGATGGATTTGGCAAGCAAAAAGCAACAAGCGTTTATAGCTTGGGATATAAGTAAGTTTGGTAACTATTAAAGCACAATTGCACACTTATCATTATCCCATCCAATATTTTGAAGGACCACACAATTCAGCTTCTTTTCAAACTACAGGCATGGTAGTGCTGTAAAACCTAACGGACCAATGGTACTGCTAGTCTGCCACGCGGGCCACATGTTGAATTGAACGCATAGTGCAACATAGCAAAGCTACGTGTGAGCGTAGCATAGGCTGGATATATAGATCAAGCAATCACCACAAGCATGTTAGAGCTTAGTTTGGTATTGATGTAAATTTTTCGGAGTTGTTGAGCGCCTTGGAGTTTCCAAAAGCTGCTCTTAAGAAGATAGAGTAGTATTATTTGATAAAATAGAGCAACAGTTGCTATCAATAAGGAGAAGAGTCACCATAGTACTATTTGGTAAATATTTATAAAATTAAAATTTGCTCTTAAAAAGATAGAGTAGTATTGTTTGATAAAATAGAGCAATAGTTGCTATCAATAAGGAGAAGAGTCACCATAGTACTATTTGGTAAATATTTATAAAATTATTTTTAGAATCCAAGATGATTATAATGGATAGAAATATTAGAGAATATAATTTTTACTATTATATCTATTAATTAGAATAAGGTTATATTAGTCTTTAATTTTAAGTTTTAAACATTATGGGCTAGCTTTGAAAAACACAACATAATATGCTCTCAAAAATACTCCTGACTTTTAAAACATAAGAACCAAAAACATTATATTTAGAATATACTTGGTTAAAGGATAAAAATATGGATAAATTTTTATTAATTGAATTTTGTGTCTTAAATTACACATGGAGCTCAATTACAAAAAATTTATCCATATTCTTATTTCCTAACCAAACATACTTAAAAAGGGACAAAAGAAAAAAAATTCAAAATGTCTAAAATTAAAATTAAAATAATTTATATTTATAAAGACTAAAACTACAAATTTTTTTTTTTTTGGGAGAAGACTAACAATATAGTTAAATCTAAATAAAATAAATCAACTGGCATGGGCAAAAGTTTGACGCAGTCCGCCCAAATGTCACGAAAGGATCTTTTCAAGATTTCGTTTTAACGGGATTAGTATGTGTATGTCATAGTTAGGGTCGATACATCACTGTTTGCCTTTTTTTATTTCAAAAGAAAAAATGGCCTCTGGAGTTGCCCTACTACATAAAATTGACAAGCAGAAACCATTTCCTGGCCCTTGAGACTTCACTTTGCGGGATGGAAATCATCGGTCCATGATGTTTCATTTCTTGTTTTTCAACCAATTATTGACACATAAAGAAATAAGAATTAAAATAAATTTAAAAATTTATAATTTATCAAATATATAACATGTATATTTCATAGTCAATAAATAATTAAGGAAACAGGAAAGATAATACCATTTGAGTAGAATTCGGGTAGAGAGCATTTTCATCCTCACTTTGCCATCTTTCCACCTTATTTGTGTCAACCAAATATTTAAAAGGTCCACTAAAGATATTCATTGGCTAATCAATCGCTTTTATACGACATTATAATGTCCATGCAATCTCTCAAGTTTAATTTGATACTACATACTTTATTTGAGAGAGACCAAAGATGTATAAGAATGATATGCAATGGTTCCTTTCCATGCCTCGGCAAAGTTAGTGCGGGTTGATACTTAATGGAGAGGGGTCCGAGCATAAAAAGCGATACGTGCCAAAGTCAATATGTGATGCGTTGGCAATAGCAATTGCATCGTATTGAGTATAAACTCCATTTTCTTTTCTTTCTAATTTTTTGGACATTCTTTCTTTTTCCTTCTATAGGTTCTCATGCAGATCCTCTTCACATCAACGATGTTTAACACACTACCGGACAAAGTAGAGGGTAGAACAACTTTTGGCCTTGTAATTGTAGAAGCCTAAAAGGTGGTCAGCAATTATCCTTTTCACCACTATTTTGTCCTTCTAGACTCCGTGGGCCATATGTTTGTCTCCCATGTCTCCAATAGAAAAAAAGAAATTATTACTCAATTTTAATTAAACTTTTGCTTTTTCTTTACGATTGATTTTTACAAGATGATCCTATCAGAAAGTGGAACTTTTTTTTTAATTTTAACAGAAAGCGGAACTTTGAAAAGCTTCATTTTTTTATTGATGGATTTTACTTATCAACAAATATTATGATTTATGATTGGGAGTATCTTTTTATTATACCGCTGATGGAAAATATATATTGGACGTATGTGATAGCTCAAAAAGTATCACAGTTCTAACTTAACAAATTAGAAATTTGTAAAATAATCAAACTGCAATAAAAACATAGTATAGTGGTGCAACTCAAGTAGTCTAATAACACGGATGTTTAATCGCCATTTAATTAAAAGTACAAGGAAGACAAAATTGGAAGGGGAGGTGTTGATTTTTATAGTAAGAATATTAAAATGAGGGTAAGGAAAGAAATTAGGCAGCAAAAAAAAAAAATACACTTCGCAATTCAGTGATTCACTTAACGACCACTAAACATTTGATTAACAGAAAAAAAAATTAATTTAATAATCGAGAGCTCAATCTCCAATTAATTAGTATTAACCTTTATCACCAATTGCATTACTCTAAGTCTTAACTGAGACCCAATTCTCAATTCTTTTGTTAATTGACATACATCAATTAACTAAGAGATATGCACACTTTGTTCCTATCATTTAAATGTAAACACTACTTTTCATCTTTTAATGCAATACTGAAGGTTGTTTTTCTATATTACCTATAATAAATGTGTCTACAGATTAGTATCTTAGTAACTGCAATTATTTTATTTATTGATATAGAATTTGAGAACCACAATTAGAAGTTAGAACAAGTGTGGTGGTTTGGTGAGATAAGTAGGCCTATATAAGGGGTGTTAAAAGACCTAGGCCTATTTAGGCCTACGTGAAGACCTAGACCTTATGGTCTATTATATGATTTGCAATAGATTTTAAAAGTAAGCTTTGGAAATAGCCTTTAGACAAGGCCAAGCCTTTTAGCAGGCCAAGCCATGCCAAAAACAGAGCCTCTAATAGGTAATACGCTAGGTTCAAGTCTAGTGTTCTTATTACAGGCCTTGCCTAGTTTGATGTGGCTTATTCCCATGCCTATATATGACCTACAACCCTACATTCACCCAAATGGCCAATGCAAACCCTAGTCATATTCATTCATTCACTTTACTTCTATAAGACTATGTACTTTGTAGTAGTGGTACATCCAAGGCCATAAGTGAGAGAACAACATTGTAGCACCATTGATAACTTTTCCTTCTTATCACACTGTCGTTCTACTACATCAACTGCAAGTGATAGTAACTAGCTTGTTGCTTCTCCATTGGGATGGCCATTAGGAACTTGAAGCTCATTGCTCCCCTATTAGAATTTCAACCGCAAACTTGAAGATTGTCGTTGCTCCTTTATTGAGATTGCCATCGGAAACTCAAAGCTTGTTGCTTCTCCACCAAAACTACCGCCATGAAGCTCATTCCTGCTCTACCACCACACAAGATCTATGATGTAGTTGTTGCTCCTTTCTTAGAGATATTACATCTCTTCTCTTTTTATTTTCATACAAACATGGGTTATTATGGTTGTTTTGAGTAAAAAAATGTTATAGATTTTGGTTGTTGTTGTTCTTATTAGTTATGTTTCAAAATCACTCCTGGCTTGTGTTCTATTGATTTGTTTCAAATTTTCACTTGAATTTGCGGATACCCATGATGAGGAGGTAGAGAACAAGGATGATAGGATTAAATCTCCCCATGGAAGAGATCATGGATAAGGATAAGGAGAATAGGGCGTTGCAGGGACAAGGAGCCAGGAGGCCTTCCCATCCCCCACAGGCACAGGTGACATCCCTATGCAGAATATCTTACCAACTTGAATAGAAAAGGTGAGGGGGTTCAAAATCTGTGTTACTTATATAGGGTATTGTCACATGCCCAGAGGGCATTGTGACATAAGAAAATAAATTTTTAATTCAAAGATTCAATGGAGCTGTTATTACTAATTTTTATTTATGGTAAAAAAAATTGGGAAAAAAAATTTTAATTTAGCAAAATTGGTCTTTTAAAATGAAATTGGGCTTGAGCGTCTAATTATAATTAAGGAATGATGGAAACTTAATTTCACTAATACATCCATCTTGCGACAGTCACCAAAGTTTGTTGCGCAAATTAAAGGTAACTTTAATAATTTTATTTTTCCTTGCCTATTTATATGTAATTGGTAATGAATGCAAATTAATGGTGCAATGATTTAAATTGATGTGAATGAATGAAAATATGATTTGATTGATATTTATTGAAATGCTGATTGGTGCCAATTTAAAAACAAACTCAATTTGAAAAGAAAAAAATAGGCTAAAAGAGAAAAAGAGCCTATTGACAAAAATGAGATGAAATTATGATTTTTTTTAATTTTTTTAATTTTTTATTTTTGATTGAAATTAAAAAAATATCTTTTTTGTACCCGTTAAAAATTGGGTACTAATAGTAGTCTTGCTTTGCTTGGTCTTTTAATTTAAAAGAATAAACAAAGTTAGAAACAACCAATTTTTGTTTGAGTCAATTTTTCACAAGATAATAACAACAAACTAAGCTATAAGCTTCACAATACATAGGAGAGTATAGGCATCACAATGAAAGGAATAAGAATGGCGCAGAACACCTTCAATGGGGAAAAAAGTAGGCATTAAACAATACCTCAAAAAAGAAAAGATCAATGTATCACAATACCTTCAATGTGCTGAGTATAGGTCACAATACCTATAGTGGGAAAAGATGAGATGTCATAATATCTCAAAAAGAAAAAGAAGACATTACAATACCTTCAACGTGTTGAGTAAGCGTCAAAATACCTACAATGGATAAAAATGATGCGTCATAATACCTAAAAAAGAAAAAAAGAATGCATCACAATACTTGCAATGTGCAAGAATGAGGCATCACAATACCTCTAAAAGAAAAAGAAGGCATCACAATACATTTGATGTGCTAAGTAGGCATCACAATACCTACAATGTGTAAAAATGAGGCATCACAATATCTCAAGAAGAATATAGAAGGTGTCTTGATACTTTCAATAGATAAAAACGAGACATCACAATACCTCAAAAAGAAAAATGAATGTGTCACGATACATTCAATGTGTTGAGTAGGTGTCACAATACTTACAATGTATAAGAATGAGGTGTCGCAATACCTTAGAAAGAAAAAAAGACATCACAATACCTTCAATGTATTGAGTATACCTCACAATACCTCAATAAGAATAAAGAAGGCATCACAATACTTTCAATATGCTAATAAGCATCACAATACCAACAATAGAAGAAGGCGTCACAATACATTCAATGTGTTAAGTCGGCATCACAATACTTAATATGAAAAGAAATGTGTCACAATACCTTAAAAGAAAAAAAGAAAGACATCACAATACCTTCAATGTGTTAACTAGGCATTACAATACTTATAATGGAAAAAAAATTGGGCATCACAATACCTCAAAAAGAAGAAAAAGAAAGTGTCACAATACCTAAAAAAGAAAAAAAAGACGTAATAATACCTTCAATATGCTGAATAGGTGTCACAATACCTACAATAGAAGAAGGCATCACAATACCTTCAATGTGACTAAACATTAAATGAAAGGGAATAACTTAATATCATTACCCAAACAATAACATACATTAAAATTTGTTTGTTGTGATCACTCACCTTACCTTATGTGAGAGTCATGTGTGTGAAAAAGGAGGTTGAAACAATCAAAAGCAACTTATTTATGCACATGAAAAGCCTTTTGAGATTCTGCCTTGTCACTGTTGCCATATCTACTACATCTCTCCTATCAGTGAATACCCAAAGATCACAGAGTTTTATTTTTTGAGATTGTCTAAGCACAACAGGCATGACTATGAAAATGTTTGCCTGCAAAAGATATGTCAATTTTCTTAAACCTTTAACAAAAAAATTCAAATATCAAGTATCAAAAAATTCATTTAACACTTGATGATCATTCAACGACTCTAGTTTCTCATGTTTTTCTGTTTTACTTCTCTTATTGCATGAATCTTGATCTCATTTTAAATGACACAAAAATGTTAAATATATCCAATGCCAAGCAAAAAAGGGAAATGGATTATTGTTACCAAGGGCAAAGTTAAGAAGGGTGTTGCAAGGCAGAGGCCAATAGTGGTGTGAGGCTAAGGCTGATGGTGGTGCAACCATGCGAAGCTGACAAACAACGATAGTGCAAGGGTAATGCAACAGTGGTGCAAGGGGGTGCTGTGCGAGATGATGACGTGATGAGTGTGTGGGACGCGGTTAGTTTGAGTGCGAGTGTAAGAGAGGGTAATACCCCTCTAATTTAAAATAAATGTATCTTTCCTTATTTTAGTATATTCATAAATCAATTTATCTGGACACATTTGTTTCGAGATATAATAATTTATAAATGTATTAAAAAAATGAAAAAATAATATTTATTTTGAAATGAAGGGAATAATTTCATAAATTCAAAGTTCTTTGAAGCATAATTATCAAACTTTACCGAAAATTGACCCGAGGGCACTAGGTCACTTAGTCATGGTTCAAGTAGTTGACCGACTATAATTAAATCAATTTATAAAAAAATTATTAAGCAAAATATATAATATAAATATCCTTTGCATATGATACAACAAAGTTGAAGTTTGGCATTAACGGATTTTTTTGTGTTGTTGTGATAAAATAATTAATTGTGAACAATCTGGAGGGATTTTTAAAATTTCAACAGATTAGTTATGAAGAATAATATGAGAAGTTTGTTAAAAAAAATAATAAAAAAAATAAAAAAATGAAAATTAATTTAATATTATTAAAAATTAATATAATAATATTGTAATCGGAGATATAGAATGAGATCCTATAATTGGTGTAATGACATAAATAAAATAAGGATAATGGTCAATAAATATTTTAACCCAGGAAAATTTATTTTATGTCAATCGGGTACGAAATGGTATTAATTGGTACACAGAAATGGTAATAACTGGTACATCAAAACACTTAATCTGTAAAAATAATTTATATTATTAGATCCAGATAATTTTAACTTATGACAATTAAATAAATATAGATATTTCTAATCCTGGTACAAGGTAAATTGATCCAGAAAATAATAATTCTCTTACTTTCTCTCCAAGTAGTCCAATTATAAAAAGGAAAAAGGCAAAAGAATTTCATTTCCTTTTCGGAAGCGCACAGCATCACGTTTTTCATCCTTCCTTCTTTGTTACTTTCTTCCTTCTCCATTTTCTAAGCTTTCTTCTTGGAAAACTCCATCACAACACCATAACCTCAAAGGATACTCATAGGTAAGCATCTAAACTTCTTAAAGAACATCTTTTATACACCAAAAATCAATTGAAAACTTTGTTTTTCCTTACTCTTGGTCCCCTTGGCAGCAAATAAAGGCTGGAAAAAAGGGGGTTTGAGGCTTGATAAACTAGAGGAAAAGCTTGAGGAAGGTAGGAAAATTATTCTAGTCTTTTGCTTCATGATGTTTGGCTATTTTGCTAAGATAAGTGTTTAAATTTTTTTGTGTTACGATGCTGAAAATCTGAAACCCAATTTTAGGATTTATGATTGCTTGAGTTGTGATGGAATTATGCATATTGGAACCAGAATTTTTTTCAGCAACTACATGTATTGAATTTGATAGAAATAGAAGAATACATCAAGTACAATTGTTGTGAACATGCTGAAAATCTGAAACCAAATCTTAGAACCTATGATGAAATAAGTTGTGATGAGATTATGTATACAAACAACCTGAAATTTTATTTCAAAATTTTAGAATTTATAAGTGCTTGGATGATTATGAAATCTTGTGTATTGGATTAAATATGCTGGAATTTTGATGTGCTGAAATTGTACAACATTAATCCTTGGTTTGTATGATATAAGAGGTGTTCTAAGTGGGTATGTGCTGAAATTCTTAGGTGCTGGAATTTTTTTAGCATTAATTTTTGAGTTGTATGATCTTGCTATACATGATAATCAAAGCAAAAAAGTGGTAGCAAGTTTTAGCTTGTATCTTCGAAAATTTGGAGCAATTATTGTCCAAGAAACTTGGTTTCTTTCCCTTGAAATTTATAAGAATTTCATCATGAAGAACTTTACAAGTTATGATGATACAAAATCTCATAAAAGGTCTCATAAAGACTAGTAGATTTTCCAGAAAAATCTTGTAATAATCTAACATATTCTATAGAAAATTCTTATAGAAGTTTAGCAGATTTTATGGAAAAATCTAGTAAATGTTGAACTATTTTCTTTAAGAAAAATCTAAAAGATTACTAGACTTTGTAGAAAATCTCGTAACAAGTTATTCAGCAAAATCTCATAAAAAGTTTAATAGATTTTCCAGAATATCTCATAAGAATTTCATGAGATTTTTTAAATATCTCATAAGACTCCAAGAGATTTTGAACAGAAAATCATAAGAATTAGAAGATCAAAAGAAAATATCTCATAAGAATTCAAAAGATTCTGAAGAATATCTCATAAGAAATTCAAGAGATTTTCAAGAGAAAGTATTCCATTCTTCAGGAGACTTAACAGAGACATCTCATAAGAATTAAGGAGATTTCAAGGAATTCTCAAAGAAAGAGTATGAGATACAGAACTTAAGAATTTCTCTTGAGAATCATAAGATTTTCCTAAACCAATATTAAAGATCCTTATGAAAAGAGAAAAATTAAGAAATACGCTTTATGTAATGTTAATTACTTAGTGGTAAGCTCATGGATTCACGGGTAGTAGTAGATGTGCTACACCCTTAGAACTATATCAAGTTATAATCGTCTGCTACATCATTATGAGAAAAGGGATGTCCTAGAAAGAATACCAAGACTATTCAGATGAGATGTAGTAGACATATTCCATCTAGTGAACTATATGAGGTTGTAACGCGACGACGTTACATCGTTGACAATACGATCCAGAGAAGTATATCAAAGTCCTATGGGTTTTACCATTAAGTTTAACATTATCTAATAAGAAATTAAATTATAAGAAATAATGACACTAATTAATGAGACCATTACATAAACAACCACATATTACATTGCTTATTTTGCATTAAGTTGAATATCATTGAGTAATGGACATGTTTTTCCTATGGAATCTTTGATTCTCATTTCTCCTGTTATTATAATTTTACATAGATGGCTATGATGGTGATTATTTGTGGAGATTCTCAACTGATATCGGCTTCGCGTCTAGAGTTTCTAATGAATGAGAGATAGAGATTTATTCAGTATTTTATTTTCTTTTAATGAGTTTTTGAGTAGTACCCTACCTAGACTAAGAGTTCCTGCGTGAACCAAGATACGGGTTGACATAGCTATGTATATGACTATTTGCCATTGTATAATACAATTATATGGTATTGCTATTTTATTATGACCTAAAACTTATGTTCAAACTTAGCAATGCTTAGAGAAAATTTTATGTTTTTCACGAAAACAGGCTCATATTCCATATTGTATATACAACTCTAAGGTCAAGTAGAGATAACAAGTAACAACTGTAAATTATAAGGTTATGACTTAAGCATAATCTTATGGTGTGAAGGGTGTTAAGACACAGTGGTTGGGAAGCACTTCCCAGGGTACAAGTTCGAACCCTCCTTAAAGAGATTTTGAAAAAAAATTCCTTAAAGTGACTAAGGATGTAATATAAATAAGATTGCAGTTGGCTTAGTGGTTGGATCACTGTCCTTCTCATTGGAAAGTGAGTCGACTCTCACCCATGTAATTTTGGACTTTCTTTCCAAAATTCACCAAGCACATGCACAACACACGCGGATCAGTCACGGTTTGCTGGCCTTCGATGCCCGCCTGCGGGTCCGCTCGCGGTCAACTCAAATTTGATCGAAGTTTGATCGGTTCATGCTTATTCGATCTGCAGAAGATAAAGGGATTAATGCTCATTCACCAATTTTCTGTCTGAACGGACGGTTCAGTCCGATTTTTATAACTATGCTTTGAAGTGAGGTAGATTGAAACCCATCAAATTTCACGGTCTGATTTGCGTTTATATTAAACAAATTAGTGAAATTACTTAGTTAGTGACGTCAAAACGGTGTCGCATCTTTGACTTGTTATCCCGTTTAAGAAAACTCCACCGTTTCTGTTGAAGCTATGGTTGCAATCCACGGAGTGATCGGGAGTCAACCATGTCATGGCTAGCCAGATCAATCGCAAACTCACTCAGACTCGACGACGACGAAGAAGAAGAAGAAGAAGAAGAACAACAACAACAACAACAAAAACCCTCCAACACTCCCAACACTGACGATCCGAAATCCCCACCATCCCCATCCGCATCCACTCCCACCGCACGCGGCGTCAAAGAGGACCTGTCCGAGCTCACACAGAGCCTATCGCGCCAGTTCTGGGGCGTCGCCTCTTCCTCGCCCCGCCCTCCGAACCCAAACCCGACCCGTCTCGCCCGAAGAAGCTCAGATCTCTGATCCAGATGGTGCCCACGACGAAGACCTTATCGCCGGCATCCGAAGCGATTTCGCCGAGATTAGCGGCAGATTCAGAAGCGAGATCTCGAAGATCTCTGGCAACAAGGCGGTCTCCGAAATTACCAAAATGGCCTCGAGTTTTCTTCAACTTGGATCCGAACAGGAGCGTCCTCTCCGCGAATACGAGCTGAACGGCGTCGTTGGAGTGACCGAGGAGGTGGTTGCATTCGCCAGGAACGTAGCGATGCATCCCGAGACTTGGTTGGATTTTCCACTGCCTGATGATCCTGATTCTGATGGTAAATTCTGTTCCTTTTAAGTCCTTGTCAATGGGGTTAAGATTCAAGTGTTTGATTTCCGTAGGTAGTTTGTGTACTTGGTTGTTTTTAACTGCGGTAGCTGTTGCAGTTACATTGTGATTGCTTAGAATTATGGAAAAATAATTCTGATGAACCTGCAATCGCGAATATGGAGAGCCATTTAAAACTATGTTTGGATTCTATGTAATGTCACTTATCTGCATATACTGTTTGAAGAGAACCTCTCATCTTTAACGGTCGACATTCAGACACGTAGGTTAACTTGTCTGGGATAGGATTAGACTTCTAGCGTCTACTTGGTGTAAGGCTCGGTTGTTCTTTAGAGGGGTTTCCATCGCTGATATGCGTAGAAATTAAAAACCTTTGATCTTTTATGTCTTTTTTGTTTATCCTCTTGATAATGAAATTTCTTCTGTCATCCCAAAAAATAACTTTGTAGGCAAATATGATATCTTTATTTCGCAATGTTCTGTAATTCAGTTACTAATAGTTTGATATCCCAGTACATGTATTTCCCTGCTCTGATAAAATTGCAATATGTTAATGTGCATCTTATATTGTCACCAGAATATTTAGCTTAACAATTCATGCCTTTTACTTAGGAAACTTTGTGGTCCATAGGTTCCTAGTTTGCCTTGAGATGCACTGGTTGTGATTCCTAAGGGAGTCAGATGTTTATCCTATATGATTTTTTCCTGATGCTACTTTGTCTTTGAAATTTTCTACATTTGACAGATTCTGAATTATCGGATGTCCAACAAGAACATGCTCTGGCTGTTGAACGACTGGTGCCAAGTTTAGCTGCTCTGAGATTGGAACTTTGCCCGGGGCATATGAGCGATGGTTGCTTTTGGAGATTTACTTTGTACTACTGAACCCTAAACTCAGCAAAAATGATGCTGATATTTTATCAACCCCACAAGTGAGTTAAAATTTTACTCGGAATTTATTTTCTTGTTTTCATGTATGTATTTGATTTGCTTTGGAGCTTTCACAGCCTAATGAGTGCAGATGTCTCATCAGTTACAAAGGTTGTGTTATATGCTTTCTTGTTTTAAATTTTTAATTGTTTTATAATCATGTGTGACGAATGACTGAATCGTAAACATTCAAGGTATTTTATTGTCTTTCAGCCTTCACATATGAATCTTATAGTTTTTGGGTATCCACCGGTGTCCGGGCCCTAGTACTAAGAACCCAACTAGTCCGGCCCGACTGAAGAAGGGTGTAGGGGTCTTCCCTCAAAGGATTTTTTTTCAAGTCCCAAGGTTCAAACTTGAGACCTCTGCTTAAGAGACCAAAGTGCCTACCAGCTTGACTAATTCCATGATGGTATATGAATCTTATGGTTTAATCTTCTGAACCTGTAAGAGAAAAATGTGTCACTATGCTTCGCCGGTCTGATCTAATTGGCGAAAACCCTTTTTCGGCAAATGTCATTCTGGTTCACCACATTCTATAGACAAGTCTCCAACATGTTTGGAAATGAACCATCCCCATGCTTGTCACATTTGAACTTTGAAGTAGCTTTTACCTTTGGTTTAGTTGTTAATCTTCTAGCTTGAATTACCAAGATTTATGCTGTGTGTGCCGCAGATACTGGAAGCCAGAGCAATGTTAACTCAGGTGTTGGACAAAAGAAAAACAGAAGAGGAAGATCAAAACTTATCTGCCAGTAGCAATGTTCAATCAGAGGAAGCAGAACACCGTCTGTCTGTACCAAGCAGTGTTCAACAGGAATCACGTCCTCTGCAGACGTTTGTTGCGGAAGCAGCCCCGTCTGTGGTGGTGTCTGATGTCCCGATAGATAAACAACCTGTCCAAAGTACTGAAGTTCAGATTATTGACAAGTCTGTGGTCGAAGAAGCTCCGGTGAATCCCACTGCACAATCATCATCATCATCTGGTTCTGCAAATAGATTTTCTGATGAGATGTATGAGGATGATGCAGACGATTGGTTGAAAGAGGATACTTCAGAAATGGCTGGTGGCACTGGACCTTCAGCTCCCACTGCTAATGAAGATGACGTGTCATTCAGTGATCTTGAGGAGGAGGATGATGGTGTCGTGCCCGTGAGTTATAAAAAAGCTGCATCAAGTTCTGATTCCTTACCAAAAGACTCGAGAGAATGGGTTCAGTTAAGTACAGGTTCACCTAAATCTGATAAGGATATAAACTCTACAGAAAGCCGCCATGCACGTTATGAGCATGCAAGTGCTCGAAATTCTGAGAACAAGGATTCTAATGACTGGCTTAGTGTTGATGACATTGACGTGATATGATTCTCTTCTATTATGTGAATATTTGCATTTCTGATTAATCTCTCGATACCGTGTGTGTACATAAAGCCACCTTCCACTGGTCATTGTAAAATATGTGGTTATTGCTGCTCCATACGTGTCCTTATTTTATTTGATGCTTGAAAAGTGGAATGCAAAGTCTACTTGTGTTTAAACTTTAAACGATACTGAATGAATGAATCAATGAAGCCAGGAATGAATTTAACATTTAAGGTACACAGATTACAGATAATTTAAAAATAGTTGTACTCGTATTGGGCCTATATCGTACTTGAATTGCGTAGTGAAAAACCTTTCGTATTTGACTATTTTTGCCATTTTGTTTCCCGAAAAATCATCAAATATTCTCTAAAAAAAAATTATATTCATACGTGACCTTTTAAAAATTCATTCTATTTGATAAATTCACCTAAATGTTAATTAATCTCTATTTTCATTTACAATATAAATTGTTTTAGAGGCTATTTTTTTATAGATATAATCTTATGAGGTCTAAAGTGATTGTTCTGTAAATGTCAACTTGACATTAAATGAGTTATTTTTTAAATATATGATTTTTTGGAACCAAGGTTGTGGTTGTACAACATAAAACGTAATTATTTCCGAAATGAAGATTAATTAATCTTATAGTAAATTTATCAAACGTGATGATTATTTTGTCAGTTATATATCTTTAAGGGCCAAATGGATATTTTCTCATTTGTTTTTTAATTCTTTTTAAAAGTTTTCTATTAAATCACACGGCTATTAAACTAGGATGTCCAACGCACCCTGCGTCAATGAGTATTTCCCTTCTAGATGAGGTTAAGGACTGTCAAGGAGTCAGGGCTAAGTTAATGGGTCCAGTTATGAGCTTAGATTATTGAGCCCCATCCAAAATAGTTTAGTTTATCATTAACATCGTAATGTAATTACAACATCTATAAATATGATTTTTTTTTGCGTGGGTATGCTATTTTCAAGAAAATAAGTATATATTGTGGAACAAATATTGAGAAATGTTTTGGAATTCTATTATTTCAGAGATACCTAGACATCCAAAAGAGAAAATAGGAGAGTTGGAGAGAGAAATTGGAGAAAAATAAAATAAAATGATGGATATCATGTATTCTTTTATGTCTTGAGTGTTTGGGTATATAACTATATATCTTGGATTTTATAGGGATTTACGTCACATTCTTGAATATTATTTGCTTGTAAATGAAAAGACATTTTATAGACGCCAAAGTGAGATAGACACAAACTCCTAGGTGGTGGTAGGAGTGGCAAATGAGGTGAGCAGGTCAACCAGTTCCGTCTCACAGATGTTGGCCATAAAATCGGCCTAAACTCATTTTAATTATTTAGGTATAAAGTATTTACCCGACTCATTAAAAAATGATAAGTTAGCAAATCAATTCATTTTTTTTATATTTTTTACTATTTTATCAACTTATCATGCCCAATTGTAGGTTAACTATAAAATGAGGTGGGTATGAATTGACTCATCATAATTATTTATGTTAAAAATATTAATATTCTCTATAAAAAAATAATGGATTGATGAGACAATCTTGTAAATCCAACCCATTTTACCACTGGCAGTAAGTGGTAGATCTTTAAATAAATAAATAAACTTGTGTCTATCTCTCTCTGAAACGTCTATGGGTGTTTATTTTTTAGTGTACAAATAATTAAAGTAATTAAAATTGACTTTCTCAGATTTTGCTTTTCTGAATGTGGGTAGCTTACTGTAGAGGGAAAAAAAATGTCATCGTCTTTACACTTGCAGAAACAAAAAAGAGACATAACTTCTTATAAACCCATAATTTACCATGCATTATGTGCATATATTTATCATCATAATATTAATTTTTTTCATGAAATTCCTCCGTTTTTTCTTTTTTCCTGTTAAGTGAACCCGTTAAATAAAGAAGCCGCACTAAATTTTTCTATAAAATATTCAACTATTTACAATACATGCATTTCTTAAAGTATAACTGCCCGTTTCAGAAATAAGAGCATCTCATGGTCTAATGGGGCCGGAATTGTTCAGAGGGGCCCAGGCGCTCGATCTGAGACCGTAGCATACTTCCAAAAGAAAATATTGAACCAACCTCTTGGTTTCTCTTATTTGTTGGGGATTGAGGAACACTGCTGTATGGCGAATTGTGAACCGCAACTATGGACCCACCAGTCTCTCGTCTCACCAACTCCACTATATTTGGGTTCACATCTTGACCTGAAGAATCCGTAACATAGAATGATCCTACCGCTATCTGACCCTCACCCTCTTCTTCAATATGAACCTTTGTTATGGATAGTCCATTCTCACGAATCACGCGTGTCACGTTTGAGAGTAGCCCTCTTCTGTTTTGAGTGCGAATGTCCACCTTCAATCCCTGCACCAATGCATCACGGTCTAACTTACTGCTTTGGTTATGCATTTCAAGGAAAATGACACAGACCCATGTGATGATTTGAAATAAAATAGAAATTAAAACCTTTGTGCTGGTTGTCGTGGGACATTCATGCGAGACTCTACGCTCCACAGCAGCTGTTAAACACAAGCAGAGCTTTTGCCTCTCGCTTTCATTGTCCAGTGTCGAACTATCCTTATGTCTCACGTAGTACTCCTGTGAGGTGAGTATTAACATTAATATAACCACCACCGTGAAAGGGAAATTCGTGTGTCCTCTTGGTGCATGAAAAGTTGAGAAATTTTTTAATTTGAAGTTACACTTAAAAAGAGAAAAATCTTACTGCACGTGTTGAATTGTATCATACTAAAAATTTATAGTTGAAGTTCAACCACGGTTACAAATCTTTCTTTGGGTAGGGTTACAATCTACTCCAGCACGATCAACACAATGTCGCACATATTGAAAAATAAAAAAGCTAGTTTATATGTTTAAAAAGATGAAATTTTTCCACTAAAGAAACAAAAAAGATTAAAATTCCAATTTAACCCCTGAGATTTATAAATTTTCTAAATGAATACAGGTTAGTCCCTCTATCAAATTATCTAAACCATTAATAAAAAGATCAATATATTTTATTAATTTGCTTACATGTACTTAATTTTTAGTAGTTTAACTGTTTCACTCATTTATTCTACGTAGAATAAAAGACAACTTAAAGTCAAAATTTTCTTTTGAACATAAGACTATCATGAGAAATTATATGCAAAAAAAGGCCTCGTTTAGAGGATTGATGTAAGTTATAACCCATAACAAAAATTGACAATACATGTAAGTAAGTTAATAAGAACAACTTAGACGACAATTTGATAGTGGGACTAATTGTCCCATCTGTGAAATTTGAGAGACCATGGTGAAAATTTTTAAATTTGAGGCGTCAATTTGCCTCCATTATAAATCTGGGATTAAATTTGAATTTTGGTCCTAAAACAATTATGGGAAAAAGATATTTTAACACCTCAATTTAATATGGACATCCAATAAATAAACAAATAGAGCGAAAGGTATGCAAATAGAATAAATGGAAAATAAAAAAAATATATGAGTCTCATACTTTTTTCTTTGGAAGGAATATTTAGGTATTTGGGATTTTAGAATGATGAAATAATACTCTTAAAATATTTTCATAAAAGAAGTGATTAGAAAGTAATAATCATATAGCATTACTCGATATTTTACATGTAACTCGAGCACAATTAAGGCATGCTGTTGCAAAAATTCTGCCATTGATTTTAAACAAACAAAAATAAATTTTAAACCACAACCTCAAGCCTTAAAATATTTTTCGTGATCAATAGAGTGAGATCAATGCAAAAATTTATATGCCATAGTACCTGGTCAGCCACGGACCCCTTGGAACTAACAGCGGCATGAAACACCTCGTACTGCATGTCCGTGAGCACGCACACCGTATCAAACAGAAGCTTAGGCCGGTCCCTACTCCTCACGTTCACCACCCAGTAACCTTTCTCCACGCAACTACCAACCGACACGTGGGTCCCATCACACCTCTTCTTTTCATCGCCATCGCCATCCACGTGGCAGGCACGGCAGCTCTCGTAGTCCCTGTTGGCGTACATCAGCTGGTGGAGCCGCCGTTCCTTGTGGTTGCGGCCGGCGGCGATGCTCGTCAGCCTCACGCTCCTCCGCTCCTCTTCCTCCTCCTGCTTTCGGCATCCCCTGCTGTCGTGGCCCTCCACCACGTTATTGACCTGGTCCTGGACGTGGGCCAAACGAATTGGGTCGTTGATGGGCCCGGGCCTGGACGCGTCCTCGAGGTAGATGATGCAAGCCACTTTGTCGTTGTGGGTCCACGCTGTTGCGGAGGTGACATTTAGGCCCAAGTCCACTAATACCACCGATATCTCTGACAAGCAGCCCGGCCGGTCTGTGCCGGTTACCTCTAGGGCTATATTTGACGCTGACGCCTCTTGTCTTTCGCTACTGCTGTGTAGCTCTATCTCCCTTGAAATTTCCCTCCTCCTTCTGGCCTCGCTCAGTTCCTGCAAAATGTCTCATTTGCAATTTTTCAATCTAAATATTATTCTAATACCTAAACGTAAATATAGTAACACTTATTCTATTATTATTGGATGTGATGGTGATGGATTATCTGGTCATCCATTACATCAAATGATGATAGAATGAATATCTCACTTATAAATCATTTTTGTTGAAATAACATTACTATTTTTTAATAGATATTTAAGTTTTGAGGTTTTACTTATATTATTTTTGGCAAGTATTTTCTTCACTTTCTAGCTTGCCTTAACTGAAATTTTAATTATTTTTGTAATAAATGATATCATATCTATTAAACTATCTTTGAAAAAAATATTGAGGAAAATTACACAAATTTAAAAAAACAATTACAAAATCTCATTTATAAAAAGTTATAATTAAATTGATTAAACTATCTTTTACAAAATATTTAAAATAGGCTTAAATATATTTTAATAATCAAATTTTATTTTGGCCTTTGAAGGAAAAAAATTGTTTAATTTTGGTTCAAACATTTACTAAACTATTTAGTTTTAACCTCTATTGTTAAATTATCTATGTGAAATGTTGAACTAGCTTACAAAAAGATCAAGTCATTCAATCATATATAGTACCTAGTAATCATATGTAATAGAGATTAAAATCAACAATTTTAGAGATATTTGAACCCAAACCAAATAAAAAAAAATTCAGAGATTAAAATCAAAATCACTTATTTTTAATATAAAAAAATATTTCAACCTTTAAAACATTATAATTGTATAATGTTTTCTGTCGTTCCATTTAGTAGATGTATGCTAATAGACCACGATGAAGTTGGAAAAAATGTAATTGATATCTTTTAATATTTTGAAAGATAGAGAAAATAAAACAAAACTCATATTTCACTCTAAAATGACATATATTTTAACTTTTCACGTTTTAAATGGTAACATATACATGTAAAAAGATATAAGTTGATAATTTTTTATTGTTACAATAGGTTCTTTTTTATGTTAAATTGCGCCTGATTCGGAAATGTATTGGAAACATAGAAATAAGGGAGTGATCTGACCAAAAAAGAAAAAAAGAAACAAGAGAGAGACCTGCTGAATGTAATGCATAAGGCTTTTGTCAGTGAGCTTGTTGCCGAGCTGATCCGTCACGTGGAACACTGCAAAATACAATCAAACAGAAACCGATAAAGGAGATGGTACTAGACTCATGCTATATACATGATAAAAGCAATCTTTTACATACCAAATAAATAAACAATCTTTTATATTAGTATTAGATAATAATTCGTGGAGTTTATTTTGTTCATCAATTGTATATTCAGTTAGACGAACTGACTTTGACATACTGACCGTCCATTAACCATCCACCATCAGATGAAATATATGATTTGGAAATGATGAGGTCAAGATCCGTCAACGCCTGGACCATCTCCAATAATATACCATGCCTGTTCGCACTGTTAATCTGTTTGTGAATGATGAACAAACTTATTAAAATTGATGTTGATATACTTAAAGGCCAAAGGCGGCACCTACTTCTGAAAGTATTCAGTAATTGTTTTCGACCTCTTCAGTATGTATGTTCAACTGTATTTGGTTTCTAGCAATGATGGTTTTCGGCTTAATTTGGCCGGTTCCCTCTGAATTCTAAACCCACGGATCTTTCTGATACTGCGGGATTATTATTACAAACTAGCCAGAATTTACTTTCTCCTATAGTGTTTGTATGTTTGGATTTTTAGGGGGCCGAAGGAAGGGAGTCTAATAATAAATTTTAAAATTTAATATTATAAGTTTTTCATTTTTTCTTAAAATTTAAATTTACAAACATAATATGAAGATAGGATTTGTAGTATAAAATTTTAAAATCTAATACTATAAATTCCAAAATCTCAAAACGTATCGTAGCCGGTAAGATTCTTCTATTCTATCTTCTTATCAATGTATATCATAACTCGCAGTGGCTGATAGAGCAAGCACAAGCAGATACCATAACTTGCACTAGCTTTTTGTTAATTCTACCGCCTACGTGTCAGAATGACTACTGAAGCAGTTAAACTCTTTAATTCTAAAGGTGCAATATTCTTTGATTTTTCTATTATTATATTATGGTTATTTTTATTGTATGCCGGCCCAAGTTGGGAAATCTTTAGCGCCACATTGAGCCTTTATACATTTGATGAGCACTGTGTATCTTTCCAATAATGCTAATCAAAGTCATGCTTATCATTATCGTAAGGCAGCCACCGAGGCTGGCTTAAAATCTGTCAGCGAAAGCCGTCTGGAATGGGACCAGGTCAACACAAACTTGATGTGATCATTTACAAAAAAACAGAAAAAAAAAGTGGAATATAACGAGTGAATTAAAATCTAACCTTTACCACTGTGCAGTCTATACAGGAATCATTGTCAATACAGACCCTGCCCATATTAAACAAGAGACATAATTGAATACGATGACTTCGCTCTATATGATCATGAACCAGCTGAACAAAATGATGATAAAGATATGGTCTAGTACCTTGGAGGATGGATTCTTTCAATGAGCGATTCAATCTCCCTGTCGACGTGGGGCTGATAAATTATGTCCATCTCACTCTATGTACAAGGCTTCAATATTTCAAGGTTCGTTGGCGGCTCCACAATTTATAGTGGAGTAGTGCACGTACCTATAGAGTTAATTCCCAGGCTGTAATTTAGAAATTTTCAAAAACACATGGTGAAAGAAAACGCGGATATACATAGATATAGCTTAAGGAAACGTGGCGATAATGGAGCGCTGTTTTTCTTGTTTTCTAAGTGATAGCACAGAAATTTTAAAAGGAAGAAAATAATTCATAAATCACAATCATTGACATTTGGAACCCTGTCGTCTTAGAAAATAAATATAGTTGACTTCAAAAAACATATATATATATATATATATATATATATATAATATTTAAGAGAGAAGGAAATTGTATGGAAAATTTTGTATTGGAAGAAAAAGCCCACGAAAGCAAACATTAAGTTGGCAATGAATCTATAATATAGTTTTCATACAGAGGACAAAGAAATTGCTTATGAATTCAGGAGACTTCAAAAACGGAGATTAGCATTACCGTGAACTCATAAAAAATATCACATGGTAGAATAATGGGGTTCACCTGTTGATGACGCTGCAGGGTTCAGGCTTCAAAGACACATTACATCAGAGGTAAAATGTTGGGGGTGGACATGAGGGACGTGGAGGTCGAGGAAGATGAGGGGGACGTTGAGGTAGTTCCCAATGCTCAGGATACCTGTTATGAACTTCATGGGTAACTAAACATTTGTTCATTTATTATTAATTGACACATTAGTTTTATGGGCCATTATATTATCTCTCATTTTTCCTATATTTTTAATACAATAACTATGTGTCAATTAATAAATAAACAGCAACTGGTTCTCTTACGCTAAGAGTGCTAAAGAATTTTTCACAACGATATTGGTAGGAAAAGTAGTTAAGAATAATGATCAACAACAAACTATTAACTATTAAATTTACAGGATCATATGCTAGAAATTAGAACACCAATATTACATACAATAATGCATACTTCTTTGATTCGCAACATTGAATTATACCTTTGTCCATGAATACTCTAGCAAAGAGAAAATATACACAACAATGTATGCTAGGGACGGGTCTTTACACCCTCTAGCACACTCACTGAACCCAAGCCCAATATTACATGTTGAATCTCAAACCCGTAATCGATCACAAATCAATATTACATGGGTTTCCAGGAACAATTAGACTATCCATTCAACCCGTTTTATAAAACTAAAATATTCATCAATCAATAGCAATCCAAACACGAAAAATTCTAATATTCTCCCACTTGGCCAATATTGATTGGGTTTTATTTTATATTTCTAAAAGTATTTCAAAAACAACTCTCAGGTTGAACTACTATGGCCACAAAGTATAGCCCGAAAATATTCACCACAAATTCAAATCACTTCAATTAACAAGGTTACCAACTAAAAGCCATAAGCAAATGATAAACTATAAGGAGTCTACTTTGCCCAAGACCACTTAACCAAATAACCTCATCAACAATGATCTACAAACATGAGTGTGCAAGGTGCATACACATTGTAGCATAACATGTGATTCTCATTTTGTCTTTCCAAGTCCAAGAAGACATAACCAATCCCCTACAAGGAGATTAAAACATGTTACTCATGAAACACCATTCCCATAAGGGAACAACATCTTTCTCATTAAAGACCAATGTTTTCTAAAGAAAATATCCATATCTCGAGATATAAAAATGGTACCAATATCAATTATCATAACATGTGCATCAGTATATCAACCAAATTATATAAATCCAATGTAATTAAATAAACTTAACAACTCCTATTAACCCAATGCATTAAAGGACTTTACAAGACCTATATCTCAACATGCTTCATGAACACAATGGGTCTAAGTCCCATCGTTAAGCGATCAAACAACATCTTATTAGTGCTAGCATACTAATGGAAGTCCCAATTACACAAATAAAGTGCAATCATATTTTTATCAACTTCTTTTGACTAATCACATTAAAAGAACATAAACTATTAAGTCTTAAACATGTGACTTTAAACAGGCTAACATAGCTCCACTATTAAATGACATTAATAGCTTAAACATAATCATTGCAACTTTAACTACAAAATATCTCTGAAATCATATATACATAGCATGTAAACAAAACCAAATAATTGGCTCCAGCCAAATCACCATGCAATTACTCAATTACACGATTTTATGAAAATGTGAAAACAATTAATTCTGGGCATAATCGTATTCTTCATAAGAGGTTAGGCATATGACTTATAATCGTCTGTGGGCAAAATGCACAACACATACCGTAGCTCCCACTTCTTAAAACAATTAACATTTTCTTCAAAAGAAAATCCATTTAAGTTTAAACTCAAGCTCACTTCAATGGAGAAGCCTACACATCCATCATACCCACAAACGTTGCTACATATATATTCAATGCTTTAAGAATCCTATCAACTATTAGTTGATCCAATGGACAAAAACATTGACAATTGTCACCACATTAGGGATTTAAAACATGAATATAAACTCTTATGGACGAAGAATAAACCATACACAACAGTCTCAAAAATTCAACACCTGTAGGTAGAAGAATTTCATTGTCAAATAATCCCAAATTTTCCAAATTACTTTAACGAACTTATACAAAAGACCACCTGTGGTGGGTAGGTCAATGCACTAGTTAGTGTAAGTAACAGAAACATCTTGAAATCAACAAGTAGTTCAATTAACTTTCTGAATAAATCATTGTGGTGATAAACATCCATGCCCATGGATAGGCTCCAAAATTGGGACAATGTATTAGTCCATTAAATCATTTTCAACTTTCATATACAAACTTTCAAAGCCATGTTTCTCGAGAAACACATCAAATAATATTTACTTATAAAGTTACATCACGAAGTGATAAATATCAATTTGCACAAAAGTGAACTCTCACACTTATACCATACAAATTAAAAATAATTGATATTAGTCTACAATATAATTGACATAGAAAGCTAATAAATCGATTAAACCATGGTGAGAGCACAAAATTTCATGAGTTATACCATTAGCTTAATAAATAAGTTATCATGCAAGTTACATTTATTATGCTAACTAACTCAATTAATCCATGCTCTTTGAAGTGACATTATGGTAATAAAACTCTTTTCATGCACTTAGCAAATGACAAAATGCAACGAAAGTAATGGTAATTAGCAATCATAGCATCTCTCATGAAAGAGACAAATGATTATATTACATAGTGGAAAACCATCATATAAATACATTCATCTAAGTTAAATATGTGGCAAATCACCCTAAATTTGCACATACAAAAATAACGCAAACTAACCATGACATTAAAATCCTCTTCCTTAAGTATGAAACCTAACATTAGTACACTCCCCCTCAACGAAAATCTTTTCGAGTATTTATGGGGAACCATAGTAGATGCTCCATGGGTGAGGACCAAACCCAAACACCAACCAACCACCATCTCAGAATACATAGCCAAAATAAACAGTCAATTCTAATATCACTTGTTGGAACAATCAAAAGGAAAATTTAAAAAATTTAAGATATTTCCAAACATTTGCTAAGTGAAAACATAATAGTGAGTCTCATGGACAAGTTTATGACTCTTTCCTTTTATAAAGTTTTGACTTATAGTCCAATCTCAACTAATGTTGAATTTCATCATCACACTTAAAAACAAACGCTGATCTCCTCCTCGAGTATCACACAGTCACACATTCCAATAGTCATACTCTCATTTTCAATGAACCGCTTAGCCACATAAATTTGTTAAACCGCTCCATGTTTATTGGAGTCTTCTAAGTCTTAATTAAACACCTATTTGCACCAGGAGAATTAAACATATCAAGATCTTCTATAAGCCTTCATATCTCATCATTAAGGTTTCAAGTAAGAGCTCAATTTTCTTATCAATTTCATCCCAAGTATCATGCCACCACCAAATTAATTAATGAATCAACTATCTGGGTGAGTTAATCTATAATTAACTTAGGTGACAAAACAACCACATCAAGATTAAAAAATAAGTTAACTACCTTGGGTAAGTCAATCTATAACTAATCCAAGTGATAGAACATCCCAAAAGATAATAAACAAGTAGCTTTATCAATTTCGCAAGTAATCCACCGTGGTCTAAAAACTCACTCTTCGAATGAAGTCCTCAGGATGGATAAAAATTGCCCAATTAATGAACTTTCAATTCATCTCAAAATTTTTCCCAAACACTTCTATAAGTTTTCATAGAATTCATATAAATTTCAATAAGCACAAAATATCTCAAATCCCATATTTTATGAAATTTTAAACCACTATTTTGCCATGACTAAAAACTTCAAATTCTATACTTTTATAGAAGCACACACCAGTAAAAAAATTTCTTTTAATTTCTTGAATCACTTCTCTTAGTTGGTCCGCACTATTTTATAATGCTAAATATCTAGAGGCATTATCATTCACAAACCCAAACTTTAGGCATAGTTGGTATATGGTCTACGTTCATCCTTCGAAATTTGAACTATATATCAATCATGCACATGGTAGCTCAAGTCATCCCAACTAGCCTATTTAATTTTAGGATAAGTTTTCAAACCTTTTTTTACCCTTGCTTTTCATTTTTTATTGTTATTAAAAAAAACTAGGGAAGAGACCAAAAGTCCCCTTCTCTTCTTGCGAAAACGCAATTGCAAGAACTAATTCCACCTTTGCACTGCCCAGCAGAAATGCATATTTGCAGAAGGCCATCAGCCTGAAGCCCCGGTCATCCACTTACCAGCAGCAATCGATAATAGGTCACCTAGGCGGCAGCGGTGGGGAAGCAAAACAAGGTGGTCGGAATGGCGAGCACCATCTACCTCTTTCTCCCATGGTTAGAGAGCGGCGGCAACGAAAGGCCTAGGCTATGCGGCCCTAGCCCTAGACTTCTGTTGTACGCGCGATGACGACATCCTCTCCAAGCAATAGTAGTGGTGCAATGGGAAGGGGACAGAGGTTACACGATGACACCTAATCTCGTCTTCACTCTTCCTCAAAACCCGCACGAAAACAAACCACAGCAACAGTGTGCTTCCTTTCCAGTCCATGGAGGAGCGGCACGCTTCAAAGAGGATGCAACTTAACAGCGAGCATTGGCAGGAGCAATGGTGTCTCCCTTCTTGAGCGCGACGACCATGTCGACTAAAACTCAATCTTTCTCTCTTCGAAACTCTAGAAACATACAACCAACAGGAAGAAAATTCTAAGAAAAATGGGAAAACATAGAAAACACGTCTCTGTCCATTTATCTTTCAATCTCTCCTTAATTTAGAAATTATTTCAATTCAACATCAGAGAAATCATCAAATTAAACTAATAAGGGAATTCTCTGAAATTGGATTCTAATCCTAGTATAACCCGCTGATACCACATGTTAAATTTACAGGATCATATACTAGAAATTTGAATACCAATATTACATACAGGAATGCATACCTTTTTGATTCGCAACAATGAATTATACCTTTGTCCATGAATACTCTAGCAAAGAGAAAAACATACATAGCATTGTATGCTAGGGACGGGTTTTACACCCTCCAACACATTCACTAGGCCCAAGCCCAATATTATATGGTGAATCCCAAACCCATAATGGATCACAAATCAATATTAAATAGGTTTCTAAGGAATAATCAGACTATCCATTCAACCTGTTATAAAACCAAAATATCCACCAATCAATAGCAATCCAAACATGAAAAATTTTAACGCTAACGCATGAAAGGACTAATTTGCAATAATTAATTTATGGTAGTGCACATTAGATTGAAGTTACATCCGATGAGAACCCCACAAGCTGAGGAATGAATATTTTCATTCCCAGCTTGAGCATGATAGAGCTAAATGCAGGACTAGAACGTGGCTTCGTATAAATGTCAGGCAAATTGAGCGGATGATGCAATAAGGAGAAGCTTGATAAGGCCTTGTTGAACCTTCTCGTGCACAATGTGATAGTAGATCTTTATATGCTTCATGCACTCGTGGAAAATGGGATTTGCAACTATGTCCAATGTGGAGCGATTATCACAATAGATGGCAAAGCAAGACGAACACCCAAATCATGATGAAGGTATAGCAACCACTGCACTTCACAGCTGTGGTGGCAAGTGTGCGGTCTCAGCCTTCGAGGAGCTGTAGGAGATGGTGGTTTGCTTCTTGGACCACCACGATATAATGGAATCCCCAAGGTAGATCACAAAGCTAATGACCGAGCGACGTGATTCAGGGGGAGCCCAATTAAGGTCACTAAATGCACGAACTTGAAGAGAGCCAAATGCAATGAAAAAGAGACCAAAGTTGGGGACACCTGTAATATAATCAAACTACTCGAAGAGTTGCTTGCCAATGAACAAAAGTGGGATAGGAAATGAATTGGCTCAATTGTTAGATGGCAAAATATATGTCGGGACAAGTGGTTGTGAGATTGAGCAAACAGCCAACTAAGCAACGATAAGTAAGGACATCATCATATATAAGGTTCTCCAAAGATAGACAAGGAGAGTTGAAGGATCCAAGGGACTCTGGCCGACTTGCAAGCGAGCAACCGATATGGATAAAATGTTGAGGGGGCATACTTGTGTTGGGAGACTCAAATGTAGAGCTGTCAAAATGAGTTGTAACCCGTGAGCCATCTTACTCAACCCACCATTTTGGTCGGTTGAGTTGGTAAAATATTGGCTCATTTAAAAGTGCGTCAATTTGGCTAAGCCTACTTAACCGAGTTAAGTGGGTTGGCATGGTCCCTTCATTTTTTTAATAAAAACCCAACTCCTCTCTCTCATATTTGGTCAAAACCCATATACCTACCTCATATTCTTTCACACTTTTTACCTAAAAAAAGAAATAAAAGACTTCCAGGTCCATTCTCTCACTCAAGTGATCCACTCCGATCATTCATTTTTTTTTGTTTTTGAACAAATTTATTGATTTTTAGAATTTTTTATTTTTTTATTTATTTAGCAAGCCAACCCGCATAACCCACCAACTCAGGTGGGTTAGTCGAGTTGGCATTTTCCTAGCTCGCCAATATAGTGGGTCAACTTGAATTTGACATTTCATTCGCAACCCACAGGGGTTAATCCACATAGTCGGGTTGCCCTATTTTGATAGTTCTACTCAAATGCCATTGGATGTGCGAGCAACCTCAAGACCAAGAAACAATTTGAGAACCCTGAGATCTTTGATGCGAAATATGGGTCCCAACAAGCCTTTGATGTAGGAAATTTCAGGAAGATCATCATCAGTCATGATGATATCAACAAAGTAGACACAAAAAATGTTATAAAAGAGGTTGCAAACGAAGGATGAATAAAGAATGGTCATCCATAGATTGGTTGTAACCTGAAGGGATAAGAAAGCTAGACAGGGCAAACCATTGCTTTCTAACTTGTTTGAGGCCATATAGGGAACACTATAATTTACAAACTTGGTTGGGCTTGGAAGAAGTGATGCCTAGCCCAGAGGCAACACCATATAAACTTCCTCCGTAAGTGAACCATGCAGAAATGCATTATATACATCACATTTGTGCAAATGCCACCTTTTAATGGCTCTTGATACCATAATAGAGAGAGAACTGAGAAAAAGAGAAAAGGAGAGACACACGTTGATATGTGTTTGTGAATATGTGAATAATTCATTCAACTGAGAAAAACTGAGGTACATTAAAGTTTATATACATGATCTAAAGTAGCCATACATATTGGTGGGAATAGTAGGTTAAGACTAAACTGACGACAACTAACTACTTGCAGCATGAAAGGACTAACTTGCCATGATTAAGCTAAGCTAGTGCAAATTAGATTTAAGTTACATCGGAGAAAACTTTCCAAGTTTCCATGATCATGAAAGATTTGAGTTATATATCCATCGTGCTGAGGAAAAATTATAAGCGATTGATGAGCTATAATTGGTAGCAATGTTTTAAATTGCGAACTGCATCATGTGATACGGCCGCATATTGCAGTTAAGTCCACAACATAACCACATCAAACTACAATTGTGGTATGATGCATTTTCACATAAATTGACCGTAACGTAACTACAGCAATCGCATCAGGACTTGCAGAGGTCGCACGGACCACATCAAGGTCGCAATAAGCTGCAATGTGTTCCGTTTCAATTTGCAAATAGGCAAAAACTTTACACCGCATAGCCGTAATACATGTTGCGATGACCACACTTTCTACAATTGCAATTTAAAACACTGATTTGTAGTTTCCAATTTTCCGTTGATGGAGCAACTAGTGGTTGAAGAGGATTTTGAATCTTTTGATTATGCCCGCAGAAGTTAGAATTGGATCTTCATGCTAACTGGTGATTGGATTAGCATGTTACGTGCTTGCAGGGTATATTATTCATCTTTCATACTCGTTAGATGAAAAAGCTCTCTAAGCTTCTCGGTGCATTGGTTTCTGGAGCAGAGAAACATATAAGTGGTCATAACATAACATGATTCTATTTGGTGCTCTAAGAGACCAAAGTATTATTACACAACTATGGGTATTGAATACCAAGACTATATGGTTGCATGGTTACATACCAACCTATGAATAAGAAGGGTGATGATCAAACCAGTGCGGTTCAAGTTCAACGCTTGTCGACAAACAGTTTGAACCACTTGGGTAAGGCTATGCTTCTGTAGTTATTGGAAGGTTTGCTAGAAACCTAGTTCCTGCCTTCTATTCCGATGTACAAGCTGGTGAAGAATTAAATTCAAGTAATTAATAATGCCATTGGCGTTGGACATGTTCACTCCAATTTGGATGCAATTTGAAGATGGATAGATGTGGTTTGTCGTCATAGGTGCTAAAAACTTCTTGGGACTTGGGAATAGTGTCCAAATATTTGTGACCACTGTACTTGCAGGTTATCTTGACAACTTACTAGACAATATATCAACACCTAAGATGATGAGTAATTCTTGCTTCATCCTAAAGCATCAAAGTAAATTGTGCCCTACCCAATATTGAAGTGATATTTCAATTTAACTCAATAATAGAGCCCGCATTATTGTCTAAAATGTCATTTGATTATTGTATAGAACACAATCCACCTCATGCTCCACAACCATGCAAGTAGCCATGTTTTATGAATTCCCAAAACATCCACCGCATTCCCTCGACACTCTGCTCAATTCACCTGTTAAAAGTCTTTCCTATTTTTCTTAAAATATTTTTGAAATGTTTTTTATTCAATCTAACGGTTTAAAACCTATGTGTCACGACACATAGAAGGTCCAAGCATAATTTCTCGTCTCTAAGATGAGTTGCTCTTAATTGACCCGAACTTCCAAATTCACGAGATTAAAGTGAGATACATGTCGGTATCTGTTTGTAATGGTGCCATAGTAATTGTCTTCGAAATATCCCACTAAGTGCAAACATGAAGCCCCATTGTCAATTCTAGTTCAACTTCTCATTTGCTTATAAAAAATATTATCTACTCATAATATGTAGGAAACCGTGCCGACTCATATCCTATCTATCATTGAATGAGGTGTGAACCGTCTTAAAAGAGGTCCACATCCATCTAATAATGGATACAATATGAGTTGCATGATGTCACACACAATGAATACAAATAACACAACTCTTTGTTAATTGGAGAAAGTTTATGTGTAATTGTAGGATAGCACCTAGGTTAAGCGGGAATTATTGCAGGTGAGATGGAGGGTTAGCAAGGTTTCATCCACATATATTATGGAGTCATGAGGGAAAGAAAATGAAAGGAATCAAAGAGCAATAAAAGAAAAAAGGAAGGAAGGGGTCTAAAGGTTTTAACTAATCTTTATTCACTTGTTTAAAATAAATAAGACAGAAAGTACGAAGGGCTTTTAATATATTTTTATAATTTTACCCTTTACTAACATAATTAAGTATAATTAATATGTTTTATAATAAATATTAATTTTAAAAAATTGGAAATATTTTTATATTTTGTAAATGTGAAAACATATTCTTTCTCAAAATCATTTCTCCACATCAAAATTTTTTTATCTATAAAATTAATTTTTCTCTTATTTATAAAAGTCCCAATAAAAAGTATTATTTATTTATTTATTAATCCTATTAACTTTCACCAACTCACGCACACATGCCCTTGCCTCCATTTGCAGCCATTAATCCTTCTCTGCAACATATTCTCACCTATTGTGTCTCTTCTCTTTCTACAACCACGTTTCACACAAGGGGAAAAAAAAAAAATCAAAGCCTCTTCCTTTGTGTGGAAACCAAACAAAACATAACATAAGCAAAACTGGATCTTAGTCAAGTGGCCTTAGATATCTTCTCCAAACTAGAACAGAGATGGCTCTCACATTACACTAAAGAAGAAACAAAATCCGTGTTCTCAGCACTGATGGCGGAGGAACCACCGCCACTGTCTCCGGCGCTGTCCTCCTCTGCCTCAAGGACCAGATCTGGTACCACACCTTCGATCCCCTTGCTCACAGTCAATAATATAACAGAGGATATTCAAAATGAAATATAATCTCCGTGGAATTGATGTGAAAACAGAGAGATAATTGACTAACATGAAATTACAATGGACGACTAAAAATTGTGTTGTAATATTTTTAACAGGGACAATATAGTAAATTGGGTTGTAATTCAGTTAAAGCTCCCGAATTTGGGGAACTATAAAATAGGGGTTTTAGAAGGTTTTGAGGGGTTAGTAAAATCATCATATGCTTGTGTCTTTTGAAAATTAAAACTCATGGACAAGTAAAACCCCCATAAATCCTCCTGCCCTCTCTTTCCATTCTAAACCAAACTCGCAAACGCACCCTGGTGGAAAGAGGATCCACTAATGCATAAACTGGACATGAGAGGATCGACTGGGGCAATGTTTGAGACATATCAGTACATGCACTTTATTCTGAACACATTTTGTGCATATGTCAAAACTCAAAAGATGCGCTGATATAACTCACGGGGCACTAATTTAGATTGTAAGATCGGCTGCTATATGGTACGCAGAGAGAGTGGCAAAATGAGTACTAAAAGTTGTTGGTCCAATAAAACTTGATGAGCGAGGGAAATCACATAACATTATGACAATAAGAAAATAACGGTTTGCGTATTTCTGTTGTGAGATATGCAGCAGCAAAATTCTGTGTCATAGCTGCAATATGTTACTCTTCAGGTCGACCTTGTGCTTTGATGCCTGCTTAAGCATTTGAGAATCGTTTCATTCAACAATGTTCAGCGATGGAGATCAGTACCCCTTTAAATGTGCTAAAATTATGTCTGAGGAAGTCATGTAACAGTATCACTATTTATTGGAACATAACTTTTTTCATCGATGGCAGTGGCAATAGTGTTAAGTGCTATTAAATGGTGGCTGACAAATACAGTTAATTCAGTGAGTTTTCTATCAATATGGGCCGATAAAAAACATAAATTGTGCATAACAAAAGCTTCTCATTGCAAAGAGAAAACTGTAACCTAGAATTCAATATGCTTCAATAGCAATTGCCGGCAAGGCCGATGCAGTGACTTGTCCAAGGTGCAAACGCAAATTCAAATGTTTGTCTTTGAATCTCTGTCTTTAGTCCAAAGAAAAATGAAAAAAAAAACTGGCGAGAGGGTGAACTAAGTTGAGGTTGAGTCGTTCTCCTTGGCAGCTGCTGCGGCTGCCTCTTCTTGATGCTTCTTTTTCCAATACTGATCAAGTGGGGGTCCAAATATTGCCTTCCCGGAAACAACACCAATGCTGCATAACGGATACAAATTCTTCTTATATAACTAGATCAACCGCTTAATACAGAATTCGAAATCTTAAAACACGTTTGATTAGGTGTCAATACTCCTTAACAAAAATAGTGCTTGCGGAAGTTTCGATACCCCCCAAACTAAACTAACTCAGGAGCAATTTCCCCTAATGGGATAGATGAGATTATAATAGCCAAATATCGCTCATCAATCAATTAATTACACAATAAGCAAATCGGGGCGTGTATGCATAACGTAATTAGCGAAATCAGATGGAAGGAAAGAGAAGAATGATTATGGAACTTACATGACTGCCCCGATAACCATAGGGAACGAAAGGAACCTACTTCGCCCGAACATTATCAAAGTTGATTTTGCGCCGCTCTCGAAATTCGGGTCTCGCTCACCCCGATGGCAGTAACAACGGTTCCAAGGTGAGGTCTCTCAGGTCCGGGAGTGCGAAGCAGCGACATCAAGAGGCAAGTCAGGGAAGATGCAAGCCCCGCAAGGCCCGTATGAAGTTTCATCAGCCTCAACCCACAAGAGTTGTTGGAACAGAAGCGTATTGAGCATTTTGGGCCAAGCCTGAAGGATTAAAAAATAGTCAGTCCAATTACGTTAGAAATTTGACCAAAAATTACGGGAGAACTATTTGATCCTTAAAAGATCAATGTCCCGACAAATTGATCCTCTTGGATAGTATTCTATTAGCTCATGGTACCTCATATAAACTTGCTATCAAATTCGACCAAAACAAAAAAAAACTTGCTATCAAATTAATCCCTTGAGTGGCGTCTGGCACATTGTTTAAGAAGATTATTGGTAATCTAGATTTACGGTAAATTATAAGGTGGACCTTAAATTTAAAGATTAACTATTGGATAATTATCATTTTTATTAGATGATTTGATCCAATGACTAATAATAGAAAATCCATGATGGACCAAAAAATAAGAGATCCACCATAAAATCCACCTAGATTTACCACTAAAATAGATTGTCATCTTTTAAGTTACTCATAATGTTAAAATGCAATGTTTGGTATGCATACATAATCTTACCTTATTTGGTATATTAGAAAGATTATTAAATAATATATATTTCTACTAATAAAATAATCAAATCAAATCACGAGGCCTAGTATAATTAGTAGCTAACTAGATTTCTTAAACATTTAATTATGGGTTCAATTCTTTGTAGTGTATATGGAAAAGATCTCATGACTAGAGACAAAATCCATGTTTACAAGCTATGCACCTGAAGGAGATTAGTTAGCTTCAGCGATTATATACACACACATAGGATATTCACTACCGGAAGCAGTGAATAATCTCCTCTTTCTTATATATGTATATATATATATATAAAAGAAATAGGGCAAAAAATTATTACATGAAGCCTAAAATTACTCAATTTCCTAAATTACTCAATTTCCCTTCAAAATTAATCTTAATGCCTTGGCAATATAAACGAATTTTACATTGTCATTTAATTATATTTTTCTATTTGTAAAAGTTGATATAGTTACTAATACATTCTTCCCTAATTTTGGGAAAGAGTTGTACTAATAATTAGATCAAATTTATTTTTTATTGTTTTTTATTTGTAAAAGTCATTTAATTATGTTTTTTATTTGCTTTATATTTGGTTTATTGGGTTCATATGAGTGTTTTTGTGGGACCAATTCTACTGTGGCATCTCCAACATAATCATTAGTACATTCTTCCCTAGTCACCTGCTCTCTCTTTTTTGTTTTCTTTACTTCATACACAAATATAAAATGACTTAAAAAGAGTCCCTTAACTATATGGTTAGGGGTTTAATCTCACTTATAGAAATGGAGAGTTGAACCCCTTCCTTGCTGAAAGGGGAAGGAGGGTGTCACTTTCTACCACTAGGCTGGCCAACTTTTAGTGCTATCTTTTGTTTTTTTAATATATAACATATATTTTGTTACATTAAATTATATTTTTATATATTAATTTAATTATATTCTAACATTCAACCCATGACTCACTGATTGAACCACTGACCTAGTGCCTTGGTTCAAATCAATCACCGGGTCATTTGAAAACTATGCTTGAAAGTATAAAAAATGGAAGTGATTTGATTTATAAATCAAATATTGTTTTTGGATCTTTAAAAAATATATATGAATTCCATATATATGAGAAACGTGCATGGTAGTAGTAAAATGTAAAAAACAAATGTGGGTATTGGGTAAGAACTGGGCATTTTTTTAACAAAACTAATTAATTTCCTTTGGTGCAGGAAAAGAAATAAATACTGTAAAATAGTTCATACAAAATAACGAGTTGTCATTTGCATTCTTTAACATCATTGTCAAAGCATAGCTACTTTAAATGCGAAAATTCTACAATTAAGAGATACATACGGAATTAGAATGTTGATGATAGACTATTGGGTGACATCTTGGATAAATTATGTCCTTAATTTAAGGAAACAACATCGAAATCAATCAATGTATCTAGCAGAGGTCATATAATGGATCCGCCCATCCTCAAAATATTATCCTTCGTCAATGATTTCCTTTGATTTTCAGCTTTAAAGGAGGAAAAATGGGTTATTGATGATCAGATCTACATTTTCGTGCCACCATGTCAATGTTCAAACTAACAATTAACAACACGTCAAAAAAAAAAAAAAAAACTAACAATTAACAATCTAACCAAATTAAGACAACTAATGGATTGAGCCATTGAGGTTGCAACCTGTTAAACTTAAAAGAAAAATGTTAACATAGACTCAAAATTTACGATTTTACACATGACATAATATTAACAAATAATTTTATAATATTTATATATTGTTAACACTAAATTATGTTTTGAATGGTTTGATATGTTGTCATGTGTAAAGTTTACTATGAATTCAATATATTATACTATTATTACTAAATGTAAAAGGGACTAGGGATAGAAAACATCAAGAACCGTTAAAATCATTAACCAATACCAAACAAATGCAAAATCAACGCATACTGCAAGTAGAGAAAAATAAACTGTAAAGACTCCAAGTGAAGTAATATGAAGTGGCATGTGTTCCTATCTTTTAACCTGTGATCTCATATTTGAGTTCTGGTATGAAACAATCTGTGTTGGAAGAGCTGTACCCTCTATTGGATTTCTAATACTCGAATACTATTGCCTCTAATAGGAGGATAGTTGTGAGAAAAAAAAAAACTACTGTATCATTAAGTATTGTTTCAGAAAAAAAAAAAGGACTACAAGGTTTATTTAAAAACACTAGACGCCTACCAATATAGCTCTCCAATTATCCACCCATGTAATCATAACTTCATGAATCGTAAATGACTATTAAGGGGAACGAATAATTGCATTTGACGTTTACGCGTTGTGTGGTATGAGGGGGACAGGAACGGTTACACATGCGTAAATGCAAGCTGAAATTTTCTTAGTCACGATTGTCTTTTTTTTTTTTTTCTTTTCAAAATATCAATTTTAATCTCTAAAAAATATGTATTGAGGGATAAATTTATCCTTCAAGATTTGAAAATCCTAACTTAATCCCTTACAATTTAAAAAAAAAAACAAATTGATCCCTCCATATGGATCTATACAATTTAAAACAATAATATATAAAATTGTATAGATAAACTAATTTATCAATTTATTCTATTTTTTAAGTGTGAGGAATCAATTAGAATTTCAAATTTTGAGAGAACTAAGTACTTTGTTTTAGCCAAAAACAAAAAACTATTTGCCCTTAGCTACGTTCCTATCCATATTGGCTATGCTAAAATGCCGATTCAATTTCGCATCTAGTTCTTAAAATCACCACCGGCCGGTTTGACATCAAAGTGTTCGTTGATGAAAATATTTATTTGACAACAAACCATGTAAGTTTTTTAATTATCATAGTTTATCTAGTATATTTTGATATTATTTGATATTTCTATCTGTTGATTTATTTTATAATTATTATTTTATGAATTAAATTTTGATATCCTAACAATATAAGGGAGTTCTATAATATATTTAGGCATATATTGTCACATAGTCAAAGTGATTTACCCATATATATACTATTTGAAAAGTTATTTAAATAAAATGATTAAATAAAAAATAGTATAAAAAATTTTTACACTCAATACATCAAAATTATATTATCATTTTAATAAATTTTTTATAATATTTTATTTTCATGTAATAAAATATAAAAATAAGATATATATATATATATATATATATATATATCATTTTCTCATACATTTTAATATTTTCAACTTCTATTTTTTTTTTATCATAATACATGTAATGAACATAGAAAACAAACTAAGTAATATCATTTATTAATCATTTATAGATAAATTTTATAAAAAATGATAATTAAAATATTATTATGTAATAATTATTTTAATATCTTATTTTTATTATAAAAAATTATATTTTAGATTAAATATTATATTATTTATCATGTATTATAAATTTATTTATTGGTTTTTATTAATTTGTGTATTTTAATATTGTTTTAATATTCATTTACTTATCATATATTATTTATTTAAAATATTATTATTAAAATTTTAATTAAAATAATTATTTAATTTTAAATTTTAAATTATCTATCATTTTAATATATAAAAGTGAATACGATAGATAAGTTTATTTAATATGTTGTGTGTATTAAACAACATGAAATCAATGCAGAAAAAAAAATTTATAATTATTTTTATTATTTAATATATAACTTATAAAAATCAAATTATGAAAAAGAATACATCAAACACACATTTAGTGATAGGGTGAAGTGTAGGGTTTTTTAAACAAATAGAGTTGAGTGTTATTTATTGATACCTCAAAGGGTGTTAGTACATTTTACTCTATATAAAATAATTGATATTGGAAAAAGATCAAGTGATGAGATGAGTAATTAATTATGAGAGTGAGAGAAGTTAGAAGGTGGGCTAACGTGCACAAATATGTGCTGGGACAAAAACTTATTGATTAGGCTTAGTGCAAATCTAACGATTCGTCTATGAGTGTGATGTAATACAACCACATCTTATTATTATTATTATTATTATTATTATTATTATTTGTACTGAGGAGGGCCTTGAGGCCCAAAAAAGATAACTGACTGGAGAATCAACCATATCTTATTTGAAAGTATATGCTTTCTAACATCTAAAATTGAATCTGGGCAATTTTCAAAAAATTCTTATAATTTTTCATCCTGATCTCCTTTATCTTATATGTTTAAATATGATCTTATTTTCAAAACAATCTTCATTTCCATTCTAATCAGATTCAAATTTATTAAGATTTTTAATATTTTTGTCAATAAAACATCAGTTTTCACATTGAACACTCAACATAATCTTGGTTTGATAATGTTTTTCAAGGGGATGCTCTTATAAAAAATTGAGGTGTTTTTACTCTTGATCTTTAAAAGCACCTTATATGTTGTTTTTCATAGGGTGATTTTTAGACACAATATGCGTCAAGATGATTGCATTATCTATGATTGTAATAATCGCAATCGCAATGCTGACAAAAACCAAAAAGATAAAAATGGACAATTTTTTTTCCTCTTTCTCCTTAAATGATAGGACTACAACTTATTGATGATCCGACTCTTTCCTTTGCCTAGATTTTTACTAGGCTGATTGGTAAAGAAAGAGGAGCAGTACAATTATTGAGGAATCATTGTATGTGAATGCTTGCTGCTACAGCAAAAGCAAAAGGCAAATGTATCTTTCCATAGTTCTTTCTTCGAGGCTTCTTTATCTTCACATGTCAAATAGGAAGATTTCAATGATGGTCTATAGCTATAACTTAACCATCAATCAATTGAATCAAACTCCCCTGAAGAAGCCACCCAAGTGGTTGATTACATTTAATACTAAAAGCGTAAAAGAGTGGTAGGTTGCATTGTAACTTCGGTTGTCACACAAAATTAAATCGTTAAGCAGAAGAGTAGCTAGCTTTGAATCCACAGTAAGTTAAGGTACTTAATGAATTTCTATATATTGTTTAATTTGTTAAAAGAAGCATACATTTTTATTCATCAAAGTAATAGCATTGAATGGAAGCAACTTCTTTTTAAGTGCTTGAAGAGCCCATTGAGTCGCGACATCGCTTTTAGAGTTGTTTATGTTAAAACTTAAAAGCTGACTTTGTTGCTTTATCTGTGATAACATCTCCAACTCCAAGTTTGGGATCACAGAATGTGAACCAAAATATCAGAAATCCCGGGCCGGCATGTTACATGTTCACATAAGGATTCATTATAGTTTTGGCTCACTGGATAGTGTTCTGAATATAGCACTCTTCCTCCTCCAAATGTCTAGTATATTCATATAAGGTAATTGATATTGTTCTGTTTGTTAGAGACAGAGATATGGCTGTGCATTTTCAAATGTAATAATATAAAAAAACATCTTTTCTGGTTAGACTGAATGCCAAAGGAAAGTGGAGACCCTTCCTAGTGATAATCGACCATTCACTGTATCCATTAGACAAACACTTCCATGAAGTTGGGTTTCACTTTCATAGAATATACATTACAAGCAAAAGGTGAAAATGAAAAAACCTTTGAAGTATCTGAAACAAACAAGGACTATTGTCTATTGAGTTTCTGTAGCCACAAAATAGCACGAGCAGGAAATTTGTTCAAGGGTTATGGTTCTGTGTATAGATATAATCGATGTGAGCAGCAAGTGTTCTCCTCATCAAGCATTCATCTTCTCCAACGCCTTCACAGCTATCATCAACCGCGTCAACACCCTACACGTATAAAATTAGGATCATACACTTAAAAGTCTTAAACCATAAATGGAGGATAACAGAAGGTTATAAAAAAAAGTGATTAAAATTCAACCGAACCTGATGCTGTGTTTTTGTTAAGGATTCATGGGGAAAAGGTGGTATAGGGCGTGTGGAGTGGGCGACCATGCAGCAGAGGAATAGGGTGAACAACAACAGGGCTGTGACCTTGGTCATCTTTGGTTGATGTTACAGAAGGCAGAGAAGTTAACTAAGGAAGAAAAGAGGAAAAGAGAGAGTTGAAGAGTTGAAGAGTTGAAGGTAATAGGCCAAGATTGAAGGAAGGAATTTATAGAGGGGATGAGGATGCAAATGGAGGTGTGAACCCTGGAAAGTGAAGAGGGTCTTTATTTATTCTGGCTGATAATAATCAAAGACTAACAAGTCATTGAGGCACCGATGAAAAAGAAAGGGGATGAATAAAATCAATAAATGGAAAACCGAAATACTTTTCCTTTATTTCTAATAAAAATGAAAGAGTCACATGAAAAGTGGACAAGAATTGAGAGAAACCAAGAGAGAAATGATTTTTGAACTTCGAACCCTTAATCGACCCTCTGATGCATTTTACTGTGCTTAGTAGACTAAAGTGAGAAAAGTTAAAGGGATTGTTTGGTTTGAATTTTCATTTTCATTTTTCAAATTTTGTGAAGGAAAAATATAAAATTTTGAAAACTATAAATTTTAGTTTTTAGTATTTTCTTCACAAAATTTAAAAAACTAAAAAACTGATAATAAAAATGAAACTCAAATAAACGTTAAGAAGATGTCTCTTTGAAAAGAAAACTTGTAGAGGTGGGTCCATATGTAGTAAAAAGATTGTTAGAGAGAGGAACTTGCTTACTACCATAGGATATTATCATTAGATGAGACAAAGTATGACATAACCATTTTCATTAGAATTTTGGTAAATTAAAAAAATAGTGGGTGTAAAATTATGGATTAAAAATTGATAAATTAATTTAAATTTCTGTTGATCAATATTTCATAGATATTTAAAGAATAAACAGTTATTGTCTTTAACAAAATCACAAATCACAAATATATATACATTTATGTGATGTAAAAGTTATTTATAAGGGATAATTTAGAGTGGCTTTTTTATTTTTGAATTTTATTTAATCTTATTATAAGATCAGTAATATATAAATAAATATATTTTGTTCTGGTCTTGAGTTTTCATATCCTTCATATCATTGTAATTTTAGATTCATTTAGATTATGGACTCATTTGGTTAAAATTTTGAGAAGAAAAAAGTACTTTTTATTATAGAAAAAAAATACTTTTGTAATTTGTTTACATATTTGGTCATGCTTCTTGGGAAAAGCTAGTAAAAAATAATAAGTTCTTATGCTTTTTCTAGAAGCATATAGGTAGCATTTGCTAAATGTCCTAGGAGAAAATACAGAGATATTGAGGATAGAAGCATGTTTAGAGTAGAGACAGAGGCAAAAATCCCAAAATTATCTTTTCAGCCTTCTTCCCTCCAAAACGGAAAGACTGAAAACTTTGGAGACAAATTTAAAATATTTTTTTTTCAAAATATCTCTTTAAACATTTCATATTCAATTTTTACCCTTTTTTACTTTTTAATTTTCCATCAAATTATAATATAGTTTTCTTCATCGTTTCATCAATCACTATGTCATGTACATCATTACCTAACATATATAGTTCCATCTTCATCTCCATCTTTACTATCTCACCATCTCCGTCCTTTTTGTCTCTAGATAAGTACCAAACACAGCCATGGGGACTTGTTCTTGCAAAAGCATAATCAGTATAAGAGTGTGTATGTTATTCCTTGATCTATGTAATCATTTTAATTCCAAATATATCTTCACAACTTTAATGATGAGACACAAGATTACCTTCTAGTTTTTTAAACTTAGCATTTACATTTTTTTTAATTTGAATATTTGTTTAATAATTATTGCCATTTATTAATTTTAAAGATTATTTGTGATAATATATATATATATATATATATATATATATATATATATATATAGAGTAAAATACTATTCATTTCAATGAGAGAAGATATTATCATACTCTCCTCACCTCTATTTTTAAAACACAAGAATTCTTAAGTACACTGAAAGTAAGATATAACATTTATTGATATGAGCTTAGAAGGGGAAAATAAACATTTTAGCAATGGATCTTATCATTGACGAATTTGCATTAATGATGTATTCTGGTCATGTTGGGCCAAGTTTAATTTATTTATTTTATTAGTTTATATTTTAAATGTTCTAAAACTTATTTTACTTTTTATGTTTATTAAGCTCAATTGTTAGTGTAGCTACTTGGGCCTTTTCTAGTCAATTTAGGAAATAAGGTTAATCTAATTAAGTGGTATAAATGCCTCTAAAAACTTGACCGCCTCATTTTCATATTTGTTTTGAATGAAATTTCTCTTAGTTTTTTTTAAGACACTTTGTGCGTACAAGTGAGATTGAGTGATTCCCTTTATTTGTTACGTCAAGAAGTTGAATAGTCGACTACAGGGTTTTGAGTGATTCCCTTGTGATATTTTATTCTGGTTCAATCTCTTATCCTGATTATGTTTCTAAGAACAAGTTTTTTAGGTGATTAGTAGGGAAGGTTTTTATCCTATTGCTTATCCCATATCATTTGTGTGCCTGAGGTTTTTGGATATCTTTATGTCTATAAGGTTCCTTCACATTTACTTTGTTCCATTCATCAATTGACACATTAGTTATTACTCTCCCATTCTGGCCTTTTTAAATGTCTTTTTTGAACATTTTTTGTGTTCCGGATTAAATGTCATTTTTGGGTTTTCAATGAATATTTAACAACTTTATTCCCAATATACCCTCCATTCATTTAGATTTCTCCCAATATACCCCTCCATTCATTTAGATTTCTATTTCAAATGTGTTTGCAAAATGTGAATATTGGAGAGAGAGAGTAAAATTGAATAGAGAATGAGTGGATATAATTTAACAAAGTGAGAAACAAATGAAAGGGTATTTTAGTCTTTTTCTTTTAAAAAAAAAATTAATGAAATACAATCATTACATGCATGAATTCATTTACAAAACTCAAAAGTGACATTTAAAAAGGAACGAAGGGAGTATATTAAAAATATTGGAAAAGTGGAAGACAATAATGACTCACAAGACCAATGTATCAATTAATTAATAGAACGAAGTAAATGTTATGTCTTGCTCTTAAAACACCTAAGAACTTTTCCTAAAACCTCTACTCTCTTCCCTAATAAATTGAGAAAATATATACTTTAATTATAATTTTTATTTTATCGATTCTCATTTCTCATACTTATTCTTTTATTTTGACCAAAATAGCCTTTATTAGTGGTTGTACATTAATTTTTTTTTCCTTCAAATTAAAATATATGTGGCTTTTAATAATGCATTTTATTGTTATAATTATTTATACATGTATCTAATTTAATTTCAAAATTTCATTGTATGAAGAGAATAAGTTATTAATAGTAACAATAACTTGTAATATAATTGTTTTAATAAATAAAAATTATGTAATTTTTAAATGCTGATTTTAAAATATTAATGTATATAAAAGTAAAAGTTTATCTGTTAATTTTATATATAAAGAATCATAGAGAATATGTATAACTATTAATAAAAAGGTACTTTAGTCAAAAACAAAATAATAAGCATGAAAGGATAATGAAGAATTAATAAAAAATTGAAAATGGGTTAAAGTGTAGCATATCTTAATTTTATAGGGAAGGAGAGTGTATATTTTAGGAATAGAAGGGAAGGAAGGGTAATAATATCGTGAGGGGCTCATGGATCAGTTGACGAAGCACCAATCATAAATAACCCCACTCCTTCCTATCACCTCCTACTTAAGACCATGATTACCACCCTAATTAGGATCATAATTTTCAACCAATCCTCTAATCCTTGCTCTTTGTCTTAGCCCTCTCACTTAATGCCCTAGTTATTTATCCTCCTATGAGGAAGACAAGTCAGAAACTTGATTCCTAGCCACACAAAAGGCTACCTAAAACATGGATAGTAAGTATCTCTATAAGTACTAGATGGGCCCAAAAGTATGCCCTAAACTTAAATTGGGACGAGCTTTCCCCTCAACCTAAATTTTTCTCAAAAATAATAAATAAATAAATAAAACCTTGCATGATATGCTAGTCTTAATGTGTTTTTAATATTGATCTATTTTCATATATAAATAAGTGGTATGTAAAACTATAAGCAACAAAGTCACTAAGATTGGTATGTAATTATGCATGAGATCTTAGATTAAAATCTCATTGCAATCAATATAATAATAGAAGTACATAAAAAAACAAATAATAAATAAATAAATAAGATATCAT
>JAMLFY010000001.1:35338975-35760975 GCA_030441495.1 Dalbergia oliveri | reverse complement strand
TACAAAATATTATATGAATGAGATTAAAAATATTAAAAATAATTGTTATAAATCAATAATTTATTTATCATATTTAATAGTTAGTTATTTAACATTATTTGACCATATTTTAAATTTTATTAGTTAACAATGTAAAATTGATTTGATGTAAAATTGATTTTACACTATTAACTAATAAAAGTTCATGAAATCATCAAATCATAGTGGGTACTTATCATAATTGGCAGTTAACTAACATGAAATTTTTTATTTTTACTACATATAATTATGTTATGGGTTAAATACTTTTAATCCTTTGAGGTATCAATAAATAACACTTAACCGCCACTATGATATACTAAATGAAGTGAAGTATCATTTCTTAATACCTCAAGGGAGCTAAGGGTATTTTACCCAAAATATAATTATATATAATAAAATAGAAAGTTCATGTAAGGTAATTGATAACGTTATTATCTTATTTTTCTTACATTTATTTGTTAAGTAATTTAGATTTTTTCCCTTAAATCTTCTAATTTTGTGGATAAATTTGGAATATTTTTTTCTATTAGTGGGATTTATCTTTTGATTTGCATTTAATTTGAGTTTTTTGATTTAATTGGTAGAAATGCTACAAATTGTGGTTTTGTTACAAACAAAAAAGATAGCAAAATTGTATAAAGAATTGAAGAGATGAAGATTTGCCTAAAATTTAGGAGATAATCATGAAATATTTCAATTTAGTTTTATGTTATGTTTTCTTAAATTGATGATTCTTTTAGAGAAAGAAGAGAGCTAGAGGTTTGGGAGACATAGGCTAAGGATTGATGTTCATTCTATGGGCATGACTCCAAGGTTTGTCATTTTATTTTCTTTTATTTGCTAAGTTTCTTAGGTGTTAGGGAGATGAAATCTTAGATAATTGGTTTTGTATCTTTTTGTTATTGAATTGTTTTTAAATATATTTCTTAATTTCTAGCAATCTTAATGCCATTTTTGACTTGATCATGCCCATTGACTAATATATGGTTTTATACTATTAATAGAGATTTCACTGTATATAATAAGGCAAACTAGAATTTCACATAGGTTAAAGCAAAGAGATAGAAGTTCTTATTTGTTTGATCTTTAGGAATTCTTGTTTCATCCTTATAAGGTGATACTTTAGGTCCATGTGTCCTTGGTTAAGCCTAATGCAACGTTTAGGTACCTTGGAAATCCCAAGTTTGTTAGAAATCACAAAGTTGCTGAAGTTTGCATTTTTTTTTATGCAAGGGTTGCTGCAATGAGCAAGTGAACCGGTCTCACCTACAACGAGAAATGTTTACTACAATGAGTAATTGATCTAGATAGGCTCCTACAATGAGAAATGCTTGTTGTAGTGAGATCCTGACCTTGACAAATGCCTAAAATGGCGTAGTTTTGGTTAGTGAGCCCCCACCCTTATATAAACACAACATAATCGGTGAAAAACTCCTAATTTTGAAACTTAGTTCCCAGCCTCCCTTCCACCCCTTTCTCTCATTCTGCTCCATCTCGTTCCTCCTTCAAGCTCCACAGGTAAGAAATTTATAGTGTTTTGCATAGTTCCACCCTAGTTCTTCATGTCTATGCTTATGGGTATCAATGTACACTAGTTTGGTCATGTTTGGTTACTCCCTTAGAGTCCATAATTCTATTCTAGTATGTAAATATGATTTTTGAGTTTTGTACTTTCCATAGGACGTTGGTGCCATTCCCGCTCCCCAAGCTCTATAGGTGTTGGTACCTTTTTCCAACTCCTACAAGTGAGTGGGTTAAGCTCATGGCTCTAATTTTGGCCATTATGAATAGTTTCTGTACACCATTTATACCTTCCATGAATTTATAAATTTTATTATTTTATGAACATGTTTTTTAAATTATGTTTTAGCAAAATGATGATTTTACAGTCTTCTACAAAAATGCATGACTTTTGAAAAATACATGAGACCATTGTTGATGTTTATATGCCATTTATATTATCATGCCTTTTAACTCTGGTAAACCATGAAAGAGAGTATTTATAATAGAAGAGAAGAAATTTGAACTAGGCGATTTTGCTTCGAATGAGATGGTTAGTCCAAAATGAGGAAGTCAAAAGTCAAAGTCAAGGACCCAAAATTAAAACGAACTTAGTCGGTTTGATTTTGTTTTTTTTAATTTTTTTCAAAGCTTAAATCCTTATTTTATGGTAGTTATAGAGCAAAAAAAAAAAAAGGAACCAAAGAAGGTACTAATAAAAATTGTTGAGTTATTATTCTTTTCTGATTGAGACCTCACCATAAATATCATTGGTCACTAACAAATATTGTTTTCAAATGCTTTGTGAGGCTAAGACTAGAGAAATTTTATATGGATTATGTTTATTTTTATAGACTTATGAATTTTTTTTGTTGATTATTTTAATGTTAATGATTTAATATATTTATTTATATTCTAATTAATCATATGTATATATTTACATATATTTTTTATTATATTTCGGTTGACTTAGTAAGGGGACCTCTAAACTTTAAACCAATCCTAATCGGTTCAATGTAGGTCGTTTTTTCTTCCTTGGTATTTATCCTAAAAGATAAGATATGAATTGTAGAAGTGATGGAAAACACTAAACTAAGATTTCTAGCTTTGAAATTTTAGGCATGATGACTATGAGTGAAGTTTGGGTGGGAATTAGAGAGAAACAAAACCTAAGTTAATGACAGTCAATTCGTTAACTTTAGTATACTAAGTTACCCACAAGAGGCAATTACCCTTTAATCAGATTAGTCCATGATGGATATTGTTTGCGAGGGACTATTATTTTGAGGATTTATGTAATCATGAGTAAATTTATGACATTTGGAACAATTATTTTATCGCTTTGGATATTGTTCATGAATTATTTTATGACTTATACGAAAAGGGTTTATGTAGTTTTTATTTAAATTATGTTTAAATTGGAAATTATGGAGTTTTATATATGTCATGTCACATAAGGGCTTATGTGGGGTTGGTTTAACACGTGCCGGTCACGTTACCAAATAAAGTTGCAGGAGAGCTATAGGTTTCCCTATAGTACGAAGCAAATGTCCACAAATAGCATATACTTATGTAAATGGAAGCATACCCATTTGCACTAACACATTGTAATTTGAGGCCATTAGGAAAATTCAGTCATGCCTGGGTTTAGCATGAGTCATGTGTTTTCTTCAGGCTCTTTAATACCCCCCATATGCTTATCTTTCTCAAGAGTTATCATGTCACCTTTGAGACGCACCCCTTTACATCATCGCCATAGTAGCAGCTATTCTAGCACTAGTGCTTGCTTTAAGATTCTGGATTAGGCAATGGCAAACCTTTCTATGATGTTAGCAGGGGAGGCTGAGGCTACAATCCAGTAACCCCCAATCCAAGCCTGGTTCAGCAACTTGTAAGGTCCAAATGACTTTGCATTAGAGTAGTTTAAGAGGATGTACCTACCTACCCTTCATGGGCAACTCATGACAGAGGAACTATAGGAGTTCTTGATAAGATCACCAGAGTTATCGACTATTCGTTTAAGAAGCAGTATAGTTGGTTGGCTTTTAATTGGGAGGCTAGGTGAGTTTATGGTTCAAGTAGTTTCTTTAAGGGCATTGGTGATTCAGACCGACCCTCCAAGAGAGTTTGGAGCTGTGTTCTTGAGGAGGTTCCTTTTGGAGAGGTGAAGGGCCTAGATGGCAAATGAATTTCGGAAGCTTAGGATGACTCCAGGTTGTGGTAAAGTATGATGAATGGTTTACTTACTTGGCTAGCAGTTTTGAGTATTCTACCTATGGAGACGGGCAGAGTGAGGTGGTATTAAGTTGAAAGTAGCATAAGAAGGGGGAGTTAAATTGTGCTTGACACTTCTTTTTTTAAAAACTAAACAAATTTATCAAGTTTTTCACTTGAAGGTAGTTAAAAACTTTGTTAGTTCTGAACAAAGTGAAAAACTCAGAAAATGTATGCAATCACTTTCAACAAATATATACCATAGATAAACACAAATATTGAATAATAAAGAGTTGAAGAGAGAGAGAGAGATATTACTTAGTGATTTTTATACTAGTTCAACCAACACTACCTATATTTAATTCTCAATAGCCTGTTGAGTTTCATTAACAGCCCTTTCCCAGAAAAGTGATATAGTCTTTGAATAATCTTCTCAAGCTATATCTATGAGTAATAGTTCCAAATTACTCTCACTCCAAATAGTATTTTACCAGTCTTTTCAAGCTAATCTCACGTTCATCATTACTGGACTAGGGTACAATAATTTTGGTTTGGTACACTCAGCTAAAAATACACTCAAGTTTTATGGGAATAAAAGGTATATGAACTAAAAACTTGAATGACTTCTTTCCAAAATTCTTTCTAAGAAGAAAATATAATCTAATGAAAACTTAAAAAGAAGACTTTTATAGAAAATGATTATAGGATGTAATGATTTTTCAAAGAAGAAACAGGTTAGCATTCAACATTCTTGGCAAAAGTCTTTTATCAAAAGCCAAAAGTGTGTTCTTGTATGCAAGAGACATCCTTTTATACTTGGTCTTCAAATTGGATCATTGTCCTTGATTTCCCTTCCTCTTGACACGTGTTGATATTCTTTTTGTGTCCTAGAAATTGTCCTCTAGAAACTAGCTCAGCTTTGTAGGTGCAAAGGATTGTCAAATATGGTTTCTGAATGAAAGCTTCATAAACTGCTTTTCTTCTGGACATAGTTTTTAAATTTTTCTTCTAGAAGATAAGATAGTTGGCTAAGTACAAAATAATGTGTCACTATTAGTGCCTTTTGAGAGCTGACTTCATTTAAATTTTGAATTTTTCCTCCTTTTATATAAAGTCATCAAGTTTCTGAATACATGTGTTTTTTGGTGCACTTCCTCATTTTGATCTTTTTGTTGATTTCTTTACTTCAGTTTGAGCTTGATGGGGATCTTCCCATTATGATTGAAGACTATGATGAAGACTTGTTTCAAGAAGATTAACTTCTTCATTGATGTGTAGCACTTTTTGAATGCATGACCCATTTTTGAAGATCTAACCTTGGTTTTTGATGCTTGAAATTCCTTTCTCGTGTATATAACATACTTTCGTTCACTTTCAGAACTATTTTTCACATTATTAAAATTTTGAATCTCTGAATGAGATTATAATCATGTTAAAACATGACATTGTGAAAAATATCTCATTGATTGAACTTATATGTTATGAGAATGGTCCTATTAATTGCTATAGAAACTCAAGTACAACATTAGTCAATTCTTCAAAATATTTTAAAAAAATTTTCTTTGTTATCACTCAAAACACAAGCTATAAAACTTTCTAAAGGATTCTGGAACTAATAGCAGTTTGTTCAAGGCCTACCCAAGGATATATTTGTTAGTTTGATGTCACACATTGGGGTCATGGATTATGCTCAGTAGTGGAGGAACAATTGGTTTGGACGGTAGTTTGGCAGAGTGTAGAGCATTGACTGAGGCAGGAAGAAGGCCAAGTTTCATGGCTCATTTTTGGGAGAGCTGGTTAAGGAGGAGTCATCCTAGCATGGCTATGGTGGGGCTAGTTACGTCAGGGTAGCCTTCTCAAAGCCCACCTTAACATGCCTGCCTTTCACAGACAAAGGGTAGGGGAGCCAGTTTCACATTGTTCAAGTTAGTCTTATCCAGATTGTAACATACAAGAAGAGACATTTGGCGTAGTGCATGGAGGTTTTAGCTTATTATGGATATGGCTAGTATGGCTAGATGAAGAGGGATTGTCCCATGTTTGTGAGCTTAGGTTAGGGGTTGGTGAACCCTACCATACCAGCCACATCTTACCACTTAGTGACTCGGAAGGGCTTTGTTGCTTAGTAGGCAAAAGAGCTAAGGGTAAGGGCCATGGAGGCAGAGGTTTAAGAGGTATATGACTAGGTGGTAGAGGCCAAGGTGGTAGGGTACAACCCCATTTGTTCACTTTGACACGCCATGATACACATCCATCCAATGTAGTTGTGATAGGTATTATGACAATTCACTTCTTTGATGTTAGCTCCAGAACCCTTCTGAAAGCTTAAATGCAACATGTTTTGCATGACAACAAAGCCAATTTAAGGAAGATATTTTGAACAATGACTAATACTTATTTTGAGTTTCTTGACTAGCTAAATAGGTTCTTATCGTTAACATAACAAGGTTCCATTAAGGAAGAATAATTTCGCTTTACATGTACAAATATGCTTTATCTTATTTTAAGAGATATGAACTAAATGAAAGTGATAATTATGTCAAAAAATAACTTAGAATGCCTAATGGGTTGAAGAAAAAGCAATTAGAACAAGAACCAAGAACTTAAAGTAGCATGGACTTCATAAAGTAGCACTAGACTTGAAAGTACACCTGAAATAAAGATATCAATCAAACACTGAAGTCAAAATGTTCTACAATCTTCAATCATCATACTCATAAGGCTTTGATCATCAACAAGTCCTGATTGAAAATAAAAGACCTAAAATTCATCAAAGAAATGATACCACACTTTAGAAAGCTTACTTACAGTGAGACAGTGCACTTTACAAGAAAATAAGGGAAATTCAACATTTAAATTTGAATTTGAAAAGTCAAAATCAGATGTAGAACTGGTGTAGCATCTCTTTTGCTATCATGGTCAACTATCTCAACTAAAAGAAAGAGTTCAGAAACCACATTCATAAAGTAAAAGTAGTTTTTGAAGTGACATTAGAAACCTTAATCTTGCAACGGCTTCTACAATAGCTCTAACAACAGACAAGCTCTCTTCTAGACTGCTTTCCAAGACACAAATAGATGATCAACACATGTCACTTGGAGATCTGATCAAGGGCAACAGTCATAAGAAAGCCCATCTATAAATAGAGATGTTGTGCTTTCAAAGACAAGAGTGTTCAAATGCAAAAAAGAGGAAACTCTGAAAAATTTCTCCTCTTTTCTTGTAAAGCTCATTACATCTTGTAATCATTTCCTTTAGTTGTAAAAATCTTTTTTCTATGTTCCTTCATTGTTCATACGTTCTTCCAAGGAAGAATAATTAGAAAGAAGTTATTCAAGTTATTCCAGGTTCTTTTTGTATATCTTAAGGAAACTTGAGTGTAGGTTAGTTTAAGTTGCAAATCCAAACACATACCTTTATATCCTTGATCCAGTAGTGATCGATGTGAGTTTAGCTTGGAGAGGCTAGTCAAAGACTACTTGCAACACAACAATAAAGGTGTTTTCCTGGTACGATTTAGGTTGGAGAGGCTGGTTAAGACTACTTGGTTTAGCTTGGAGAGCTGTTAATGACTACTCAGTTTAGCTTGAAGAGGTTGGTGAATAACTATTTGGTTTGTGACAGTAGGGGTTGTCTATTGGTCACTAGTGAGAGCTTGGGAAGGCTATTGTAAAGACTATAGGTTCTTTCTCTGTTTGAGAAAGGTTTTAGTGAAAACCTTAATGGTGGTTGATATTGGATATAGGTAGGTTGTCGAACCAATATAAAAATATCTGTGTAGTATTTTCTTCTCTTTTATCTCATTTACATTCATTGTCCTTTGTTATTCTTTTATATATGCTTAATGTTATTTATTGAAACATCTGTTATTAACACTCTTCTTCAGAAAGCTACTTTATGAACCTTCTAACATGTTTTCACTCACTACAAGCTCAATGCTTGATAGTTTTATGTTTGAAGTTTCAATTCTAAAATGGAAGAAAAGTAAAATGAAGCACAATTCAACCCTCTTCTCTTGCGCTTTCTCCTACAACCATGACTTTGATTGACCAAGGTCTACATATTCTTATGTGTCCTCATTCTTTCACATATGATTCGAGAAATCTCCTTCCAGCTAGATGAGCCTTTCTTCATTGGGGTACCTTCGGAGAAATTCTTTGTCCATTCAATGTATAGATTGTGTAAGGTTAAGGTTTGGAACATGGAGGCACTAGCAAATCTCATAGTGTTGGACATGTATGACTTTAATGTTATCTTGGGCATGGAGTGGTTAGCTTCGTTGTTAGCTCTAAAACCCTTCTGAAAGCTTAAATAAAATATTTTTTGAATGAAAACAAAGCCAATTTAAAGGAAAATACTTTGAAGAATGTTTAATGTTTGTCTTGAGTTTCTTGAGTAGCAAAATAGGTTCTACCATTAGCAAAATGAAGTTTATTCAAATGGAGATAATTTCACTTTACATGTGCAAACATGCTTTATCTCATTTTGTAAGATTTGAACAAAACAAAAATGATAATTATGTCTAAATGCGAGCTTAAAATGCCTAACGTTCAAAGAAAAATAATCAGTACAAGAAACCAAGATCTAGGACTTCAGAAAGTAGGATGAGACTTCAAAAATTTCATCAAACACTGAAGCCAAAGTGTTCTACTATCTTCAATCATCACTCTCACAATGTTTTGTTCATCAACAAGCCATGATTGAAGATAAGAAGACCCAAGAATCATTAAGGAAATGATACCGCACATCAAAAAGCTCATTTATAGTGACATTATGCGCTCTGCAAGAAACAAAGGGAATTTTTTAAATTCAAATTTTAAATTCAAAAGTCAAAACCTAGTGACTAACTGCGAGTCATTTCTTTTGCTACCATGGTCAACGACCTTAGCTTTTAGAAGAAGGAGTTTAGAAACTATGTTCAGAAAGTAAGAGTAATTTCTAAAGTAGCATAATAAACTTTAATTTTGCAATGGCTTCTACAACGTCCTGACTAAAGAGGCTACTTTTCTAGGTTGTTTTTCCAAGACACAAATGGATGACTAACACGTGTCACTTGGAAATCTGATCAGAGGCAATGGTCATAAGGAAAACCATTTATAAATTGAGATGTTGTGCTTTCAAAGACAAAAGATTGACACTGCACAAAGAGCAAAAACTCTGAAAAAATTTATCCTCATCTTCTTTTAAAGATCATTACATGTAGTAATCATTTCCTTTGAGTGTAAAAATCTTCTTTTTACATTCTTTAGTGTTCATACATTTTTCCTAGGAATAATACATAGAAAGAAGTCATTAATATTTCCCATAACTTTCATTGTAAATCTTACACTTGAGTGTTAGTACCAAACATAAACCTTGTATCCTTGATCCAGTAGTGATCGTGTGAGCTTAGCTTAGAGAAGCTAGTCAAAAACTACTTGCAATGTGATTGTAAATGTGTTTTACTTGTCTCGGTTTAGCTTAGAGAGGCTATTGAAAGACTACTCAAAGTTCAGCTTGGAGAGTTGGTGAATAACTACTTTCAACGTGACAGGTAGGGTTGTCTACTTGTCACGGGGTTAGTACAAGATTGCTCCAGGTTCAACTTGGAGAGGCTGGTGAATAACTATTTTGAAGGCTAGTACAAGACTACTCTAGGTTCAAGCTTGAGAGGTTGGTGAATAAATACTTTCAACGTGATAGTAGGGGTTGTCTACTTGTCATAGGGTTAGCTTGGAGAGGCTAGTACAAGACTACTCAAGGTTCAACTTGGAGAAGCTGGTAAATAACTACTCGTTCAACTTGGAGAATCAACTTGTGATAGTGGGGGTTATCCATTAGTCATAAGTGAGAGCTTGGGAAGGCTAATGTAAAGACTATATTTGTTCTTTCTCTAGTTTGAGAAATATGTTTTAGTGGAACCTCAACATGTGTTGAGTATTGGATGTAGGTAGTTTTGGCTAACTAGTATAAAATTTGTTGTGTCATATTTTCTTCTTCTTGATCTCTTTACTTTATTTATTATGTTGTTTTATCTTTAAAAACTAAATGCTTCAGAGATATACTTTTTGAAATAACGAATTATATTTCGCTACACTTCAAGCTTAATGCTTGATAGTTCTTTTGTTAAATGTTTTAGATGCGAAAAGAGGCAAAGCACGATTCAACCCCTTTTCGTACACTTTTATACCTACAAGTGGTATCGGAGCAAGGCCTCTGAGGGGTTGAGCAATCTAACAATTGCAGAGGATAAAGATCAAAGGGATGAAATAACATGAATCTGTGTTGCAGAAGATCATTCTATCAACTAACCATCTTTGTTTGATGAGATTTCAGTATTTGTCAAGGCACTCTCCCTATCTAGAGAGTCCAAGGAGCAAGTGGATAAGAACAACAAAAAGAAAGAGTTCAGTTAAACTCCTTAAGCCAAGTTCTTGCTCGTATATGCACTAAGCGAGATAAACATTACATATTTGTTAATTATGGCATGTGAAAGGAAATATGGAATAGATTGTGCATGCTGTTTGAAGAACTTAAACCATCTTAAAAGCTTTCTTTGGCCCTAAAGTTATCTTGTCAGAAGTGCAATGTTAAAGCAATGAAAGTTGAAACCTCAAATGAAAAGGAAGAATTTGATGAAGAATCTGAGATTGAAAATAGAGCTGAATTCTCCATGTCTATGAAAAATTGTCAAAAGCTTGAAGAGGCTAAGCTAGAAAGGAAGAGACATAAATCTCATGAAAGACAAAAAGGGCAAAGAATATCTTGAAAGAGAAACTCCTAACCAAGGAAAAGAATATCTTGAGTCAAGAATTCCAAGCTCAGGGCATCATAGAAAAGTACAATCTCAAGGAAAAGAGCATGCTGGGTACATGGAGCAACTCTGAAGAAGAAAAGATGGGTCAAAAAGTCATGACGAGCTAGAAGAAGTTGTATATTTATCTTTCACAACTGTGGACACTTCAATAGAGGGATGTAATGTAAGAGTATCTAAACTTAATCTTTCATATTACCTAGCTAGTTCCTGCATGGTATGATGAGTTGCTAGAAGATATGAAAAGGATATCTAAGAGAAGAAGCTATGCAACCAAATTCAAGATCTCTATATTTTGTTATTTTTGTTTGCCACAAGAAGGAACACCCACCTGACAAATTTTTCTTGTGAAAGGAATCCTTTAGAAAGGATGGGAAACCTCTCCTTTGAAAACTAACCAAAAAGGACCTAAGAAAATCTGGATACCAAAAGAAAAAATTGTTCCTATTCAGGTGAAATGTGTCAACTAATTAAAGTGCTAAGGAACAAACAAACCTTGACTGCACTAGTACTTATCCTGATATCAAGAAGTGGATGAGAAACTCAAATCCTAAGATCCTTAAACGACTCAAGATGATGATGAATGTGCTTAAAGAAGTCTTCTAATGTTGTCAAAAGAACAAAAGTAAAGTCTTGAGAAAATGAGTCTCAAGGAAGTAAGCAAGCTAATGAAAGCAATATCTTCAAAAAATGAGCTTTAGAACATCAACTCTTCAGAAAGCATGCTCAAAACTCCAAAACAATCAGAAAGTAACTTTTCTAGACACAAAGATGAGAAATCTAAAGATAAAAAAGAAGCTAAGGAATCTCAATAATATAGAAACTACAAGGGAGTTTCTGATTTAAAGCTAGTTTGCTCAAGACAAAGTTCATAAAGGCTTTTCAAGGGTATAAGAACCAGGTAATCTCTTAGATATATATCAAATTGTGCTTTCATCTCGACCTTTGAGCTTGAATGTTTAAAGAAGCTTTGAAAAGATCAAAGTTAGGTGGATGCTTTGCAAAAGAAGCTGACCAAGTTCAAAAAAGGCAAAGTCTACTTTACATATTAAAAAATCATCATCAGTACAAAAGGAGTCTTTCAAGAACATATTCAATGGTGTTGGCAAAGTCATGAAGAATAAAGCAAGTTTGGTCGTACAAGGTTATAATTGACAGAGGGATTGATTATGATAAAACCTTTGTACCAGTAGCTAGGCTTGAAGCCCTCAGAATGCTACTTGTTCTAGCTACCTTCAAGGGATTCACTCTCTACCAAATGAATGACAAGTCTGCATTTCTAACTGGATTCCTCTATGAGGAAATATATGTAAAGCAACTTCCTGGTTTTGAGAATGGAGACCTTCCCAACCATGTCTTCAAGCTAATAAAGGCTGAAACAAGCTCCTTGAGCTTGTTACAAAAGACTAAACACCTTCTTGTTGAGAAATTGGTTCATGAAAGGAGATAGGGTTGAGAGAAAAAGCATCAGTGGTTGCATTTGCTTTTTTGGAAAAAGTTTGATCACATGGTCATACAAAAAGCAGAATACAATTGCTTTCTCTCCTGCTAAGGATGAATATATAGTTGCTGCAAACTTTTGCACCCAGGCTATGGATAAGGAACCAGATAGAAAATTATCACTTGAGATATTTCAAAAGCCCTATTTACTGTGATAATAATAGTGCTATTAATCTTGCCAAAAATCCTATCCAAACTCTAGATCCAAGCACATTGATGTTAAAGATCATTTTATTCGTGATCATGCTCAAAAAGGAGATGTTGAGCTAATGTTTGTAAATCCTGAAGATCAAGTGTCAAATATATTCACAAAGCCATTAGCTGAAGATCGTTTTTGTGTTTTGAAAAAGCTTTTAAACTTAAGTGTTTTCAAATCTACATAATCATTCATACACAAATCATCTTTGGATATTCTCTTTTTTTTCAAAACTCCAAGCTGAAGTCCAACAAAAGATATCAGTTTGCAAGACCAAGTATTAGATTGAAGAATTTTCAGTTTGCAAGATTAAAAAAGATAGGTTATTTAGAAAGAAGAGATGATGATCATATAATGGAAATATATGTATGGGATCATACCTTTAGAATATGAAGACGATTTATGATGAGTAAGTGGTATGTCTTTGATGGGTCAGAAAATAGTGAAAATTAGAAAGAAAACCCTAGAAAGTGCTCTCAAGAGTCAGAACCACTCTTTTTGAAGAAAATAAAAAGGCGGAATAATTCCCACTCTTTTGAGCTTTCTTTCTCCCACGTCGTTTCACCTTCAGTCAGTTATGTCATATCACTTAAATAACTTGCCACTTCTCACACATCAACTTCTTTACCTTTATCATTTACCTTGTGCTCTTCAAATTATTCTGTTTCCTTTCATCTCAAACCTCTCTTCTGCAAATTGAAGCATCTTGCTTCCGCACATATCTTCATTTCTAAATCTTTTTTAGGCCTCAACCTTCTTAGTCTTTCCTTATACACAACACAAAAAGATGGCTGAAGGAAAATCGTGCTTGGTCTTGTTGTCAACATGGGGACATTTCTCATGTTTGATAAACCTCTCCACTAGTAATATTATGTTGATAATTTTCTCAGAGGATAGTAGTCCCTGGGAAAATACTTGGACAGGAGATCATGGTTTAAGTTCTTAACCTTCTAGAGGTCGTTTCCTTCCAAGGATGGGAAGGGTTTTTAAACCTCTCCGATCAGGTATTTACGGGAATGGTCATCGTTTTCTATTCTTAGCTGATATAGGTATCCAAATCTGTTGACTTCTTATATCAGAAGCATTGATATAGAATTGAGCATAGCAGATCTCTCTAACATCATTCATGCTCCTGATGATGATGTCATCTATAAGTCAGAAGAAGACGGTGGATGGGTCTTGGAGTTTTAGCAGAGGAAGTCTCTAGTCTTATCACTAACTTTCCCAAACACTAACTTGGCAACATAACTACCGCCATGTTGAACACCAAGGCACGTCAAGTCTTTACCCTCATCTAGCTTTCTCTACTCCCAAGGCTTGGAAGAACACAACTTTTGGCTGGGATGGACTGCATGGTATTGTTTTGTCTACTAGCAAAAATAAAGGTAAATCTACCTAGACTTATCTTTAATCACATGCTAAGTGCCATTTCTTTGAGAAAGAAGAAATGTTGTTGTTCCTTAAGGGATTCTGATAAAGATTTTCGAATATCTACATTATCCATAGGCAAACAAGTGGTTTGAGTACATGGAAGGTATTGAATACACTGTGAATTCCTTTAGAATTCTAAGGAGATCAATTGGTGCTGCTTCATCTAGTGTCAGGAGACAAAGTCTGAGAATAAAAGACACAACTCTTGAAAAGGCAGTGGTGGAGAATGAGGGAAGAGGGAAAAAGAAAAATCATCCTTCTTGAAAATACCTCCGATGAAAGTAAAAGGCCTAAGATAATTATCAGATATGGGGGCTCACCCTGGAAATATTGCATGGCCTCAGATTCTAAGAATGACATAAGCTCAAGATCTTCTGATTTAGAATATGCTTTTAAAGAGGAAATATCTTTAAAGAATGGGTCGCAGATGGCAACTCTAAGAAGAGCTCATCCCAAGTCAATGCTCCTTTCCATGATCTAGTTGTTCATGAACCATCTCCAGCACAAGGTCCTGATCCTTCTTCAAGCCAACCAGCACCAGGAGCATAACCAAGCTTTATAGAAGTACAAGTGCTGTTGTGAGAACAATGCCTAATAAAAAATCGGCTAGATTAGATAGAAGCCTTATCACGACGACATGAAGCTTTTTGCTAGAAATTCTTCATGAAGTCAAGCGCCAGGGTTGATGATGGTGTTATTGGATTCCAGCATACCTCCTTTTTTTGATGACAAAAGGGGAGAAGGAATAGATGGAAAGAAAATCTTAATCTTGTGTTGAGAAAAAAAGGTGGAGTATGTATTGAGGGGAAACATTTAGAGATTCAGAGATCTTTTTGCATATGTATCTCTTTAAGAATATTTATATGTTTTTGTGTTTTTATTTGCTCTGGTTCTTCTCCTTAAATGAAAATATTTGGTTTATTATCGCTCTATATCTTCAAAAGTACTCTGAGTAAATTCAGGTTCTTTCATAAACAACAAAATTAGCTTTGATTTAAGTTACTTAAGGCTTTGAAACGTTTGGAACCTATCTATATCAAGCCTTAAGAAAAGAACTTCCTGAATGTTCCAACCTACAATGTTTTGAAAGAATAGCTATTCTCATGATATATTCAATTCTATTTCTTTTAACATGTTTCCAAAAGATTTTCTTCAAATTGGTTTGTCATCATCAAAAAGGCGGAGATTGTTAGCTCCAGAACACTTCTGAAAGCTTAAATAAAATATGTTTTGAACGACAACAAATCTAATTTAAAGGAAAATACTTTGAAGAGTGTCTAATGTTTGTCTTGAGTTTCTTGAGTAGCAAAACAAGTCTACCGTTAGCAAAATAAAGTTTATTCAAATGGAGATAATTTTACTTTACATGTGCAAACATGCTTTATCTCGTTTTATGAGATTTGAACAAAATGAAAGTGATAATTATATCCAAATGTGAGCTTAAAATGCCTAACATTTGAAGAAAAGCAATCAGTATAAGAAACCAAGATCCGGACTTCAAAAGTAGGATGAGACTTCAGAAAGTATGCCTGAAATGAATATATCCATCAAATACTGAAGCCAAAGTGTTCTACTATCTTCAGTCATCATTTTTGCAATGTTTTGTTCATCAACAAGCCATGATTAAAGATGAGAAGACCCAATAATCATTAAGTAAATGACACCACACATCAAAAAGTCACTTAGAGTGACACTATGCGCTCTACAAGAAACAGAGGGAATTTGTGAAATTCAAATTTGAAATTCAAAAGTTAAAACCCATTGACTAACTAGTGAGTTATCTCTTTTGCCACCATGGTCAATGACCTCAGCTTCTAGAAGAAGGAGTTCAAAAACCAAATTTAATAAATAAGAGTAATTTCTGAAGTAGCATTAGAAATTTCAATCTTGCAATGGCTTCTGCAACACTAAGACAGGCTACTCTTCTAGATTACTTTTCCAAGACACAAATGGATGATCAACACGTGTCACTTGGAGATCTAATCAGAGGCAATGGTCACAAGGAAGACCATCTATAAATTGAGATGTTGTGCTTTTAAAGACAAAAGATTGACACTACAAAAGAGCAAAAACTTTGAAAAAATTTTCTCCTTATCTTCTTGTAGAGATTATTACATCTAGTATTCATTTCCTTTGATTGTACAAATCTTCTTTCTACATTCCTTCTGTGTTCATACATTCTTCCTAGGAAGGATGCTTAGAAAGAAGTCATTTGAGTGTTTCCAGAACTTTCATTTTAAATCTTAGACACACTTGAATGTCGATTAGTTTGAGTTACAAGCCTAAACACAAACCTTGTATCCTTAATCCAGGAGTGATCGTGTAAGCTTAGCTTGGAGAGGCTAGTCAAAGACTACTTGCAATGTGACAGTAAAGGTATTTTGTTAGTTTCAATTAAGTTTGGAGAGGCTGTGAATAACTACTTTCAACGTGATAGTAGGGTTTGTCTACTTATCATGGGGTTAGCTTGAGCTTGGAGAGGCTAGTACAAGACTACTCAAGATCATCTTGGAGAGGCTAATGAATAACTACTTTCAATGTAATAGGAGGGTTGTCTACTTATCATGGGGTTAGCTTGGAAAGACTAGTACAAGACTACTCAAGGTTCATCTTGGAGAGGTTGGTGAATAACTACTAAACTTGTGACAGTGGGGTTGTGCACTGGTCATAAGTGAGAGCTTGGGAAGGCTAATGTAAAGACTATCTTTGTTCTTCTCTGGTTGAGAAAATGTTTAGTGGAACCTCAACATGTGTTGAGTATTGGATGTAGGGTTTGCCCAAACTAGTATAAAATTTGTTGTGTCATATTTTCTTCTTCCTAATCTCTTTACTTTATTTATTATGCTGTTTTATCTGCTCATATATCCTTTTAGCATTTCTGTTATATACTAAATGCTTTAGAGATCTACTTCTGAAACATCTAATCCTATTTGCTGCACTTCAAGCTTAATGCTTGATAGTTCGTTTGTTAAATGTTTCAATTGTGAAAAGAGGCAAAGCATGATTCAACCCCCTTTTCATGCACTTTTATACCTACAATCATGCCATGTATTTGTGGATTGTTATAGCAAGATAGTAAGTGTTAAGGTTCAGGGACATACATCATAAGAGTTCCAAGGTACAAGTGGATTAGTTCCTACGAGTTTGATTTCAACTTTGAGTTCCCTAGAGTTTTTGGATAAAAGGAGTCAAGGGTTTTTAGCTTCGATCATAGATATGGTGGCAGAGGCACTAATAAGAGGTATTTGTGCAACTTATTTTGCTTCTAATCCTTAACTTTTTGCATATTATTTGACTGTGTTATTGATGTAAATAATTAGGATTTTGATTTGGTCTTGATTGTGCATTTTTTATAGGATCGTTGATTATTGCACTAATTTTGAAAATATTAATAGATTAGAGCCTGTTGTATTTAACCCTTCTCTATAAGTATGGTTTGTATGTAGGAGTATCAGATTGACTGCAAAATGCTAGGAACAAGGTTGAAATTCTGAGCTATGGGGTTGCAAAAAAAGAAGCAAAAATATAAAGGACTACTCCCTATTTGAGTGCCATAATGCTGAAAGAGCGTTGTAGCACTTAGTAGAGTCATTAGAAAGAGTGTACCAGCTAGAGGCTCTAGTGAGTGCAACAATGCTCATTCAATGCCACAGTGCTCGTTTGACTAACATGATGTGCTTTTAACTCTATTTAGGTCCTGCTTTGGCTATTTTAGAGAGTAGTATTTAAGGAAATCATATAGACTTTTACCTTAGTTTTTTACTTTGAGTTTTGGCAGCTAGGATTGACACTTTCTCTATCTCTCTCTCTTCTCTATTCTTCTTTAGAGATTCCTTTAGTGAGTTTAATTTTTTTCTTGGAGATTTTCACAAGGGTCATTGTTATTATCTTTAGGTATTCTTTTATTTTCATTATTATAATCCTCTTGGGATGGAGGAGTAGTTTTGTTTACTAGTGTAAGGGTTTCCATCTGGATTAGGATAATATTTCAGACATTTTTTATTGAATGCATTTATTTTCTTAATATTTTGAAGTTTCTATTCTTATAATCATTATTGCAGTTGTTACAATTTTTATTGGAATAACTAAATTGACAATTGTCATTTGGGAAGCTCTTTAGGCATAAATTGATTGATCAATTGGTTGATGTTTAGAGAAGAACATTAGATTTAATTTTTCAATTGGTGGTTAGACTATAGCAATCGTGTATTAAATCAATGTAATTTCTAGGAAATTGGGATTCTGTTTTGCTAGTTATTTGCATTTGTCAAATTCTAGAGGTCGATTGATCACTAATATAATTGACAATAATTAATTACTAATAGCCACTAATATATTCAATCCTTGGTCTGTGATAATTAATCCCAATTCTAGGAATACTTTATACTAGTGTTTTTAATTATTGATTACTCCTAATTATTTTTAACTGTGACAAATTGATTTTCAAAACCCCCAAATTCTAACTAAGTGACATAGCTTCCTTGATAGAAGACTCTGTTGAATCCTAATTACAATTTTGGTGTATTTGGTACTTGAACATAATTGTACTATTTTAATTCTAATTTGAGGAGGTAGCAACAACCTCCATCAAAATTTTGGCACTGTTGCTTGGAAAGGCATTTATACTTAGTTGTGTAATTACTATATTTATTTTTTTTATTTGTATTTTATTTTGTCCTTAATTTATTTTCACTTTTTGGTATTGTTCCCTAAGGGGAGAATCTTTATTTTGGTCCTTTTTTTTTACTGTTTTAGGTGGCATAGGAAATATGAGAGAATGCCAGGATACATTGAAGGAGCTCACCACTCCTAACTTTACCCAATTGCCCTTGGCAATTGCATATCTCAAGCTTGACAATGACTTTAAGCTTAAGGGGCATATGGTTCATGCTTTACTTAAGTTCCATAGGCTATCTGGAGAATACCCACACTAGAACTTGAAGAAGCCACACATGGTATGCTTTGGCATGAGCCCCATGGGGTGGAGGTAAATGATGTCAAACTCAAAGCATTCCCTTTCTCCCTAGAGGTTGTTGCAGAATTGGTTTTTCAACCTTTAGATGGCATGGTGAGTAATTGGATGAGGATGAAGATGGTCTTTTCTGAGCGATATTTCCTCGCTTCTAAGTTACGACCATCTAGAAGGACATCAATGTGATTTGCCAATCTAATGAGACCTTGCATGAGTACTACGATCGTTTCAAGCTCCTATGTGCTAGCTACCCCAATCATCAAATCCCATAGCAACTCTTCCTTCAATATTTCTAAGAAGGTCTTGTACCCTGACAAGTGCATGATCGATGCTGCTAGTGGATGGGTGCTCCTAGATAAGACACTAGTAGAGGCCTGCTTTGATTGAGAATATGGCCACATATTTTCTGCAATTTGGTTTTAGGACGGTCACTAGTACTTGAGTCTTCATGAGGTGAGTTAGAAGATAATTCAATGTTGACCCAAACTCTAAAGGAGCTCTTTGGGCTAATAAAGCAATTGATGACCAACCAAGCAGGACACTAGATGTTCCCAAAGTCTGGCATTTGTACTTCTAATGCTCACCCCCTAGATATGTGCCCATAACTATAACAAACAATGAAGATGATGGTGGAGTAAATGCTGAAATGAGGGCAATAGAATGCCTAGTTGAGATAAGAAGTGACCCATATTAGGAACAATCAGACTCAACAAGTCCTATCCTCCCAAATTCCCTCCCAAACCATTCTTACATCATGAGCCAATGAGAGTGCTATCATTTTGAGGTTTGGGATGAGGATTCTAGTGGACAAACCTGAGTAGACTACACCTAGACAAGTCTCTGATAAGCACTCGAGCACTCAAGCGCCACATTGCTCAACAGAGCCTTGGTGACGAGCCAAGGCAAGATGAGCCAAGGGATGTTATTGTCAAGTGTTCACAGTGCCCAAATAGCGCCATAGTACTCAAAAGGCACTGAGTAGAAGAAAACTATAGTGTCTAAGGATGCACATATTGTAGGAGAACATACGAGAAGTTGAATCGTGCTTCGCTTTTTCTTTCCTTTTCTTTTCTCAAAAACTTAAGTAATTTACTATCAAGCTTTGAGCTTGAAGTGCAGGAAAAATAACGTTAGATATTTCAGAAAGTTATTTCTAAATGATACCAATCTTACGATGATAGAGCATATGAAAGAAAAACACAAAATAATAATAAAAGTAATGCAGCAAAATAAGGAGTTAAGTAAGAGAAAGTCCTCACAAAGATTTTTATGCTTGGTTCAACCAATCCTGTCCTCATCCACTTCCCAACAATAGTTGAGTTTCACTAAACCTTTGTCAACCCGAGAAAGAAAAACGGGATAGTCTTTGCAGGAGTCTTCCTAAGCTCTCATCAGTGACCAGTATAACCTTTCCTCACACACCAAGTAGTTATTCACCAAGCCTTCAAAAGAACCTGAACAACAAGTATACTCGTTATCATAAACCAAGTAGTTATTCACCAGCTTCTTCAAGCTAAACCTAAGTAGTCTTATACTAGCCTCTCCAAGCTAACCTTGAGTTATCTTTGACCAGCCTTTCCAAGTTAAATTGTGATTAGCAAGAACACCTTATTGTCACATTGCAAGTAGTTTTACCATAGCTTCTCTAAGCTATCTCACACCGATCACTACTGGATTTAGGATACAAAGGTTTGTGTTTGGGTTTGCCACTCAAACTAACCTACACTCAAGTTTCCTGAAGATATATAATAAAAGGATCGGGAAAAAACTCAATGATTTCTTTCTAATAATTCTTCCTAGGAAGAACATAAGATCTGGTAAAGGATATAGAGGGAAGATTTTATAAAGAAAGAAACTAATTACAAGAAGTAATGAACTTCACAGAAAAATGAGGAGGAAAACTTGCAGCATTTAGCACTGTGCAATGTTCAACTATTCTCCGTTTGGAGGCTCAGGATCTATTTATAGATGATCTACCTTTGTGACCATTGCCCTTGATCAGCTCTCCAAGTGACACGTTGCCTTTGTAACTATTGATCATCTGTTGTGTCTTTAAAAGAAGTCTAGAGTATAGCTTGTCTTTTTGTCAATTTGTTGTAGAAACCGTTGTAAAATAGAGGTTTCTAGACTACCTTCAGAAACTACTTTTTACTTTCTTAACGTGGTTTCTAAGCATTTACTTCTAGAATCTGGAGTAGTGACCGAGTTGGTAGAAAAGATGATATGCCGCTTGAACTGGATTTGATTTCAAATTTGAATTTTAAATTTTCCCTCTTTTTTCAAATGAGTACAACATCTTACTGAAGTGCACTTTTTGAGGTGTAGTATTAGTTCCTTGATATGTCTTTAGTCTTCAAGTCTTCAATCTAAGCTTGTTGATGATAAACTGATTATGATCATAATGATTAAAGATGGTAGAATGTAACACCCTAATATTTAACCCAACACGCCTAGGGCGTATTAAGATTAATTATTAGTTGTTACCTCCTTTTAAATTCATTTGTAAAATTACTTAGCCGAAATACAGGTAAATTTTTTTTATTCTGAAACCCATAAACCAAAATGCGAGCCGTCGTATACTATCACGAGCGAAACGTAAAGTGAATAGAGAAATTAAACATACAATTGAAAGCAATAAATGACACATCCATTCATAAAAGCAAATGCCATAATATATTAGATCACATAGTTTGATACATCAACTGAAATATAAAAACATAAAGTCATACCCACATAAGAATGGACAGAGCTTGCAGGACATAAAACAGGAAATATAGGAAAGAAACATAAACAGCGAGTAGGGAAGCCCCAAAAGATCAAACCCAGCTACCCCTCCCTTAAAACCTACTAGTGACGCTGATCCTCATTCCTGGAAGGTATGTACCCAATGAACTGGGCGAGCTCCTTGGGTGCGTGCAAGCGGAAGGGGACTGATGTGACCTCCTCGACGTGGGCGCATCTCTGGCGTCGAGCTAACCTCCACGCGTCACCATGTCCTTGCTCTTCTCCCGATGTCCATAGGAACTGTAGGCAGATCGCTCCGAATAGATGCTGGGGAATCCTCCGATGGGTTAGTCTTTGAACGCCTCGAGCGAGGAACATGCTCGGGGTAGTCACGCACTGCCGAAGTCGAAGGGCGGGCACGACGAGTCTCTCGTCGTGGGGTCGAGTCCTCTCGATCAAGTCGTCGCCATAGTGAGGTAGGAGTGAAGCGAAGCTGGAAACTGGATATGTGAACAGGCATCCCATGTATGCAAAAATACGCAGCACAACGCCCTCAAAATTATATGACTGATGCTCGGGTCGTAGTACACCTCCCAAATCGGCGTATCAACGAAGATCACGAACGACGCCATCGAGATCTAAAGATGTAACGGAAAAGAAGTAGAGGGTGAGAATCTTACTAAAGAATCTCAATAGGGAATCCTCCTATCCTAATGTCATCGTTTACGTCCCAGGAACCTTGGGTTTATTGTGAAAAGGTGTAAAATGAAAAGATTCATTATGAGGTTTTATAAAGTAATTATCCAAGGTCTGTGTCTTTTATGATGAATCTTAATGCATGCATGCAGCATACGAAACATGAATGCATGGCAATACATTATACATGTAAACAATTAAAACATGACATAAATAACTTATCATCACATAGTGGCATGTAACTTCACATGAAAATCTTTCTCTTTCATAAGTATGGAACTTCACATCCTTTTCTCTTTTCTCAAACTTGTGACATAAAGGTATCAAAAATAGTAACCGTACCCCTAAAACTAGGCTATGAGCTCATACCTCAACTAGTCGTCACTAGTTCTTACTTATCCTCTTGATAAACGTAACATAATCACAATAATCCCAACTCCCAGTACGGGTAGGGGGCCTAAGGATTACTCATCATGGGACTTTTTCCTTCTCCAAAACGCATTAACTGGTTAAGACCAGTGACTTTGTCCGCTTTGCAGGCTAATGTCGATGCCCTCACGGTTTTACCTTCTCCTCACCGTAGCAGGAGAAGTACGTCTCGCTCGAAACGCATCAATTGGTTAAGACCAGTGACATTGTCCGCTTCAGGATGGCTCCACGACCATTCCCCCTACGGGTTTACTTTCTCTTCACTTGGCAGGAGAAATGCGTCTCAACATGTCACATTCAAAATCTTTCTTTTCAAAACTTCTTTTAAGTCTCTCAATTTGACGGAAATCCAGGATAACAGCTATATACCGAATTTCCTCAAATTTGAGTCATGCCACACAACTTAGTCAACTCATGCCATCTCATTCAATATCTCAATCAATCAAATCTTTAAAAGCCATATAAACATATTCAATCATTTCATCATCATCTTATATCCATATGCATCTCAATCATAGCATGCTGTATTATCACATCAATTACGTCATAAGTTCACACAATCTTATGCACATAACCTTAATATTCACAATATATCAAAAATACACTCGTGCACTCGGTCACTTACTCACGTTATATCTCCTATCTTGCAATGTTTTATGCTTTGACCTTTACGGGTCTTAATTTCATGTTCTAATTATCCTAATGCCCATTATAAACCTTGGATACACCTAAATGATTACTACTTGCAATCCTCTCTAATCTTTATGCTCTCTAACTCTTCCAAACAGTATTGCATTGATTAGTCACCATGATTATTATTCAATTACGGGTTCTAGAATCTACATCTTTGACCCTTTCTAAGTTCTGACTTCGCCTAAGGCTCTATATTCAATTCCTAAACCAATTATTAGGGATTCCTACACATATCCACTAATTATAAACCATTTTTATTAAGTTCAATTATGCTGGAACAGAATTTACAATTTGTGTATCTAAGTGTTCTAGAATTCTCATTTTAAGTCCTTTCTAGTTACTTGTTCTTTCCTAACTTCCCAAATTCAGTCCTTGCTTCACTCAAACATAATTTTACACATTTTAAACCATAAAATAGAATTAATATAGTGGCCAAACTATCAAGGCAGAACCGAAAAGATATAGCTCACATAATCACATAATTTCATGATTTAAATGCATATAAGTTGCTAGTTTTCTCTTGGAATGATTTTAGGAACTCAAAACTCTTTTAGAAACCAATTCATCTCATTAAAATCATGTAAATATAGGTGAGGTTAGTAGCTAAATTATTTTGTTCATGAAATTGATTTAAAACATAAAATCTTGTTCATAATATTCTTTAAGTTCACCTAAGCTTAGAAAAATTCCAAGACATAGGCTATGGACACTTATGATTAGATGAACTCATATCAAGTCCATCATCATCATCACAAGGCCGAAATGGCATTCTTGAAATGCTTCCATTTTCTAAAACTTTACTTGTGATACTTGGGCAAGTCTTTGAGCTCTAGAGTATTTAGGTGATGACATAAACATAAACATGCTATGCACTTTATTTTACTCTTCATTATAAAGTAAAGTGAGAGCATAAAATAAATATGAGATGCAACCTCATTATTATCTTTAAAGATTAAGTGATGACTTGAAATATAAACATGAAATGCAAGCTTGGAAATTTAAACATGATAATGCAAGTTCATTTATTTATTCTTGAGAGCTTAGTGATGGCATCAAAATAAACATGATATGCAAGGCATAAACTTAAACATGAATGCAACTTATTTTATCTTAACTAGAGCTCTTGCAAGACTTTAGAGGAACATTAATAGCCTTAACCCAACATGTATCTTAACAACATAAAGTGAGCTTTAGAGTTCTTAGCACCAAGTCTTCAAAGAAGTCTTTGGTTTGAACTTCATCATCAAGCTCAAGAAAATGGACTAAGACATAAACATCAACACTTTATCAAAGCAAACATAAAAGAACTACTCATATTCTTTATTTTATTGCTCATGGGCTTCAATCTAGAGTAAACTCTTAGAACGGCCGACCAACTTTAAGGTTGGCAAGGGTAAGCTTAGAGCTCTTTGAAAACATATGATTAATTTTCTTAACAAAACTTTTAGTGATCTACTTAAATTTTTATCAAACTTTGTATAAATAAAGGAATGAAAATTGAAATCTTGAGGAGGAAAAGGAAAGGAAAACCGAAATCTTTGAGCAAGGAAAAAGAAAGAAACCAAGCATATATGGTCCAAGACCAAGTTTTCAAGCTTTAGAGGTTTTCTCACATGGCATCACAAGACCATTATCTTGAAACCTCATCATCAAGCCAAAGTTTTTCTCAACAAGGGCCCTAAGGCCAAAATGAAAAGAGGAAGAAGAAGAGCTTTGAAAACCAAGAGAAAACTAGAACTTTTCTTAAAGAAAGTAAGGAAAACTTTGAAAATAAACCCCTACCAAATGAAGTCTTGAAAGAAATGAAAGAAAGCTTGTGTTCTTGATAAAATGAGAAGACAAAATCTTCTCTTGGATGGTGAGGATGATTCGGCCAAGAGGGATCTCAAGGAAGATGATTTTTCCTTGAAAGAGTAAGCTTGGAAATGGAAAGGTTTGGTGTTTGAGAGGTGGTTTGAGGTGGTGGAGTGGTGGTTCAAGGTTGTTTGTGGTGGTTTGTGGTGGTGGAAAGGTTTCTTTAATGGTGGAGGAAGAAGAACAAGATGAAGAGAATTTGAGAAAAAGAGAAAATTGCAAGAAAGCTTAAACTTGGCAAATGATCTAAAGTGTAACCAAGTTCTATAAGGCTTGGTATTTATAGAAAAAAAGCAACATGGAGGCTGCCATGGGAAGGATGGCCGACGGTTTCAAGGCCATGGGGAAGGAAAAATATCTTCAAAAACTTGTCATTCAAAGGCATGGTTGGAGGTATGACTAGGTATGGGCAAGGTATGGCTTAAGGCATGGTCCTTGGAGTGAAATAAAATCAACATGTGACACAAATATAAGGGTATGCATTCAGCCAACTTTTCAGCCAAGGGGGAAGAAAGAAATTGTTCATGTAATTGTGGTTTAATGATGTGTTTAGGTGTTTCTTTGATTAAGGTTTTGATTAGGAGTTTGTAAGAAAGTGTTTAGGTGAGGTAATAGTCAATTAAGGTTGTCAAGACTTGATTTATGGGGTGATCTTGCTAGATTAACAATTTAAAACTCTTTTCAACTCAAATTAAATCATAGACACAATTCCTTGATTTAAGGAATTAGAGAGAAAATACTATTCAAGATTCCATGACTAGGAATCTTGAATCAAAGAATAAAATTAGATTTAACTAAGCAATCTTAGGTTCTAATTAACCTTAATAAATTATTTTGACTCTAGATTAATTATTAAAATTAATTAATCTTCGATTAGAGCCTAATATTGCTTAGGTTTGGTTAATTACATCATTAGGCTCACTGTACACTATTCTAGGGGCAAAATGGTAATTTTGCACTAAAATTGCTCGGACCTTTGCTTTTAACCATCAAAACCACTCATAAACATCATCCAAACTTCTTGGAAAAGTTCCGAGCTCAAACGACACTTTTGCCGTGTAAAACGCTGCAAGGGTATTTTGGTCATTTTGAGCCGAAAGTTCAAAAAACGAGATTTTCACCTCGGATATCAAACATTAAAGTTATAATCCCCTTCAAACATTGAGTTGACCCATTCGAGGATTGCCAGGTCGCTATCCTCAAATAGGGTAAAAATGACCTTAGGGGCATTTTGGTCATTTGTACTCAAAAGAAAAATTGCGTTACATAGAAATGTTGGCTTCAGGGATAGATAGATATCTTCAAATTGTGAGTACTTTCTGAAGTCCAGTGCTTCTTTATAAAGATTCGTGCCTTGGTTTCTTGTACTTGTTGAATATCATTCAACTCGTTAGGCATTTATATGCTCATTTCACGATATAATTATCACTTCCATTTAGTTCTAATCTCTTTACACGAGATAAACACATGTTTGCACATATAAAGTGAAATTATTTTTGTTATTTGAGTCATGATATGCTAACGAATGGTCTTGTTTGCTATTTCAAGAAACTCAAGGGAAACATTAGTCATTCCTCAAATTATTTTCTTTAAATTAGCTTTGTTGTCATTCAAAACATATTGACTTGAAGCTTTCAAAAGGGTTTTGGAGCTAACAATCTCCCCCTTTTTGATGATGACAAACCAATTTGAAGAAAATCTTTTGAAGATATATTGAAAGAAATATTACAGGATATATGGCATGATAAACAATATTCTTCCAAATCATCGCAAGATATTATTTTCAAGAAGTCCTTGTCTTAAGGCATGATATAGATAATTTCTAAAACATTTTATAGCCTTAAGTGACTTAAATCAGAGCTGTTTTGATTTTCAAAGAAGTTTCTGAAGTTTCTCAGAGATTTTTCTGAGATGTATCAGAGCAATATTAAAAGGATATCATCATTTAAGCCTTTTTGATAAAAAATATTTTGTCATTTAGATCCTTCTAAAAATATATGCTTGAATAAAAAAAACTTGTAATATATCATCTTGATTGATTTCTTATTCAGCACAAATTTATCCAAGCGTATTTTCAAAATGCTATATAATATGTATGCATGGAAAAAAAATCTTATAACATATAAGCTTTGCACACACAAGAGATTTCTAGGCTCATAAGCAGAATTCTCATTGTATCAGAGCATATAGGAATAAGTTTTTGAATATCAACATAAACTAATCACAACTATATTCAGATCAGAGCTTATGAAAACATTGTATATATGTGTCAAAGTATATATGTTTTAGGAAAAACATTTTGTGCGTGTAATCAAGAGATAGATATCAAAACACAATCAGATGAGCGTATTAAAGCAAAGGCTAAGAGATAAAAAGCATACATCTCAAGCATGATTCAAGATTAGCTAACATGATAAACATATATCGATATGTACCAAAGCTCAAAATAGATATATATCAAAGCTAAAAGAAATCATAACATATGATGTCTTGAACAAATATGATGATGATGATATATATATATATATATATCATGCGCATAAGGAAATTGTTCAAGAAATAAATTGTCAGATAAAAAAACAAAAAAATGATACTTTTAAAACAAAATAAAATGCATACTGAAAAGAAATGTCTAGCTCCCCCATATGTTCCCCCTAAGCTCCACAATACTCAATTTTCTTCAATTCTTTTCTCCTCCCCCTTTGACATCAAAAGAAGGTGTGCTGGAGGAACACCATCATTAGCCTTGGCACCTCAATTTTCTGAGAATCTCCCTTGACTTTGGCGATTCAGCCTTAGGATCAGCATGTGGACTAGCAGGAGGTGGAGAAGATGGAACATGTGCAGGAGAAGTAGCAGGAGTAGAAGCAATTTTAGATATATGAGCTAAGGCAGAAGTAGCAGGAGTAGAAGCAATTTTAGATATATGAGCTAAGGTAAAGAAGCTTCATCAAGAAGAGGAACGCCAGACTAATGTCCTATCCTCTTCGTCTCCAATAGGAGTTATACGAATGGAAGGAGAAGGTTGACGGATCATCTGGACAATAGCTATTTCTAGTACATTGGCTTTTTTAGCTGGCTCTTCAATGAGAGGCTCCATTAAAGATTCTTCAACAATGGGCTATGGCCTGAACATCACACTCAACCTGGCCTTTTAACTTCTGAGCAAGTTTTCCTCTTCTTCAGAATGAGGATGCTTTTGCTTGCTCTCCTTCTTTTATCTTCCATCTCTACTTCAGAATTAGTGAAAATTATCATGTAACCAACCTATTTATATCATGTGACTTCTTTCAAGAAGCATAGAGAACCTTATCTCATGTTTTGGTATATTCTTGAGTTGAGACTCAATATCTCTTCTTCTTATTATTTCAATAGGTTCACTCGACATCTTTTCTAATTTTTCTAGTGGCCCCTTATCTAAAGTGAGGGTAACATTGATAGTTTTTGAAGGAAGATGTGGCTCTGGAGGTTCTTGTTATTGACTTCTTTCTTGCTTCTTCTTTGTTCTCCTTTATCTACCGAGGAAGTAGATTACATTCTTCCTCCTCCAGTTCTCAGTCCTCACTCTCCAAAATAATTATCTTTCTTTTTCCCTTAACAATCTTTTCTTGAGACTCGACCCTTTGAGGATTTTCTTGCTCTATCTCCCCTTGTCCTGGGTCTGCCTTTTGGCTCAAACTCTGAGATAATGGACTTTTTCTTTGGGGTTCTAAAAGAGGAGGATGAGAATACAATATCTTCCATGTGTTCATACCATTCCTCTGTAAGTGGAAAGCGCATATATTGGAGAAGCCTTGTTAGCAACATCCTATACGAAACATTGATAGCCCTCGTTTTTCTTTCGTAGTAGCACTGATCATATAGTGCAAAATGAGTCTTAGAAAATTCACCTTTCTTTTTGCTAATAAACAATATAGGAGCATGGTCCATGCCAACTAGTGCATCTGTGCTTCCTATATGGGGTAGAATAGAGAATGGTACCACTGTATATACTTTCTTTGTCCTAGCACTGAGCATGGTAGTGGTGATCTCATGTGGTTTGTGTAGAATGGAATCAGTTCAGGTACGTGATACATCTCTTTCATTGATTCCCATAAAGTGAGCCCAATTGGGTGAGGAACTACATATGATTCTAACGTTTGGTGCTTTAATGATCTTGGAGAGTTCTGGAGGAATGATTTTGATCGCATAGATTCTGTCATAGTCTTTAGAGGAGGCTAGGGTTCCTTTTAGATGGGAGTAGAAGCAGTAACCAGCCATAGAAAGACTTGGGCATTAATCTCTAGATATTCTTCCCATTTTGAAATGAGAAGACTTCATCAAGAATGGATATTTCTTCATGAAAATCCTTTTTCAAAGACTTTCCAGGCACCATTTTCCTCAAAGAGAAGTTTTTAGTATAGTGATCCTGGATATCTGGATCATCATACATATGAAAAGGAGCACTTTTATCAATTGATTTGTCTAGTTCTCTTCCTTCAGCCATTTGTTGATTTTTGTAAGAGGTTTTCTGTAAAGAATGAAGCTTGAAAGGATATGAAAGATGAGGGTTTGAGAAAGGGATAGTGCGGTTATAGAGAGGATTTGAGAGTAAGGAAAATGAAATGGTTTACCAGGCATAGGAAAAGATGAAGGCGAAGTATGGCGTGTAAGGCATGTGGAGTTATTTAAGTGATGGGATGTGAAAACTGAAGGTGAAAAGACGTAGAAGAGAGAAACGTAAAAGAGTGTGAAATATCCCGCCTTTTTTCATCCTATTTCAGAAAGAATAGTTGCTAACGCTTGAGATCACTTTCTGAATAGAGTTACTTTTTGAGCCTCTCCTCTACGTTTTGACCCAATTGGTCAGCCCTTAAATCTCATATCTTGTATATATTCTGATTCTGAACTTCATAAGACTATATATATACCATTTTTTTTTATCCTTAACTTTTCTTTTTGATCAACCCATTTTCTTTCTAAGCTTGCAAACTGAAATTTTGATCTTCACTTTGATTCTATGGTCTAGAAAACTAATGTCTTCATTGAGGCTTCAGTTCAGTAGCATAGGGAAGTACCCGGAGATATTTGTGCATGAATGCTTATGCAGATTTAAAAACTTTTAAGTTCAAAAGCTCTTTCAAAACACACAAGCGATCTTCAGCTAATTGTTTTGTGAATATATCAAACACTTGGTCCTCATTATTCACAACCATTAACTCAACCTCTCTTTTTTGAACATGATCCTAAATGAAATGATGTTTAACATCGATGTGCTTGGATCTAGAGTGCTAGATAGGATTCTTAGCAAGATTAATAACACTAGTATTATCACAGAAGATAGGGATTTTGGAATACCTCAGGTGGTAATCCTCTAGCTGATTCCTTATCCATAGGATCTAGTGCAACAATTTGCTACAACTACATATTCAACTTTGGTAGTAGAGAGCAATGGTATTTTACTTTTTGCATGACCAATTGATCAAGCTTTTTGCAAAGAAGTAGCCATTGGTGCTCTTTCTCTCAACTCTATCTCCAGGAAAGTCAACATCACAGGACCTATAATCTCACAAGATGTACTTTCTCATGACAAGCCAAGATTAGTAGTACCTGATAAATATTTGAAAATTCTCTTATCAGCATTTAAGTGTGATTGCTTTGGATTAGATTGAAATCTAGCACAAATTTTCACACTTAATTGAATGTCTGGTCTACTAGTGTAAGATACAAAAGTGAACTAATCATTCCTCTATAATTACTTTCTAATACTTTATCACCATTCTCATCAGCATTAGTGATTTAAGAAGGATGCATGGGGGTACTCATGGGTTTGGCTTGATCCATGTTAAACTTCTTCAAAAGCTCGTTTGTATATTTTTCTTTATGGATCAAAATCCTTTCTTTTTGTTGTTTTATTTGCAAAAAAGGAAAAACTTGAGTTCTCCCATCATGATCATGTCAAACTCACTCTGCATTAATTTAGAAAACTTTTCTTAGAGAGAATGATTAGAAGCACCAAATATAATGTCATCAATATATATTTGAACTATCAGAAAGTGATTATTTTGATCAAGAGTAAAAAGATTAGTATCAACATTACCTATCTTGAACCCATTCTTCAACAAGAAAGTACTCAGTCTTTCATACTAAGTTCGAAGAGCTTGTTTCAGACCATAGAGTGCCTTTGTTAGCTTGAAAACATGGTTAGGAAGGTCTTTACTCTCAAAACCTGGAGGCTGCTTCACATATCATTCCTCAGAGGAATCTATTTAGGAACGCAGACTTAACATCTATTTAGTAAATAGTGAATCCCTTGAAGACAAAAGCAAGTGGCATTCTATGGCTTCTAACCTAGCTAATGGTGCAAAGGTTTCATCAGAATCAATTTCCTCTTATTGATTATAACCTTATGCAATTAATCTTACTTTGTTCCTGGTGACTTTGCCAGCTTCATCAAGCTTGTTCTTGAACACCCATTTCATTCCGATGATGGTATTTCTTTTTGATTTTTCAATGAGTGTCTAGACTTTGCTTTTCTTGAATTGATCCAGTTCTTCTTGCATAGCATCCACCTAACTTTGATTACTCAAAACATCTTCAATGCATTTAGGTTCGATAGTGGAGCTGAAAAGCAGTTGCCATATTTTTAAGGGATGATCTGTTCTCACATCCTTGGAAATGTCTCTATGAACTCTGTTATGAGAATTGTCTTTAAAAGAAACTCCCTTGTAGTTTCTATAGCTTTGAGGTTCTTTAGTTTCTCTATCATCTTCAAATTGCTCTTTTTCATGATTAGAAATTCTACTTTCTGATTGCTTTGGAATCATGAGCAAGCTTTTTGAAGTGTCTATGTTCTGGAGTCTACTTTATGAAGGTATGGCTTTCATTTGCCTACTTTATGAAGATTCCTTGAGACTCATTTTCTTAAGGTTTTCTTTCAGTTCTTCAAGATCATCAACAAGGACTTTCTTGAGCTCCTTGAATCATCGAATCATGACTCTTCCAGAGTTGCTTGACCAAAAAACTACTGATCTCTCCTCTGATATGGATGAATGTCTGGGAGGTCACTGACCATGTGTCTCTTGGTAATCTAATCAGTGGGTCTTCTTCAACATACATGTAATAAAAATAGTTTTTCATTTTGGTACCTAGACTTTCTTAGGTCCTCTTGGGTTAGTTATTTTAGGAAGAAGTTTCCCATCCTTTTTGATAGAATTCTTTCTCAAGAAACACTTACCAGGTAGGTGTCCCTTCTTATGATAGATAGTGCAACAAAACCTTATTTTTCACATTCCTTGTTTAAGTTGTTTTCCCTTTTTCATCCATTTCCTCTTTATATCCCAGCCCAATTTTTTGAAAATATGGCCTCTGACCTCTTAGCATCAGTTCAAGATTCTTTGAACCATTTATCATTTTTTCAAGATTAGATTTTAGAAGCTTTGAAGTCCTTTTAAGTTCATAAATGATTTTTTGATTTTTTTAATTATTTTTCATGATTTCAACTTCAAGGGCATTGAGTTTTATATTTAAAAACTTGTTTTTTTCTTTTATTCTTCTTTCTCAAGCCTCAGATTCTCAATTTCAGACTTGGCCATCTCAAGCTCTAAAACAACCTTTTGATGTTTTCTTTTCAATTTGAGATAGTCAAAGGAAAGAGTTTGAGAATCCTCAAGCAACTCTTCATACAAAGCTAAAAGATCATCATAGGAAAGATCAGATTTGGAGCTACTTACCTTAGGTTTAGTTTTTGACGTATATCCTACCATGAAGCATAGGTTTACAACATCTAGCTCTTCCTTACTTTGTTCCTTCTTTCTCTTCCTCTAATTCCTTCCAGGTGGCCAGCATGCCTTTCTTTTTAGGCATGAACTTTTTTGTAGACCCTTGAGTTTGGGACATTCTAGTTTGAAGTGTCCTTTCTCTCCATAATTGTAAAGGTGATACTTTCCGGCCTCACTTACCTTTTTGGTCCTTCTTGAAGTTGATGTCTCTTCTTCTCTTTGTCTTACCTCTCCAGGCTCTTGACATTTTCCTCACTAGCATGAAGAGCTCATCTCGTCTTCTTCTTCGTTTCATCATCACACACCTCCTTTTTATTAGAGGTTTCAACAACTCTCATCGTCTTAGCTTTATTCAACTTCTAATGAGACAACTTCAAGGCCATGGATTTGCTTTTTTGGTGGATTCATCATGCATTTCAAGAGAGCACTAGCTCATGAGTTTTGAAAGACCCGATGAGTGCGTCTAGACTAAGATTTTGAAGGTTTTTGGCCTCTGATGGCTGTGACCATAGGCAGCCATTTGGCATGGAGGCTTAAGATTTTTCTAACCATTTTAGAGTTAGAATATCTTTTGTGGCCTCTTTAGCTAGTTTATGATATGCATAAACCTTGTGATCATTTTATTAATACTCTCTTGATCTGTCATTATAAACATCTCATATTGATAAACCAACATACTGATCTTAGTCTCCTTAACTTGACCAGTACCTTCATGTAGCATATTTAGTTTTCCCATATCTCTTTTGATGTGTTATAAGCAATGATTTTATCGTATTCAGCCTTGCTTAGTGCACACATGAGCATATATTTTGCTTTAGAGTTCAACTGAACTTTAGCTTTGTGTTGCTCTATCCACCTATTTTTGGGAACTTCTCTAAATGTTGAAGGTGCATCATTTGATCCGGAAGCTTTCCAGTTGGGACATAGTTACCTCCTTGAATTATATCCCACAAGTCAAGATTTGTATATTTTACAAACAACTCCATGCGATCTCTCCAGGAGGCATAGTCCCCACCATCAAAGAATGGCGGTTAGTTGATGGAGTGTCATTCTGCTACATGAATACTTTGTGTTGTCCCTCGAATCTTTATCCTCTACAATTGTTGGAATGCTCAACCCCTTAGAGGCTAAGCTTTGAAGCCACTTGTAGATAGAAAAGCACATGAGAAGGGGGTTGAATTGTGCTACACTTTTTCTTTCTTTTTTATCATCTAAAAAACTTAAGCAATTTACTATCAAGCTTTGAGCTTGAAGTGTAGCGGAAATATCGTTAGATATTTCATAAAGTTGTAGGTTAGAAGGTGCATGAGGAAATGAGGTTGAATTGTGCTTTGCCTTTTCTTTCCCTATTTAGCTTCTAAAAAACTTTAACCAGGACACCATCAAGTTATGAGCTTGAAGTGTAGCAAAAACAACGTTAGCAATGTTAGAAAGTGAACTTTATGAACTAAGAATGTAAAGTAAATGCGTAAAGGAAAGCTTTTCAAAGGAGACACGGTAAATAAACTAAAACCAAAAATAAAGTAAGAGATAAAGAAGAAGAGAGATATTGCTCAAGAGTTTTATATTGGTTCAACTAACTAGCATTTAGTTTCAACAACAGTTGAGTTTCACTAAACCTTTTTCAAACCAGAAAAAACAAGGATATTCTTTACAATAGTCTTCCAAGCTCTCACCAGTGACCAGTAGACAACTCCTACTATCACAACTCAAATAGTTATTCACCAGCCTTTTCAAGTTGAACCGAGTAGTCTTTGATTAGTCCTCCAAGTTGAACCATAACTAGTAAATCTTTACTGTCACATTGCAAGTAGTCTTTTAACTAGCTTCTCCAAGCTAACTCATACCGATCACTATTGGATCGAGGATACAAAGGTTTGTGTTTAGGTTTGCAACTCAAACTAACCTACACTCAAGCTTCCTTAAGATTTACATAGAAAGATCTGAGAAACATTTGAATGACTTCTTTCTAGCTATTCTTCCTTAGAAGAATGTCTAAATAATGAAGGAACATAGAAAGAAGATTTTACAACCACGGGAAATGATTACAAGATGCAATGAAATTTATAAGAAGATGAGGAGAAATTTTCATAGAGTTTTTGTCATTTGTGCATCATCTCACTTTTCTTTGAAAGCATAGAATTTCTATTTGTAGATGGTCTTTTTTGTGACCATTGCCCTTGATTAGATCTCCAAGTGACACGTGTTGATCATCTATTTGTGTCTTGGAAAAGCGATAAAGAGTAGTCTAATTGTTTGTTAGAGCTTTTGCAGAAGCCGTTGTAAGATTGAGGTTTCTAGGTCACTTCAGAATTACTCTTACTTTATGAACATGGTTTCTAAGCTTTCTTCTTGAAGCTAAGGTAGTTGACCATGATGGCATGCCAATTTTTTCACTAGGTTTTAACTTTTTAAATTCAAATTTGAATTTGAAAATTTCCCTCCTTTTCTTGTAAAGTGCACTGTCTCATTGAAAGTTGCTTTCTGAAATGCGGTATCATTTCCTTGATGAGTCTTGGGTCTTCTTGTCTTCAATCAGAGCTTGTTGATGAACAAAACATTATGAGTGTAATGATTGAAGATAGTAGAACACTTTGGCTTTAGTAAATGATTGTTATCTTCATTTCTAGTGTATTTGAAGTCCCATGCTACTTTTTGAAGTCTCCAAGCTTGGTTTCTTGTACTGGTTGCTTTTCTTCAATTGCTAAGCATTTTAAGCTCGTATTTGGACATAATTATAACTTGCATTTAGTTCACATCTCTTAAAATGAGATAAGACATGTTCGTATATGTAAAGTGAAATTATTCTTGCCTAAATAAGCCTTGTTATACTAAAGCTAGATCCTGTTTGTTAACACAAGAAACTCAAGTAGCCCTTAGTCTTTCTTCAAGAATATTTTCTTTAAATTGGCTTTGTTGTCATTAAAAACATATTTCATTAAAGCCTTCAGAAAGGGTTTTGGAGCTAATAATCTCTCTCTTTTTATGATGACAAACGAATTTGAAGAAATGTTTTTGAAGAGATATTGAAAGAAATACTGCGAAAATATAGTGTGATAATTTATATTCTTTCAACTTGTCACAGAAAGAGATTTTCAGGAAGTTATTTTCTCAAGGCATGATAAAAAAAATTTTACAGCCTTAAGTGACTTAAATCCTAGATGTTGCTATTTTCATGAAGTTTTGAACAAACACAGAATACTTTCTTAAAGATATCAGATCAGTATGTGAAATGGAAGTATCGTTTAAGCTTTGTTTACACAAGCAGCTTGATTTTTAGTCATAAAACAACTTCCTAAAGATAGCGTGCTTGAATAACAAACAAGTAATACTTGTGATATTTTATCTTGTTTCATCCTTTTATTCAGCACTTTTATCTAACCATTTTTTTCAAAAATAGATGCTCATGATTATATGTATATGAGAAATGTACCAGCATTTTGAGTAATCAAAACAAAAGTAGATACTCATGCAGCTTCTGATGCTCAAAGAAGCTTAAGAAGAAACAATATGTACGTTCTAGGTTTCTAAAGCTCAATATGGATTAATCCCTAATAAATCGAAGCAAAGCATAAAAAAGCTTTCGTTATGAGCTATGAAACTTTCTGACATTAGTATAGAACATGAAAACAAATCAATGCATATGTCATGGCTTTCAAAAAGAATTTGCATACTGATATATATGCACACATACCATAAAAATAATACATCAATGAAACACATATAACAACATCAGTTCATCAAGTACCAACGTATTCACATATATCAAAGCATTAACCGCGTTGTGTTTCATAGCATAAGCATAGCATAACATATATCAGATTATTGATGTAAGGAGATATCATATCAAGCAAGAGGAAGATCACTCATTCATTAGCATAGATGCTTGATTAGCTAGGCAATATATATATATATATATATATATATATATATATATATATATATATATATATATATATATGTGTGTGTGTGTGTGTGTGTGTGTGTGTGTAACCAGGCAAGCAAACTAACAAAAAGGATGTATCAAAACATAAACGAATTATCAGAGCAATTGGAAGTTGAATTTAAATAAAACTCGATAGAAACAATAACAAAAACAAAAAAAATAAAGATGCAAAAAGAATTCTCTAAACGCTCCCGCCTCAACATACTCCCCCTAGTTTTTATAGTACAAGATTTTCTTCTATTTCTTTTCCCCTTTTGTCATCAACAAAAAGAGGTGTGCTAGAATCCAGGAACACCATCATCAACCTCCTGCCTGACTTCATGAAGAATTTCTAACAGAAGTGCTTTATGTCTTCATGATAATGCTTCCATCTGATCCAACCGGTTGTTAATTTGGCGTTGTTCTCACAGGAGGACTTATACATCCGTGAAGCTTAGCGTAACTTGGTAGGTTGGCTTGAAGAAGGATCAACATTTTGAGTTGGAGCTGGTTCAGGCACAATTAGAACAAGGAGAGGAGCATTGACTTGAGGTGAGCTCTACTTGGAATTGTCATTTGATGACTCATTCTTTGAAGATATCTCTTTCTTAGAAATAGATTCCAAATCAGGAAGACCCTGAGCTTGTCTCATTATTAGAATCTGAAGGGCATGCATGATCTACAGGGTGAGCCCCTATATCTGATAATTATTTTAGACCTTTTACTCTCATTGGAGCTGTCTTTAAGAAGTATGATTCTTTTTTTGCTTCCTTTTCCCTCATTCTCTCAGCGTCTTTTCAAGAGTTACATCTTTTATTCTCAGCTCTCTCTCCTAACAATAGATGAGGCAACATTGGCTGGTCCTTTTATGGATCTGAAGAAACCTAGAGAGTATACAGTTCCTTCCATATACTCATACCATTCATTTTCCAACGGGTATTGCAAATACTTGAAGTCAACAGAATCCGCAAGGAGAGGAATACTCTTTTTCTCGGAGATATTACACTCAGGTAATCAAAAATTAGTCTGGTAGATTTACTTTCTTTTTTACAATTAGACAAAACAATAACATGTAGTCCATTCTAACCAATAGATGCATGCTCCCTAGAGTAAAAATAGAAAACTAGATAAGGGTAAAGACTTGACACACTTTGGAGTTCAACATAGTGGTTATCTCGGTTTATGTCTAGGAGAGTCCATGAGGTATCAAATACCTCTTCTGCGTGACACCTAGGTTCATAAACTAGTTCTCCTCTAACGAACATGTAACACCTTTGTTAGGAGCATGGATGCTATTTGAGAGATTGGCTATGCTTAGTTCCATATCAATGCCTCCGATATAGGAAGTCAGCACTAAGTCCAATATGGTACTAACTGGAATAGAATGCGTGCCCATCCTAGTGAAGACCCAATTAGACAGTGTTAAAAGTCCTTCCCATCCCTGGAAAGAGATGACCTCCAGAAGGGTGAGAACTTGAACCATTAGTTCCTATCTTAGCTTTTTCCCAAGGGCTACAAGCCGCGAGAAAGTTTTCAGCATAGTGTTGCTGGTGGTGAGGTTCATCAAACATGAGAAGTGTTTCCATGTTAGCGATATGACTGGAGTAATGTTTTCCTACAGCCATTGATAGGTTTTGAGAGTAAAAAAAATATTAAAGCTTGAAAGGATTTTGGGTGAGGATGAGAGCAAGGTAGAGAGTGGTTCCAGTTGCAAGAAACATGGGTTTGAGAGAGGAAGGTAGTGGTTACAGAGTGGAGAGGAAGAGAGAAAATGAAATGGTTGAGGTAGCATGTCTGAGGTTGAAGATGAAGGTAAATAGATGATGTAGGAGAAGTAATGGTTATTTAAGTGATGTGACATAACTGAAGGTGAAATAATGTGGAAGAGATAAAATTCAAAAGAGTGGGAATGATCCCATCTTTTCATCATATTTCAGAAAGAGTGGTTTCTAACTTGAGAGCACTTTCTGAAGGGCTTTCCTTCTTAGCTTCACTATTTGCTTTTTGGTCCATCAATATTCACCACTTACTCATCATAAGCTTATCTTCATATACTGAACCTTATGACCCTATATATACTTCATGTTCTAAACCTCATTTCTTCTTTCTAGCCATCCATATTCTTTCTGAGCTTCTAAATTGGAATTTTGATATTCAATTTGATACATAGTCATGTAAATTGATTTCTACTTTTAGGCTTCAGATTGGAGATATGGAGAGAGGTAGAGTATCGAGATAGTTTGTGCATGAATATTTATGTAGATTTAAACATAATTAACTTTAAAAGCTTTTTCAAGACACAAAAATAATCTTTAGCTAACGACTTTGTGAATATATCTAACACTTGATCTTCAGGATTCACAAACATTAACTCAACATCTCCTTTATGAACATGATCACGGATAAAATGATGTTAACATCAATGTGCTTGGATCTAGAGTGCTTGGATAGGATTTTTAGCAAGATTAATAACGCTAGTATTATCATTGTAGATAGGGATTTTGGAATACCTTAAATGAAAATCTTCCAGCTTGTTTCTTATCTACAGGATCTGGGTGAAATTTGCAGCTACATGTTCAACCTCAGCAGGAGAAAGCAATTGTATTATGCTTTTTGTATGACCATGAAATCAGGCTTTTTCCAAGAGACAGGAGCAACCACTGGTGCTTTTTCTTTTAACTCTATCTCTAGCGAAGCCAGCATCACAATAACCTACAATTTCACAACAAGTACTTTTCTCATACCATAGGCCGAGACTAGTAGTACTTGATAAATATCGAAGGATTCTTTTAACCATTTAAGTGTAATTTCTTTAGGTTTGATTGAAATCTAGCATAAATTCCCACACTTAATTGAATGTCAGGTCTACTAGCTGTAAAGTACATCAGTTGTAGTTTAAAAGGCGCATGAAGGGGGGTTGAATCATGCTTTGCTTTTTCTTTCCCTATTTAGGTTTTGAAAAACTTTAACCAGGATACTATTAAGTTATGAGCTTCAAGTGCTGGAAACAACATTAGCAATGTCAGAAAGTGAACTTTCTAATCTAAGAATATAAAGTAAATGCGTAAAGGAAAGCTTTTCAAAGGAGACATAATAAATAAACTAAAAGTACAAATAAAGTAAGAGATGAAGAAGAAAGAAATACTGCTCAAGAGTTTTATATGTTTCCCAACCTACCTATATCCAGTTCTAACAATAGTTGAGTTTCACTAAACCTTTCTCAAACCAAAGAAAGAACAATGATAGTCTTTACAATAGTCTTCTCATGCTTTCACCAGGACTAGTAGACAACTCCTACTATCACAGCTTAAGTAGTTATTCACTAGCCTCTTCAAGCTAAACTTAGAACCTTTGACCAAGCCTTTCAAGCTAAACCATAACCAGGAAATCACCTTTACTATTACGTTGCAAGTAGTCTATTAACTAGTCTCTCCAAGCTAACTCACACCGATCATTATTGGATCGAGGTTACAAATATTTGTGTGTGGGTTTGCAACTCAAACCAACCTACATTCAAGTTTCCTTAAAATATACAAAGAAAAATCTAAGAAACACTTGAATGACTTCTTTCTAGCTATTCTTCCTTGGAAGAACATCTAAATAATGAAGGAACATAGAAAGAAGATTTTTACAACAATAGGAAATGATTATAAGATGTAATTAGCTTCATAAGAAGATAAGGAGAAATTTTCATAGAGTTTTTATTCTTTTTTGTAGCATCTCTTCTTTCTTTGAAAGCACAACCTCTCTATTTATAGATGGTCTTTCTTGTGATCGTTGCCCTTGATCAGATCTCCAAGTGACATGTGTTAATTATCCATTTGTGTCTTGGAAAAGCATTCTAGAAGAGTAGCCTGACTTTTGTCAGAGCTTTTTCAAAAGTCATTGTAAGATTGAGGTTTCCTGATATCACTTTAGAAATTACTCTAATTTTTTGAACATAATTTCTGATCTTTTTCTTCTAAAGGTTGAGGTAGTTGACCATGATGGTAAAAGAGATGACATGCCAGTTCTGTCATTGGGTTTTGACTTCTCAAATTCAAATTTGAGTTTCAAAATTTCCCTCCTTTTCTTGTAAAGTGCACCATCTCATTGAAAGTGTGCTTTCTGAAATGTGATATCATTTCCTTGATGATTATTGGGTCTTTGTCTTTAATCAAAGCGTTTATGAATAAAACATTACGAGTGTGATAATCAAAGATAGTAGAACACTTTTGCTTCAATAAATTATTCATATATTCATTTATGGTGTATTTTCTAAAGTCCCATACTACCTTCTGAAGTCCCAAAGCTTGGTTTCTTGTACTGGTTGATTTTTTTCAATCGCTAGGCATTTTAATTTCTTATTTGGACATAATTATCACTTGCATTTAGTTCACATCTCTTAAAATGAGATAAGGCATGTTTCCACATGTAAAGTGAAATTATTATTGCTTAAATAGACCTTGTTATGCTAATGATAAATCTTGTTTGCTAACACAATAAACTCAAGTAGCCATTAATCATTCTTCAAGAATATTTTCTTTAAATTGGCTTTGTTGTCACTCAAAACATATTTCATTAAAGCTTTCAGAAGGGTTCTGGAGCTAATAATAGTGAACTAATCATTCAACGATAATTGCTTTCTGAAACTTTCACCATTCTCATCAGCATCAATGATTTGAGATGGATGCATGGGGGTGTTCATTAGTTTAGCTTGATCCATATTAAATTTTTTCAAAAGTTCTTTTGTATATTTTTCTTGATGGATCAAGATTCCTTCCTTTTGCTATTTTATTTGCAAAGAGAGGAAGAATTTTAGTTCACCCATCATACTAATCTCAAATTAACTCTGCATTAATTTTAAAAACTTTTCATAGAGAGAATGATCAGGAGCGTCAAATATGATGTCATCAATATATATTTGAATAATCAGAATATTATTATCTTGTGCAAGAGTAAAAGAGTAGTATCAACTTTACCTCTCTTAAACCCATTCTTCAGCAAAAAGGTACTCAATCTATCATACCAAGCTTAGGAGCTTGTTTCAGACCATATAAAACCTTTGTTAGCTTGAAGACATGGTTGGGAAGGTCTTCATTCTTAAATCCAGGAGGCTACTTCACATATACTTCCTCAAAGAGGAATCCATTTAGAAAGTGAATCCCTTTAAGGCAGCAAAAGCAAGTAGTATTTTGATGGCTTCAAGACTTGTGCAAAGGTTTCATCATAATTAATTCCCTTTTATTGATTATAACCTTTTGCAACCAATCTTGCTTTGTTCCTAATAACTTTGCCAGCTTCATCGAGCTTATTCCTGAACACTCACTTAGTAATGATGATAGTCTTTCCTTTTGGTCTTTCAATAAGCATCTAGACTTTGCTTTTCTCAAACTCGTCCAGTTCATCTTACATAGCATCTACCCAACTTTGATCACTCAAAGCTTCATCAATGTATTCAGGTTTAGTGGTGGAGATGAAAGCATAATTTGACATGTTTCTAAGGGATGATGTAGTTCTTACACCCTTGGAAATGTCTCCAAGAACTTTGTTTTGAGAAATTACCTTTAAATCAAAAACTCCTTTGTAGTTTCTGGCTTTAAGGTCTTCAGCTTCTCCTTCATCTTCAGATTTCTCTTTTTCGTGTTTAGAAATGTTACTTTCTGATTGCTTTGGAGTTTTGAGCAATCTTTCTGAAGTGCTTATGCTCTAGAGCTTACTTTCTGAAGGTTTGTCTTTCATCTTCCTGATTAGAAGTTTCTTTTAGACTTATTCTTTCAAGACTTTCTTCCAGTTCTTTGAGATCATCAAAAGTCCTTCTTGAGCTCCTTGAACTTGATGTAAATAGTCGATTCAATGCATAGCATTCTTTTATTGTACACTCTATAAGCTCTAGAGATAGAAGAGTATCATAGGAAAATACCATCATCAGATTTATGATCAAACTTTGCAAGTTTGTCCTTGGTGTTAAGGATAAAACATGATGAGCCAAAGATGTAAAAATATGAAATGTTGGGTTTCCTATCCTTCCATAGCTCATAATGAGTTTTCTTGAGGATTGACCTTAGAAAGATTCTATTTTGTATATGGCATGAGATGTTTATAGCCTCTGCCCAAAAGCCTTTTGATAAACCACTTTCTAAAAGCATTGTTCTGGCCATTTCCTACAAGCTTCTATTTTTCCTTCAAGCAACCCCATTTTGTTAGGGAGTTTTGGGTGCAAAACTCGTGAAAGATGCCATGTTTTCACAAAACTTTTCGAAAATATGATTCTCAAATTCTCCTCCATGATTAGAATCTATAAAGTTGATTTGGGAATCTTTTTCTATGCAAATACGTTTTGCAAAACTTTGAATCTTTCAATTCCTCATCCTTAGAAACTAGAAAGATAACCCATGTGAATCTGGAGTAGTCATCCACAATGACAAGACAAAATCTCTTTCTAGTAAGGCTTGCATCTTGGTTAGTCCAAAGAGATCCATATGTAAAAGCTCAAGTGGTCTAGTGGTTGAAACCACATGCTTATTAAAAGAAGCTTTGGTTTGCTTACCTTTTTCAGAAATCACAAGTTGAGTCCTTGTCAAATCTGATCCTTGGTAGACCTTTAACAAGCTCTTCTAGAGAGCTCAGAAATGAGCTTCATATGAGCATGTCCAAGCTTCTTATGCCATAACCACTTATCATCTGAAGGATATGAGACATTTTACATTTTAATCTCTCAGATCATCCAAGAATAACACATATGTGTTATCATGCCTTTTACCAAATAGAATGACTTGTCCAGAAGTGGGACTAACTATTTTGTGTGCATGATCATTAAAAACAACATTAAAGCCTTGGTCATAGAACTGGCTAATACTTAATAAATTATGAGCCAGACCATCAACAAGCAAGACATCAGAAATCTAATGATCATCCTTACCAATATTTTCTATGCTTGTGACTTAGCTTTACCTTATCAGCAAACTTTACTAATCCAATGTTTTAGGTCATAGATTTTTGAACCACCTTTTAGATCTGGACATGTGCCTTGAGCAGCACTGTCGATGTCCTCCTTGTTCTCATGTTCCACATGTGTTCTCAGAGAGACCTGGAACAAACACAGTTTTTATTTTAGGTAGCTATATTTTCTTGGGTCCTCTTGAGTTAGTCTTTGGAAAAGGAGTTCTTCCAACCTTTTTGACAGACTTCTTTTTCATGAAGCATTTGTCAAGTAGATGTCCCTTCTTAAAATAGAAAGTACAAGAAGCTTTATTCTTTATTTTCTTAAGGAGAATTAGTTTTCTTTTCTCATCAAATTCTTCCTTGTATCCTAACCAGGTCTTTTTGAAATATGGCAGACCTCCAAGCATCAGATCAATATTTTTTGATCCTTTCACCATTTTTTCAAGGTAAAGCTTTGAAGTTCTCTCTAGCTCAAAAATGACTTTTTGAATGTTTTCATTTTTACTGCAACTTCAGATTCTAAGGCATTGAATTTTATATTTAGAATCTTGTTTTCACCCTTCAATTCTTCTTTTTCAAGCGTTAGATTCTAGCTTTGCCTTAGCCATTTTAAGTTCTAAAACTTTTTTATGTTCCTTTTTTAGGTTTAGATAGTGAGAAGAGAGTTTGAGAATCCTCAAGGAACTCTTCATATAAAGATAAAAGTTCATCATAGGAAAGATTTGAATTGTTTACCTCAAGTTCACTTTCTGATGAGTACATGCTATGAACCATAGATTGGCAACATCCATCTCCTCCTGAATCTTCTAATCCTTCTTTTTCTTTAGATTCACTGCAGGTGGCCAGCATGTCTTTTTTTCTAGCACGAACTTTTTTTGTGGGCCCTTTGAGTTTAGGACATTCTAGTTTGAAGTGTCCTTTCTCTCTAGTTGTAGCAGGTGACACTTTTAAGCTTCGTTTTTCCTTTCTCGTCCTTCTTGATATTGATGTCCCTTCTTTTCTTCATCTTGCCTTTCTAGGCCTTGGACATCTTCCTCACCAGCATGGAAAGCTCATTTCCATCTTCTTCTTTTGACTCATCATTAGTTTCTTCCTCTTCATTAGAGGTTTCAGCAACTTTCTTTGCTTTAGCTTTGTTTGCCTTTTGATGAGATGACTTTAAGGCCATGGACTTGCTCTTCTTTGTAGATTCACCACGCATTTTAGAGAGCACTACCTCATGAATTTTAAGTGACCTAATGAGTGCATCTAGGCCAATAGTTTGAAGGTCTTTTGCCTCAGGAATGGCTGTGACCTTAGGTAGCCATTTGGTAGGGAGGCTTCTTAAGATTTTTCTAACCATTTCAGAGTTAGAATATCTTTTGCCTAACCCCTTTAGTTAGTTTATGATATGCATAAACCTTGTGGTCATTTCATCAATATTTTCTTGATCTGTCATTTTGAACATATTTTATTGATGAACCAGCATGCTGATCTTAGTTTCTTTCACTTAATCAATGCCTTCATAGCATATGCAGCCTATCCCATATTTCTTTTTTCATGTTACAAGCAATGATTTTGTCGTATTTAGCCTTGTTTAGTGCACATGTGAGTAGGTGCTTAGCTTTTGAGTTCAATTGAACTCTAGCCTTGTGTTGCTCTGTCCACCTACTCTGAGGAACTTCTCTTGATGTTGAAGGTATACCATTTGTTCCTGAACTTCCTCCATTGGAACATAGTCTCCTTCTTATATGATCTCCCACAAATCAAGACTAGTGTATTTTATGAACAACTCAATTCTATCTATCCAATAGGCATAATCTCCACTATCAAAGAATGGTGGTTTGTTGATGGAGTGTCCTTTAGGTATGTGGATATTATGTGCCGTTTGTCCCTAGGATATTTGTCCTCTGCCGTTAGAGTGCTCAACCCCTTAGAGGTCAAGCTCTGATGCCACTTGTAAGTTAGAAGGTGCATGAGGAAGGGGGGTTGGATCATCTTTGCTTTTTCTTTCCTATTTAGCTTCTGAAAACTTTAACTCTTAACATCCCATCCGCTTTATGGATTGTCGACTGTCCCACAAACCAACATGGGTCTTTTCAGCGTGCTTTGTCCTTACTCACACGCTTCCTGGAAAACTTCCCAGGATGTCACCCATCCCAAAATTACCCCAAGTCAAGCACACTTAACTGGAGTTCTTTCGTGATGGGCTACGAAAAGAAAGATGCATCTTTGTGGCATAGGTAGTACCAATCAATTCATATAAGTCTTCCTTAACTGTATAGTCTCATACCTATAGAGAATAATCCCTCTCATTCGGGTGTGTAATCAGTCATTCATGTACCCCTCCACTTGGAGGCAGGAGCCGCTCCTGTCCGTGCCCTCTCGTACCGCGATCACTCCCCGTCCCCGCTGCGTTACCTTGTTCGTCCCTAACCACACCGTACTGGAGAGGTATAGGCTATGATACCATTTGTAACATCCCCTTGCTTTATGATTGCCGACGTCCTCACAAACCAACATTAGTCTTTCAGCGTGCTTTGTCCTCACTCACACGCTTCCTGGGAAACTTCCCAGGAGGTCACCTATCCCAAAATTACCTCAAGTCAAGCACGCTTACCTGTGGAGTTCTTTCGTGATGGGCTACCGAAAAGAAGATGCATTTTTGTGGCATAGGTAGTACCAATCAATTCATATAAGCCTTCCTTAACCTATAGTCCCATACTATACAAACTCAGGATCCCTCTCATTCGGTGTGTAACGAGTCATTCATGTACCCCTCCACTTGGAGGCAGGAGCCGCTCCTTGTCCGTGCCTCTCGCACCGCGATCACTCACTGCCTCGTCCCTGCGTTACTTGGTTCGTCCCGAACCACACCGTACTGGGAAGGTAGAGGCTCATACCATTTGTACACATGCGCTTTATGGATTGCCACCGTCCTCACAAACTAACACGTCTTTTCATGTGCTTTGTCCTCACTCACACGCTTCCTGGAACTTCCAAGAAGTCACCCATCCCAAAATTACCCCAAGTCAAGCACGCTTAACTGTTCTTTCGTGATGGGCTACCGAAAAGAAAGATGCATCTTTGTGGCATAAGTAGTACCAATCAATTCATATAAGCCTTCCTTAACTGTATAGTCCCATACCTATACACTTAGGATCCTCTCATTCTGGTGTGTAATTCAGTCATTCATATACCCCTCCGCTTGGAGGCAGGAGCCGCTCCTTGTCTGTGCCTCTCTTCGAATTACTCCCTGCCTCGTCCCTGCATTACATTAACCAGGATACTATCAAGTTATGAGCTTGAAGTGCAAATAGAAAGAGGGTTAATAATGTCAGAAAGTGAACTTTATGAACTAAGAATGTAAAGTAAACACGTAAAGGAAAGCTTTTCAAAGGAGACATAGTAAATAAACTAAAACCAGAAATAAACTAAGAGATGAAGAAAAAGAAAGATACTGCTCATGAGTTTTATATTGGTTCAACCAACCTACCTACATCCAGGCCTCAACAATAGTTGAGTTTCACCAAACCTTTCTCAAACAAGAGAAAGTGTAATGCCTGGGACGAGGCAGGGAATGAATGCCTGCGAGAAGGCACGAACAAGGAGTGGCTTCTATCTCCAAGCGAGGACATGAATGAATCGATTACACACTCAATGAGAGGATCTGAGTCCTGATAGGATGGTACTTAAGGTGAAGAAAGGCTTATATGAATTGATTGATACTACATATGCCACAAAGATGCATCTTTCTTTTCGGAAGCCCATCACGAAGAACTCCATAGTTAAGCGTGCTTGACTTGGGTAATTTTGGGATGGGTGACCTCCTGAGAAGTTTTCCCAGGAAGCGTGTGAGTGAGGACAAAGCACGTGGTAAAGACCCATGTTAGTTTGTGGGACACCGTCAATCCATAAGTAGCAAGGGATGTTACAAATGGTATCACAGCTTGCACCTCTCCCAGGATGGTGTGATTCTGGGATGAACCAAGCGGAAGCGGTGGGCATGTAATGTCCTCATGAGGCAGGGAGTGATCGCCATGCGAGAAGGCAAACAAGGAGCCACTTCTGCCTACAAGTGGAGGGGTATATGAATGAATCGATTACACACTTGAATGAGAGGATCCTGAGTTGGATAGGTATAGGACTATATAGTTAAGGAAGGCTTATATGAATTGATTAGTACTACTATTTTTCGGTAGCCCATCATGAAAGAACTCCATAGTTAAGCGTGCTTGACGTGGGGTAATTTTGAGATGGGTGACCTATTAGGAAGTTCTTCCAGGAAACGTGTGAGTGAGGACAAAGCACGTTGAAAAGACCCGTGTTGGTTTATGGAGACAATCGTCAATCTATAAACCAGCAAAGAATGTTATAGAAAGAACAATGATAGTCTTTACAATAGCCTTCTTAAGCTCTCACTAGTGACCAGGAGACAACTCCTACTGTACAGCTAAGTAGTTATTTACCAGCCTTCAAGCTGAACCAAATAGTCTTTGACTATCCTCTCCAAGCTAAACCATAACTAGTAAATCACTTTTACTGTCACGTTACAAATAGCCTTTTAACTAGCCTATCCAACCTAACTTACACCAATCTCTATTGGATTGAGGTTACAAAGGTTTGTGTTTGGGTTTGCAACTCAAACTAATCTACACTCAAGAAAGATCTGAGAAATACTTGAATGACTTTTTTCTAGTTATTCTTCCTTGGAAGAATGTCTGACAATGAAGGAACGTAGAAAGAAGATTTTTACAACCATAGGAAATGATTACAAGATGTAATGAGCTTGACAAGAAGATGATGAGAAATTTTCATAGAGTTTTTGTTCTTTGTGCAACATTTCACTTTTCTTTAAAAGCACAACATCTCTATTTATAGATGATCTTCCTTATGACCATTGCCATTGATCAGATCTCCAAGTGACACTTGTTGATCATCCATTTGTGCCTTGAAAAAGCAGTCTAGAAGAGTAGCTTACTATTTGTTAGAACTTTTGCAGAAGTCATTGTAAGATTGAGGTTTCTGATGCCACTTAAAAATTACTCTTACTTTTTAACGTGGTTTCTAAGCTCTTTCTTCTAGAAGCTAAGGTAGTTGACCACGATGGCAAAAAAGATGACATGCCAGCTCTATCACTGGGTTTTGACTTTTGAAATTCAAATTTGAATTTCAAAATATCCCTCCTTTTTTGTAGAGCGCATTGTCGCATTGAAAGTGTGTTTTCTGAAATACAGGACCATTTCCTTGATGATTTTTAGGTCTTCCTATCTTCAATCAAAGCTTGTTGATGAACAATACATTACGAGTGTGGTGATCGAAGATAGTAGAACACTTTGGCTTCAGTAAATGATTGATATCTTTATTTTTGGTGTATTTTCTAAAGTCATGTGCTACTTTTTGAAGTCCCAAAGCTTGGTTTCTTGTACTGGTTGTTTTTCTTCAATCGCTAGGCATTTTAAGCTCGTATTTGGACATAATTATCACTTTCATTTTGTTCACATCTCTTAAAATGAGATAAGATATGTTTGCACATGTAAAGTGAAATTATTCTTGCCTAAATAAGCCTTGTTATGCTAACGATAGATCCTGTTTGCTAACACAAGAAACTCAAGTAGCCATTAGTCATTCTTCAAGAATATTTTCTTTAAATTGGCTTTGTTGTCACTCAAAATATATTTCATTAAAGCTTTCAGAAAAGGTTCTATAGCTAACAAAAGTTACTTTCTAAATGATAGCAATCTTATGATGACAAAGCATATGAAAGAAAAACACAAAATAATAATAAAAATAATGTGGTAAAATGAAGGAGTTAAGGGAAGACTGATAGAGATTTTTATACTGGTTTAGCCAATCCTGCCACATCCAGTTCCTAACAACAGTTGAGTTTCACTAAACTTGTCTAACTCTTGAAAGAAACAGGATAGTTTTTTCAGGAGCCTTCCCAAGCTCTCACCAATGACCAATAGACAACCCCTACTGTCACACACCAAGTAGTTATTCACCAACCTCTTCAAGCTGAAATCATGAACAACATGTACACTCTGCCTCACAAACTAAGTAGTTATTCCCCAACCTCTTTAAGCTGAACTTGAGTAGTCTTGTACTAGCTTCTCTAAGCTAACCTTGAGTAGTCTTTGACTAGCCTCTTCGAGCTAAACCATGATTATCAAGAACACCTTACCTCGCATTGCAAGTAGTTTTATTGTAACCTTTCCAAGCTATCTCACACTGATTACTACCTGGATCAAGGATACAAAGGTTTGTGTTTGGGTTTGCCACTCAAACTAACCTACACTCAAGTTTCCTAAAGATATATAATAAAAGGATCTGCAAAAACTCAAATAGCTTCTTTCTAATAATTCTTCCTAGGAAGAACGTAAAATCTATTAAGGATGTAGAAAGAAGATTTTACAGACAAGGAAACTGATTGTAAGAAGTAATGAACTTCATAGAAAAGATGAGGAGGAAAACTTGCATTTCAGCACTGTGTAACTTTCAGCTATTCTCCATTTGGAGGCTCTCTATATATAGATGATATGCCTTTATGACCGTTGCTCTTGATCAGCTCTCTAAGTGACACGTGTTGATCATCTGGAGTGGTTGACCGAGTTAAAAGAAGAAATGACATGCCAGCTTGTAGTTGGATTTGATTTTAAATTTGAATTTCAAATTTTTCATTTTTCAAATGAGTACAACGTCTTACTATGAAGTGCACTTTTTGAGGTGCGGTATCAGTTCCTTGATATGTCTTTAATCTTCAGTCTTCAAAATGAGCTTGTTGATGATAAACTAATTACGATCATGATGATTAAAGATGGTAGAACACGTTGGCTTCAGGGATGGATAGATATCTTCAATTTGTGACTACTTTATGAAGATCCATGTCTTGGTTTCTTGTACTTGTTGAATATCGTTCAACTCGTTAGGCATTTATATGCTCATTTCATGATTAATTATCACTTCCATTTAGTTCCTATCTCTTTACATGAGATAAAACACGCTTGCACATGTAAACTGAAATTATTCTTGCTATTTGAGTCATGATATGCTAATGAATGATCCTATTTGCTATTTCAAGAAACTCATGGTAGACATCAATTATTCCTCAAAATATTTTGTTTAATTGGCTTTGTTGTCATTCAAAACATATTGACTTGAAGCTTTCTGAAGGTTGTGGAGCTAATACCTATTCCATTACCCTTTCCTCAAGCTATAGCTCAGTCCAAGGAAATTACTAACAGGCTAAAGCTAAGCGAGAACATTTCAACTCCTTTTTGAGTTGTGCTAAAGATGTGTGAGGCTTAGGGCCATTACCATTGAATGCACTATTGGTCATCACTACCTTGAGAATGTACTCATAGACCCCAGAGAGAATTAGTGTGATGCCAATATCTCTGTTTAAGTTTCTTGGCCTGGGACCATTGAAGACCACAAGACTATTATTCAGCTAGCTGGACAAAGTCAAACTTATCCTGTGGGTATGGTAGAAGATGTCTTGGTGGGTGTAAAGGAACTGGTTTTCCCTACTAACTTCTATGTGTTGGATATTGCAGCGAGCTCTAGCGATCAAGCTCCAGATCATATTGCGGAGACCATTCCTCATGACAACTCGCACAATGATTAATGTGCTAGCTGGGACCCTAACTATGTTATTCTGAAGGAACTAGTCAAGTTTGACATCTTTGGTCTCCATTGGAAGCCAGGCGGCACTTTAAGTTTTGAAGATTGACGCTCTTCTTGGTCCTTCACAAGACCCCCTAGGTGATCTCTACTATGAATTTCCTAAGTTCATACATTTAGATGCATCTTATGAATTTATGTGTAGTGATTGCCAAGATAATTATGTGTGCCTGCATGTGCTGAGATCAATGCATATTTGAATGGGAGTGCATTTAACAATTCTGATGACATTTTCTCTAAAAACCCCACACCCATGATACATGACATTGTGGACCCATTGAACCTATTGATTTTGTGTTTCCTGATATTACTGATCCCTTTTTTGCCAAGTTTTGTGCAGGTGACCTCATTTTAGGTATTGTGGCTCATGGAGCGAACCAAGCAATGGGTCTAGAAATGGAAATACTCCCAAGGCCTCATGATGATTTTGATCTGGGTGATCTAATAGGGGTTAAAATTCACCCCCCAGAAGAATGCATTGGTAGTGTACGTGGGTGTACAAGACCTTAGACTCATTGCAACCGAAGACAAGTACTCTTGATTTAGTATGCATGTGTGTGTGACAAATAGAGAATGAAACCCGTGACAATCTTGTAGCATTGCATTTTCAATTAAGGTGATTGAGTGTGCATCTTAACCTAAAACACTTGAGTCAATGAGTGGCAAACACTGAACTTAGAAGGGTTTTTATACTTGGTTCATGCATCATGTATGTGGATTATACCCTATGTGCTATGTTCTTATTTATGCCTTGCTTATTGAGATCCTCTTTGTTTGTTGGTGTGAAAGCCAAATATTTGTACCTCTAGATCCATTGGATTGGTGTATTGTCATTTCTTTTCATGCATCTTGCATTTTTGGAGTTAGTAGAGCCAAGAGTCTAGTCTTTTCGTAGTTGTATTCCTTGCATACTATGATATTGATGTCATCCATGTCTTTGGCTTGATCTTATTTTCACATCAGGGCATGTGAAAGGTCAAGTATGAGGGAGTTTGATAAGGGGCATTCATGCCACTTATTTTGTTTCTAAACTTTAGCCTTTTACATAAAATTTGACTGTGCTTTTTATGTAAATAATTAGAATTTTGATTTGGTCCTCATTGTGCATTTTTTTCTTATAGAATCTCGACTATTGTACTAATTTTGGAAATATTAATGGATTAGATCCTATTGCGTTTAACCCATCTCTTTGAGTATAGTTTTGTATACAGGAGCTTTGGATTGAGTGCAAAATGTTAGGGACAAGGCTGTAAATTCTTTAGAGGGACCTTAGAGCTATAGGGTTGCAAAAAAGGAGCAAAAATGCAAAGGACAACTCTTTGTTGGGCACCACAATGCTGAAAGAGCGTGCAATACTCGCCAAGTCATCAGAAATAGTGTACTAGCTAGAGGCTCTGGTGACCACCTTACACTCATTTAGCTATACAATGATCGTACGATTGACACGATGTGTTAGTTTTTAACTCTTTCGGGTCCCGCTTTGGCTATTTTTGAGAGTAGTATTTACAGGAATTGTATGACTTTTATCCTAGTTTTGGACGAACTTTTAGGAACTAGGATTGATACTATTTCTGTCTATCTCTCTTCTCTATTCTTCTTTCTCTAGAGATTCCTTTAGTGAGGTTAATTTTGTTCTTGGAGATTTTCACAAGGATCATTGTTATTATCTCTAAGTACTCTTTTATTTTCATTGTTGTAATCCTCTAGAGATAGAGAAGTAGTTTTCGTTACTAGTGTAAAGGTTTCCATCTAGATTGGGATAATGTTTGAGACCCCTTTTCTACTAAATGCATTTGTTTTCTCAATAGTCTAAAGTTTCGATTCTTATAATCATTGTTGTGATTGTTACAATTTTTATTGGAATAATTAAATTGGCGATTGTCATTTAGGATAACCCTTTAGCCATAAATTAATTGATTAATTGGTTTATGTTTAGGGAGAACATTATAATTAATTTTCTGATTTGCGGTTAGGCCATAGCAATTGATGTATTAAATCAATATAATTTCTAGGAAATTCAAATTCTATTTGCTAGTTATTTGCATTGGTTAAATTCTAGAGGTCGATCGATCACTAGTATAATTGCTAGTAATTAATTACCAATAGCCACTAATGTGTTTAATCCTTGGTCTATGATAATTAATTCTAATTCTAGGAATATCTTATACTAGTGTTTTTAATTCTTGATTACTCTTAATTATTTTTAATTATGACAAATTGATTTTCAAAATCCCTCAAATTCTAACTAAATGCCATAGCCTTCTTAAGAGATGACAAGACAAGATGTCCCTTCGGCTAATGTAGTTGTTCCCTATCTTGACTATTATGACTGGACTATAGTTGTTCTTTTGCATTTTGGATGCTTTCATTCATCCCATATTGACTATTAATATTTTTTTAAGAATTTCTTATTAATAGATCTTTGCATTTCTTTTCCTTTACTATCTATCGATTTATATGCATTTTCCTTTATACTTTGACTGAGTATATAGTCCTTCCCATGTTGGAGACCATTTGCCATGATCATCATTTTTTATTCCAAATGGAAAAACAGCCTTCCATACTAAGTCCCCTTCCGAAAGGATTTTTTCTTAACCATTTTGTTATAAAACCATACTATGTCCTCCTTATTCTTCTCAATACGTTCCAAGGCTATGATTATATCATCATCAGCCATTTCTAATTCCTTAAACATGGCATGAGAATACTCATCAGTTGATAATTGATGCTACTTCGCCATATGTACTCACATTTATTTCTAATGCCAAAACAACATCTTGACCATATGTTAGTCAATAAGGAGTTACTTATGTGGCTTTACACTAAGTGTTTCTGTATTCCCACAAAACCTCAGAGAGGACTCATCCCAACATTTTGGCTAGTTTTCAATTGATTTTTTTTTTTATCATATCAACTAGGATACGATTAGTTGCTTCAGCCTGGCCGTTGGCTTGTGCATAATAAGGCAAGGAGCGTATCATTTTAATTCCATATTGATATGCAAACGCTTTCACCTTTTCCTTAGTGAACATTGTTCCTTTGTCAGCCATGATTGTTTCTAGTATCCCAAATTGATGTATAATTTGTCTTTGGATGAACCTAATAACAACGTCTTGGAATATGTTGGCCGTCGATTATGCTTCCACCTCTTTGGTGAAGTAATCAATGGCCATAATAATGAATAAGTGCCTCTTTGTTTAAGAAGGTAAATTTTCCTATAAAATCCATATCCCATCCTCTAAAAGGCCAAGGTTTTATGATGGTGTGTAATGTAACTCCCTAGTATTCAACCCAACATGCCTAGGACGTATTTAAGTTAATTATTGGTTATTACTCTTTTGTTCCAAATTCTTAATCTAAACTCTTGGAAAATTACTTTAGTAAAAATATGGGTAAATTATTTTTGAATATTAAGAACAAAATATGAGCCACGCATACGAAATAAACTACATCATACCTTGTACATATAAGAGAAGATAAAAACAAGTCACGAGCACACATAAAATACAACACCACAAGTCATGGACATAATTGTATTATATATATATATATATATATATATATATCATCCATACTGACTATTCCACCTCATGCATCAAAATATAAATGTATAGTCGCATCATACCCACCAACAAAGGTTGGGCTAAGTACATCATCTAACATATACATGAACCATATGCAAATGCAAATGAAATCTAAATATAAGCTAGGAAAGACCTACTAGTGCGCCTAGAATAGGTAACCTCAAATCAACAAAAAGTAAAAGAAGGCTATTTTCTCCACTAAATATGCACCAACACTGCAAGAGGTCTACCACGACTCCTACTATTGTCACTTCCGGAGGGAGGAAGGTAACCAATCCAACGAGCCAACTCATCAGGTGTGGCGAGATGACCGACGAGTCAAACATGGGCACCTCAGCTGAGGACGGGTAGCTTCTCTCAATGGTTGCGTGACAATAGCCTTTCCATCACTACCACTTCCCATCTCCATAGGAATGGTTGAGGCAAAGCCATTAGAAGAATGCTAGGTGTATGACTCGTCATGCATCCGATCCTAGCTTAGTAGGGCAAGGTGGTGATTATGGTACAAACCGAGATATCTCGAATGGAAGATGTGGCAGAGTGGGCACGAGGAAACTGCAGAGAAGGACGCACGCGTTTGAAGGCAAAGTCATTCGTGAAGGGAGCAGGAGAACTAGACACTAGAGATAGGATGCGCGAAGGACGGTCCGGGAATACGAACAAGCGAGTAGCACAATGATCCACAAAATGGTATGACCTGTTAAACGCGTCATAGTACATTTCCCATGTGGGGGCGTTAATGTAGATCACAAACATCACCATCAACCTCTAAAGACGAGATAGGAAAGAAGAAAGAAGGAATGAGAAACTTATAAAGAATCTCAGTGGGCTTTCGCCTCCTATCATATGTCATCATCTACGTCGTTAGAAACCTCGGTTTCATTATGAAATAGTGGGCATATATATATAGTTCATTTATTAAGTTCCAAATATCATTAGCCGAGGTCCATGTCTTTTAGTATGTGTCTTGATGTTATGAATGCATCATATTATACCATGAATGTATGTCAATGCTAATGCAACATACCATAATAAACATGTTAAGTAAGCATGGCATAAAGAATATGATTATCATGACATTTTCCCCTTTTCACTATTTCGTTAGGTGACTAAACTTCTTTACCCTCTTCTATAGGAGGCCACCCTAATACTCTCTCCTCTTGAGAGTTCTAGGCTATAAGCTCATACGTAAACTAGTCGTCACTAGTCTACACTTATCCTCTTGATAAGCTAATTCCTTACTCCAGAGTGTGAGATAGGGGGCATAGGATCACCTTTCATAACCATTAATTTCTGGAGTCTAAAGGGTCCTTATTAGATCACCTCTCATAACCATTAATTCCTAGAGTCTAGAGGATCATTTCCATGTGTCTTATGTCACCTTAATCCTAGCATGTTAATTAGAGGTGCAAACATGAGCATTTAATTACATCATCATAATTTATCAATTAACATTTCATGCTCATAGAACACATCAACTATGCATCTCAAATATCTCAATCACAATTGCAACTCATCATAACATAATTCACATAAGCATGCCATTATCAACATCTTATTGAAACATATAAGAGACCAACAATGGCTATTACGATAATTTTCACTAATTTTTAACCTCATGAATAACACCAAACAGCATTGGATAGTGTTAGAAAATTAAATCTTAAGCCTTCTAGAAATCACATTTTTGACCTCTTCTAATTACTGACTTTTCCTAAGATGCTAAAATTAATTCCCACACTAATTATTAGTGATTCTTACCTATGTAAACAGTGTCAAATAGAATTATTTCATGCTAGAATAGAATCCAAAATTTAAATTCCTAAGTACTCTAGAAATCACACTTTTGATCCTTTCTAACTACTAGCTTTTCCCCAAGTGCTAAAAATAATTATTACACTAATTATTAGCAATTCTTACACAATTAAACAATCCCAAACAGCACCATACATAATCAAAGAACTTGAAGCAGTAAACAAATTTCAGATTTCTAAAAGCTCTCAAAAATTGCAATTTTACACATTTCTAGTTGCTAGTTTTGCCTAAAGTGCCAAGAATGATTTTTACCACAACTAATAGTAATTTTTACACCTCTAAGTCATTCCAAATAGCATGTTACAGAATTTATAAGAGCAAAACAGAAACCATTGTTTTAATTTCCAAGAGCTTAGAAAATTGCATCATAAATCATTTCTAGTTACTAGTTTTTCTCAAAATTATTTCAAGACATTGGAAGCACATGAAACCTTTCTATCCCTTTGAAAATATAAATAATACTCCTCAAAACGTGGCAGCACAAAAATTTTTATCAATTAGGTTTCTTACTTAACAATCACATTTTTACAACTTTTAGAATTTCAAATGCTTGCAAAAATTCCAAAATACAATTTTGAACCTTAACATAAAATAAAAATCACTCTAGGCCCATTATCATCATGAGGCTGAAATCATATACTCAAAATATGTCCATGGTCAAGATTTCCGTTCATGATACAAAGGCAAGTCTTTCAGCTCTAGAAATTTAGGTGATGACAAGAATCATAAACATGTTATGCAATCTCATTTTAGTCTTTGTTGTTATAAGGTAATGGCTTGGAAATGTAAATATGATGTGCAAGACTTGAAATGTAAATATAGGAATATAAGTTTATTTTTAAGTATTTAAAGTTTAGGTGATAATGTAACACCCTGAAAAAGTTACTTAAAAATTAATTTGAGTTTTGTTAGTCGTAATTTTAAAAATATAACAGTTTAACAACGATGAGGGTGGCCCAACGACGTTTAAAAAAAAATTTTTGGGCCAGTGAATAGTAACCTTGTGGGCCCATCTGCTCGCCTACAACTAAAACCCTAGATTCGGGCCCGAGGTGCCCAAAATTAGGAAAACATGAGAATAAGGTTAGAAATAGGTGTGAATGATAATTTTATACTTAAAATTAATTTTCGGGTAATATCGATTTAATCGGTATTGCGTTTACCGTTCGGTAGATTTCGTGTCCTTTTTAACACCAAAGGTATTTACATCACCACAAATGGATGATGTCCACCTACTAAGGACATGTGGAAGGCCAAGATTTAATCTTGGAATCTAAGATTAAACCTTAGCCATCCATTGTTGCTTTATGACATAAATAATGATTTTTTTACTAAATATCTCCATTTCATTTATTAAAGCAAGCCTAGTCACCAACTTCTCCTCCAAGATAAGAGCAATTTCGTGGTCAGCAAGGGGAAAGAGAGCAGCCACCATTTTTGTCCTCAAGAGCTTGTTCTTGAGTTCCAAGCCTAAAAACTCCAAGCTAGAGTTGTTGGATCATCAAAAGTTCTTCACTAAGCTTGTTCTACACCCAATTCCCTACAAATCTAACCGAACAAAATCTCAATCACTCATCAATCCTTACCTTTCTCCCTCACACCTCACTGATATCAGAGGGGTTTGAAGTTAGATTGGGAGCTTTGGAGGAGAAGGAATCAAGTTTGGTTAATCTTGAAGCCAAGGAGCTAATAGGTTACAACAAGTAGGGTTTCTGTTGCCTTTTCTTGTCAAATTTTTCTGATCTATTTTGGCATGACCTAAGTCTGAAATTTCTGGTTTTTTTGGTTGATATTATGTTGATATTGATGTGTGATTTTTGGTGGTGTGTTTGGATGGTGTTAGAAAATGGTTTTTATCAAAATAAATTTGGACTAGGTTGCTGGAATTTCTATTGTCCTGAGGCAGCAGTGGTTCACGAATTTTCTGGAATATTTGTGGGTGTTTTCATGAGCTATAAAAATTATATGTTGGATTAAACATCTTAAAATAATTACCTGAATTTTCTTGGGTGTTATTTTTAAGGTTTGATGCCTCAAAAAAATCAGAAATCGAAATGAGGCAGATGCTATCCTGATTGTTGAGACTTAGGCAGTAAACTTATCCAAATTTATTACCATAGTAAATGATTGAACTAACTCTTGAAATTTTTACACGAAGTTACTAATATATTGAAGTGTCACTGTGAATTTTATTGTGAATTAATTCAATCATTTGCTGGGGTTAAAAATTTGGGGAACTCGGTTCTGGTCTGGGAATTGGTGGCCCCTGACCACTAAATTTGTACATTTTACTGAGGTAGCTATAGAGCTCTGTTTGTCCTAAAATTTTTACAGGTTATTCTAGACACATTGAAGTGTATACAAAATTTTTGTGACTCTTGAAATGGCTATTTGATATGATAATGAAATGTTGTGCCTAGGATAGTAACTCTGCCCATTATGCTGGGAATGGAACAATGCTTTGAATTGAGAATGTAATGTCACTTTGGCTCCTAGTATGACATGAGTATTTGATATTAAGTGTTTGGTCATGTGACTTATGACATGTAAATGCATGCTATGGATTTTAAAGATTGAAGTATGAGAAAAGAATGAGAATTTCATTGTGAATGATTGCCTATTTGTGGCCTATGTATGCATTTGAGAAAAGAGAAAAGTATATGATGCCATTATAAGGATGTATAAATTTAAATTGTGCATGTTCTGATATATGGACAAAATAGAAACAAAACTTAGATTGAATGAGGGGAAGGCGAAAGTAGCAACTTCCCAAAATTTATTTTGAGTCGGTAGACTATCGGCTAGGAATAGATCTGTGTGGATTCCTAAATGGAAAAAATGAAGTTCAATGACCACGAATAGGAATGAAGCTCAGTCCTTACAAGGTCTATTTCCCTTGTGTGGTGTGATCCACCATAAATACCCGTTGGGTATAAACGGATCTATTGTGGAGTTGTCCACTGAAAATACCCATTGGGTGTAAACTAAGTCTTTCCTATGTCAATGAAAAGAGAAAAATGCACTAATTGGCTTTCTATGGCCATGATGGAAATCAAGTCACTTTGAGATAACTTTACTGTATTTAACATATGTATCACCTATATCATATGAAATCCTTTAAGTAGATTTACTTACTATGTGTTTGAGCTTCTGGATATATGTACATGTACTGATTGATTGTTAAAAGCTACCCACTTCGGAAGGATGATTTTGGAATCTTAAAATGAACCTTTAGAATATATTGCATGATCACAGTTTTGAATAAAACCGAAGTGGCTTGGGCGATGACGATGACATTATGATTGTGATTGGGGAGTTGCCCTACTGAGAATTATAAAATTCTCACCCCTATGTGTTTGTTTCCGTGTCGCCTAGGTTAAGCCAGAGGATGATGATGCTGCTATGCAAAGGAGTGTAGGATTGCTATAATGTAGTAGTTACTGTTTTATTCTCCTATACTTAGTGAAATGAGTATGTATGTAAATGTATTAGAAGACAGATATGTACTAAAGCTCATAAAGGAGCTTCCTTATGTATTTTAGCTGTATGTTTAATAAACTTGAGGTTTACATGTAATATGTTTTAATAGAATTACGCTTAGTTATCTCGTACGTAAATCGAGCTTGCTATAGATAATTAAGAGAGGTCCGCTAATTAACAAGTAACAACTCTCGAGTACGATATCATAGCTTAAGAATGGGGTTGTACTTGGGAGGATGTTACAGATAACTTGAAATATAGACATGAAATGCAAGACTAGAAATTTAAACATGGAAATGGAAGTCCATTTATTTAGTCTTCAAGATTTAAGGTGATAACTTGAAAATAAACATGATATGCAAGGCATTGAAATATAAACATGAGATGCAAGAGCTTGAAATATAAATATGATGCAAGTCCATTTTTATTATTTTACTAGAGCTCATTTCAAGACTTTAAAGAATCAAACTCTCAACCTCAATCAATTTTAACAAAATGGAAAGGAGCTTTAGAGTCTTTTAACACCATGGCTCCAAGAACCTCATTTCTTGGACTCACCATCAAGTTCAAGAAAATGGACAAAGAAAGCCATCTAACATTTTATTCATCATGTCTCTTTGAAACCGAAATCAAATCTTGGGCTTTAGAGGTTACAAATATGATGATTCCACAACTATCATCTAGAAACCCTCATCATCAAGCTATGGTCTCAAACATCAAAGAAAGCAACAATAATATTTCAAAGGAAACAACAAGTATTCTACATTTCTCATTCTTTAAAATTGAAAATGAAACAAACCTTGGGCTTTAGAGGTCAAGCACATGGTGATATCAAAACCACCATCAAGATCTCTCATCATCAAGTCATGGTTTTAACCATCCATCAATAACAAAACCGAAAAAGAAAGAAAGAAAAGGAAGATTCAAACCAAAAAGGAAAGGAAGAAAAAGAACAAAAACTCAACCATTCAACCATCACCAAATCTGAAAATGAAAAAAAGGAAAAGAGAAAAAGCTTCAAAATAAACCCCTACCAAGAGTGTGTTCTTTGTTTTGCAAAGAGGAAGCTTGTTCCTTTGTAAAGAAATGAGAAGAGTAAATCTCCCCTTGGTGCTAGTATGGGTTCGGCCAAAGGAAAAGAAATGGGAGTAAGGATATTTCTTATGTTTTTGAGCTTAGATATGTCTTAGAGATGATTTATGGTGGAGGTGTGGTGGTTTGAGGTTGACGATGGAGGTTCTTAAAGGTGGAGGAGGAAGAAGAGAAAGCTTGAGTTGAGAGGATGCACGAGTTCTATTTTGACACAAAACTCTTGGCCAAAAAGGTGAATGGTAAAAATGAGAGTGTTTTGAGTATTAGTGTATAAAAGAATTAAAATATGAGGGTGAAAATATGGGGGGGGGAAGGCCGCGGTCATTGGCTACCTTTGAGGGGAAGTTTTTAGCTTTTCATGTGTGTTAGAACATGAATTAGAGATAGATTTAATTAGGTAAAGGGTTAAGGGTTGGTGCTCTTTAATTAAGAGTGGGATTTAAATTTCCCTAAGCAATCTTAGGCCCTAATTAGCCTCAAATAATTATTTTGGCTCAAGATTAATAATTAAAATTAATTTATCTTTCATTAGAGCCTAATATTGCATGTATTTCATTAATGACTTAAGTAAGCTCATTTAGTACCAATTAAGGGTAGAAATGTAAATTCACACAAGAACTCCCTGGGACCACTCTGGACTTTCCAATACCATGCAACACTTATAATTATCATTTTGAATTCCTAGGTGATGGTCATGTTTAACCGTCACTTAATCCCACATTAAATCACCTCAGGGATACTTTAGTAATTTTGCGTGCAGGATAAACCAAAAATGAAATTTTCACCTCTAACATTACTCACAACACATCTAATCTCCTTCAAACATTAAACTAACCTCTTGAGGATGATGGCGGCCACCTTCCACTTCCTGGTAAAAATGACCTCAGGGCATTTTGGTCATTTTTGTGGAGCAAAAAATCAGGGTGTTATATTTCTCCCCTCCTTAAAAAGAATTTTGTCCTCGAAATTCGTTATCTGAATAGCTCGGGTACTGTGTCCTCATCTCCAATTCCCATGCCACTTTGATCAAAGGTATGATTTTATTCCTCAACCGCTGAACTCTTCTGTCCATGATCCTCGTAGGTGGAGAATTAAAGTTAAGTCCTCCCTTAATTGTACTTGTTCTGGCACTAACAGATGACTAGGGTTGGATTGATACTTCCTTAACTAAGAGACGTGGAAGACATCATGAAGGTCGGACAATTGGGTGGTAAAGCTATTCAATATGCTATTGACCTGACTCATTAAGGATTTCAAAGGGACCAAGAAATCTGGGGCTCAACTTTTTGACTTTCATAGCTCATCCTATGCCCGTTATAGGGGTGATCCTAAGGAATAAATGTTCTCCCTTGGAACTCCAACAGCTTTCACCATTTATCCACATAGCTTTTCTATCGACTTTGAGCAGGAAGAATTTTATCCCTAGTCCTCTTGATCTCATTTTGTTTACAACCTCAGGTCCTATCATACTTTGCTCACCGGGTTCTATTTATTCCAAAATCAATGCAAAAGTCAATAATTTTATTTAAATCACATAATGAGGAGTAAATCAAAATCCTTATTAATTGCATCAATAACTCACTAAAACTCATGCAAAAAGCTAAGGTTTGGTAGCAAGATAAGTGGCATAAATGCCCCCTTATCAAACTCCCTCACACTTAAGCTTTCACATGTCCTCATGTGAAATTAAGATCAAACCAAGGCATGGATGAGAAACAATATGCAAGGACTACACTAGACTCCTAAATCTAAAAATGCATGATGCATGAAAATAATTGACAATACACCAATTCAATGAACCTAGAGGCATACAATAAGCCTTCACACCAACAATCAAGAGAATTGTAATAAGTCAGGCATGAATAGGAACATAACATACAGAGTAAAATCCACATATAATGCATGGATCAAGTACAAAATTCCTCCCAAGGTCAGCGTTTGCCACTCATTCACTCAAGTGTTTTAAGTTATGATGCACACTCAATCACCTCAATTGAAAATGCATTACCATAAGCTTGCTATGAATCTTATTCTCCATTTTGTCACACACACATGCATACTGAATCAAGAGGACTTATCTTTGGTTGTAATAGGGCTTAGGTGAAGGTGGATAAATATATAGGTCAATAGGCTAAACCTCAAGTCAAAAGAGAGCAAATGCATACACCAAGAGCATAAATGCCAAAGGGTACACTTTGTCTAAATCAACACAATTATAGGCCTTTCTTTTGCAATGTAGCACACCTTTGATTAAACTTTTTCAGAAATTTTTTTTAATTAATTTTTTTAATCAACCTTGCTTTTCTTTTCTTTTCTTTTTTTGTATGCCACTTGCTGAATTTTGAGTATACATTGTTCATCCCCTACACTCAAATTAGGGCATGTCCTCATGCTCTCCCCTACATTTATGCTCAAGCATGAATAAGAATTTGCACAAATGCTCTCCTAAGCCTAAAAAGTTAGGAATTTTCATGGTTTTTCACTTTTGGCTAAGGATGTGCTAAAGCGAAAGAATGGGCAATAAGGCTCAAGAGGGTTAAACAGTAGTAACATGTAAAGGTTGGCTATATAGGCAAGTGACTAAAAAAAAGAAAAATGCCTCAATCATATTCAAGCATGCACATGAAAACATACCTTCAAACAAGACCCTAAGCAAGTTCTACAGTACAAATCCAAAGAGGGAAATACACATTAACAAATAAACATGTCACATAATAGTCTAATCAAAGAGGATTAAAATCTCACAAGTAAAAGTGCATGTACTCAATCTAAACAACACATTGAATCCACCAAGCATGCAATACAAAATAAAGCCAATACCAAGCATGTCAATATAGTGCATGTGGTGGGAGACTAAGCATGTGACCTCTAGGGTGCCAAAGGAATGGTGTAGAATACAAACAAAAATAAACATGATGCAAGAATTAAAACTAAAAATGAAAGAAAAAAAATAAAATAAAATACAGAAAAGTAAAAGGGAAAAGTAAAGAAAAACGTCATAGTGGGTTGTCTCCCACTCAGGACTTTGCTTTAACGTCCCTAAGTTGGATGGTCAGGATCCTCATGGAGGGTGTGCAACTTCAACCCAAAGATAAGCCAATTGAGCCCTTAGATCCATGGGGGCCTCATGGAGGCTATGAGTCTGCCCTTCAATGCCACACTAAGTCATCCTAGAATTTTCCAACTCAATTGCACCATCTAGGTGTGCACTGGTAACCAAGAAAGGTCCTCTCCATCTATACTTTGGCTTTCCAGCCATCAGTTTTGCCCTAAGCTCATGCAGCAATATGCACTACCCTTCACGGGCTTCTTACCCAACATGGGCTGGTCATGGAGCACCTGGCGCTAAATGACAGCTGGGTAGTGTACATGTATATGAAAACTTTGGACATTAAAAAATAATAGGTGCTTCATATCCCATGGAAGAAGAGAAGGTAGAGAAAAGAGGATCTGGATCTTTATAGAGCATATTTCCAAAAGCATTATCAACTAAAGAGTCAATGATATCAATGCCAAACACAGTGTTCCTCATGGAATGTTTCATAGCATCAGATAAGTTGAATTGGAACTTTATGTTCCCATACTCTATGGATAATGTGCAAGCATAAATATCAATCATGGTTCTAGGTTTTCAAAAATGGTATACCCAAGATCAATGTATGCTGGCTAGCATTGGTGTCATTCTCTATCTCAAGCACAAAAAAATCAGCAGGGAATATTAAATCATTTATCAAGATAAGAACATCTTCCAATACTCCCTCTAGTCTTGTGATGTTGTGGCTGAATTTGCAACCTGGTTGGCTTGAGCTCTCCAAAATTCAAGGACTTGGTAAAGAGACTTAGGCATAACATTAATGCCAGCTCCAAGGTCAGCCAGGGCCCTTGTGATTTGCAAGTTCCCAATAGTGCAAGGGACAGTAAATGTGCCTGGATCCTTGCACTTAGGTGGTAGATTGCCCAGCTTGATAATGGAGGAAGCATTTACCCCTATAGTCACCTTGTCTTCTCCACTGCCTTTGATCTTCTTCCTATTGGTGCATAGATCTTTCAAGAATTTAGTATATTTGGGAATTTGCTTTATTGCATCCAATAGAAGTATGTTCACTTGCACTTTCTTGAAGGTTTCCCAAGTTTTTGGATCAAATTATGATGTAAATGTTTTCTTGGATAGATTCTCTGAGGGAAAGGCGGTGAAGGACTGAAGTCATGGTCTTCGATTGCTTCTGTTGAGCGCCAGCTAGTTGAGTGCTGCGGCGTCACCCGAGTGCTTTAGCACCAGTCTTTCAATTGATAGTTTTATGGATCGCTCAGTGCTGCTTTTACTATAGCGCTCACCAGAATACTCTTCAGGTTCATCTTCAGCTTGCTTCTTTTCCTATACAGGCGTAGTCACTTCTGGAATTTTTGTCCTAAGCCTCAAAGTAATAGCAAAGACATTTCCCATTGGATTTGGCATGGTCTGGGAAGGTAACTGGAGGCTGGGTTTGCTGACTTGATTTTACTTCATTTGAGTCACCTTCTCTCTCAACTGGGTATTTTCTTTCCTAATTTCCTGCATTTGCTCCATCACCATCTACATCATCTCAGTCATATTAGGATCTAAAGATGGAGATGCAGGGGGTTGGCTGCCCTGATGGGTGCTAGATACTTTTGCTGAGGAGATTGGTCCTATTGTTGAGAATTATTACCCCACTTCAAATTTAGGTGATTCTTCCAGTTGGAGTTATATGTGTTTCCAAATGGGAACGACCTGCCATTCTTGAGGTTGACTCTGAATAGGCTTGTTGCTGCTACCCATGGTTGATTCATCTTGCAGGGCTAGGCATATATCTATATGATGTTTAGTGGAGGTGCAAATGCCACAGACCATAGGGACCACTAGAGTTGTTGCTTGGCTCACCATCAATTGCTTTATAAGGCCAGAAGCTCCTAAACCTGGGTTAACAATGGATCTTGGCTGGCTCACTCCATGAAGGCTTCTAGTAGTTATGGCTGCCCTGGAACCAAATTACTGAAAATTGGCAGCCATATTCTCAATCAACGCATGGGCTTCTTCCATGTCTTATCCAGAGCGACCCTCTCACTTGCAGCATCAATCATGCACCTATCAGCAAGTATAAGACCTTCATAAAAGAATTGGAGGAGGAGTTGCTCTGGAATTTGATGGTTGGGGTAGCTGGTACAGAGGAGCTTGAAATGATCCCAGTACTCAGAGAGTCTCATATGACTTGTGGATTCCAGAGATCTCTTTCTGATAGAAACCACTCAAGAGAGGAAAATACCTCTCCAAGAAAAGCCTCTCCATTCCATTCTAGTTATTTACAACCCCATTAGGAAGGTTGAAGAACCAATTTTTTGCTTTACCCTCAAGAGAAAAGGGAATGCTCTTAGTTTAGCATCATCTACCTCAACCTCATTGGATCTCATGCCAGAACACACCATATGAAGCTTCTTCAAATGTCAATGGGGGTCTTTTCAGACAATCCATGGAATTTAGGTAAAGCATGTACCATATGCCTTTTAAGCTCAAAATCATTGTCTAGCCTGTTTAAGGCGTTGCGTGAAATCAGGAGAAGTGAGCTCCCTAGGTGTCCTGTTCCTTTCTCCTATGTCACCTGTATTACCTAAAATACTAAATAGAGGATAAGAGCGCTACAATGTTTCGCTTGTTAACGTTTTCTCTGATGTTTCTCAAACTTTTCTCAATTTCAAAATCAAGAGGTATTAAATTTCTAGTAAACGGGAATGCCTTATACAATGGAATATAATTTTTTTTCTTTTTTTTTTTTGCAGAATATAATAATAGCAAGAATTAAAGAACGGTAAATAAAGAAAAATAATCTAAAATAAAAATTGGAATAAAATAAACACAAAAAAAATTAAACAACTAAGTTTTAACGATTCCAGCAACGGCGCAAAATTTGATGCGAGCTATCGCGACTCAAAAACAAATTAAAATTTATAAAGTGTTAAGTTGCACCAAAAATGTAGTAAATGGCACAACTTAGATCGTCTCTCAAGGAAGCTTCAATATTTAGTTAGAAAGATTTGGGGGTTTTGAGAATTAAAGCAATTAATTTAAATTGAAAGATTCTAGCAACAATAGAGAAGGCAATAGTATAAGGTATTCCTAGGATTCGAAATTAATTATCATTGATCAAACATTAAACCCATTGGTAGCTATTAGTAATAAATTACTAGCAATTCTACAAGTGATTAATCGATCTTTAGAATTTGATCAATGCAAATAACTAAAAAATGATGATCGCAATTTATTTATAAATCACATCAATTTAATGAGCCAATTACTATAGTCTAACTCCAATTGAAAAGTTAATTCTAATGTTCTTCCTCAAAAATAAACCAATAGATCTATCAATTTATGTCAAAAGGGTTTCCCTAAATGACGATCGCCAATTTAGTTATCTTAATAAAGATTATAGCAATCACCACAATAATTAAAGAAATAGAACTGCAAAACATTAAGAAAACCAATGCATTTAATATAAACACAGGGCCTCAAACATCATTCCAATCTATCTGGAAACCCTTACACTAGTAAAAAAATCTACTCCTCTATCCTTGGAGGATTACAACAATGAAGATAAGAGAACCTGAAAATAATAGCAACAATCGTTGCCATAATCCCCAAGACAAAGCACCTTCACTAATGGAATCCTTAGAGAGAGAAAAAAAGAAGAAGAGAGATATGTAGAGGGAGACTAATAGCAACTAAAAGTTAAAAGTGAGACAAAAGCTAGGGTAAAAGTCTGTAACAATCCTATATATCCTGCTCTCAAAATTAGGCCAAAGTGGACCTAAAAACTGATTTAATGAGTTGTTCTACGTCATCGCACGAACGCTATAGCGCTAAATGACCGCTGCAATGTTCACGTGAGCTATGAGCGCTCCAACGTTCATTAGTGAGCTATGCTGATAAAAACCATTTTCGGGTTCTGTTAAGCTGCGCTCATTGAGCGAGCGCTAGCACTGGGCAGACTGATGTCTTTACGTATTTGGTCATTTTGGCTTATTAAACATCTGAATTTGTCCTCGGCACTAGAAATACGGATTATAGCCCTTTGAATAAGCTTTTCAATGCCACCAAAATCGCCTTAATCGGACATCTGCAACTCCGGTTATGTAGAAAATACTAACTGGAGGTCAAGTTGGACAGCGTCAGGATATCAGCAACCTTGTTCTTGACATTTTGCACTTGATCCAAAGCTCCTATGCACAAAACCATACTCAAAGAGACAAGTCAAATGCAAAAGGGTATAAAAAAATTTATTCCAAAATCAATGCAAAAGTCAAAAATTCTATTTAAATCACACAACGAGGAGTAAATCAAAATCCTTATTAATTGCATCAATAAGTCAGTAAAACTCATGCAAAAAGCTAAGGTTTAGTAGCAAGAAAAGTGGCATAAATGCCCCTTATCAGAGAGAAAACACTATTTGCACATGACATGACATAAAGTCTTATGAGCTCTCTTGATTAAGAGTGGGATTTAAATTTCCCTAAACAATCTTAGGCCCTAATTAGCCTCAAATAATTATTTGGACTCAAGATTAATAATTAAAAATAATTTATCTTTCATTAGAGCCTAATATTACATGTATTTCATTAATCACTTAAGTAAGCTTATTAGTACCAATTAAGGGCAGAAATGTAAATTCGCACAAGAACTCCCTAGGACCACCTGGACTTTAGATATCATGCAACACTTATAATTATTATTTTGAATTCCCAGGTGATGGTCGGTTCAAGTCGTCACTTAATCCCACATTAAATCACCTCACGGGTACTTTGGTAATTTTGGGTGCGGGATAAGCCAAAACTGAGATTTTCACTTCTAACATTACTCACAACACATCTAATCCCCTTCAAATATTAAACTAACCCCTTGAGGATGGTCAGGCGGCCGCCCTCAATTTCCAGGTAAAAATGACCTCAGGGGCATTTTGGTCATTTTTGTACAGCAGGAAAATTGGGGCGTACATGTAACTCTTCTCCTGAGACTCTTTGAATCGATCCATGGAGTTGACAAGCTTCACATGCTTTGGCATATGTGAAATAATCGAATCTTATAGTGGGCCAATGATAGAGATATCTATGAATTGTGCATGCTATTTTCGACCTATGAGCTAACAGATTCCTTCATGAACTTCTCCCATGACCTTGAGGGCCTCCTTCTTATTGAAGCACTTCATCAATACCCTTTCCCAACTTCTTTAGTATAACTCATCATCAATGAGTACATACTTCAAACCCTAGTGTTTTACCTTTATTTGTATCCTAATAAAGGTTGGCCAAATATGATATGAGTGGTGTTCTCCAATCTTCCATCCTAAGATTGTATTGATCCATGTTTGCTATTAGGGAATGATATCCTAAGGTATGTTATGAGAAAGCGTTTGCATCCTCGTCAGCTTTGGGTATATGCCTTACACTTACATCAACAAAGTGCTACAACAGTTGTAATGCCTCAAGTAAGCATTCTTCCAACATAAGATGATGGCATTTATAATTTCCCAATAGCTGATTAGCTACCAACTAAGAATCCCCACTACATGAACTGCTTTAGCCTTTAGGTTGTGAAGTATTCAGCCCAATCAACAAAGCCCCATACTCTGCTTGATTGTTTGTACAACAAGAACTCAACTGATACATGAACTTCCTTTCTTATCCTTTAGGGCCTATCTCCTACTCCTCCTTGATGTTTAGATCCATCAAACCAGAATATCAGAGGTTCTAATCCTATCATAGCGCATGGGTTTCTAATGGGTCTTACACTACTAGGCACGAATACTATGTCACAAAATCGGCTAACACTTGGCCTTTCATGGCTCTTAATGGGGCATATTTCAGCACGAAGGCATCAATTGTCCTTGTAACACTAGCTGATTTAATAAGTACTTGACTCTAGCTAATTTAATAACTACTTGACTATGTCCACTTCACATATCACCATGACTTCTTTTAGTAACAAATAATACTTTAGCTTTGTACATGCATGGAATAAGGATAAGCATAGCTTCTTAATGGGAATGTACTTTGTAACACCCAAAAATTATTTAAAAATTAATTTAAACTTTATTAGTCCTAATTTCAAAAGTCTATAGTTTTAGCAATGATAAGTGTAACACCCTAATAATTAACCCAATACACCTAGGTAGTCTGATTAATTACTAGACTTTACTCTTTCCTTCAGTTCCTTAATCATGCTTTAAAAATACTTAGTGAAATTACGAGCCATTTTTTTTTATAAACATAATTGAAAATGTGAGCCGCGCTTAACGTGAATGATTTAGCAAAATTTAAAAGACACATAGGAATTTACAAACATCACATCATAATATATTGGCTCCATCATACAGCATCCATAATTACATATCATATAGATATTTTGCCTACCAACAGAATAAGACAAAGTGTAGGCAATCTAACAAAACATAAATAATATATGGATGGAAGGACATCCATTAATGGCACCTAGTAATAACACTCAGGGATAGGGATAGATATCTGAAATATACGAGTGAAACTAGCAGGATCAAGTTCACTACCTTAAAGCCTCAATGTGATTCACGAACGCTTCTTTCTTTCTTGAAGACGAGATGGAAAGAAAAATAGAGGGAGTGAGAAACTTATAAAAAGAATCTCGGAGGGTACTCACCTCATGATGCATTGTGTCATCATCATCGTCCCCAGGAACCTCGGGGTTATTATGAAATAGTGAGCATGCTAAGATTGATTTATTAAGTTTGAAAATATACTTTACCGAGATTTGTCGTTTTAATCATGCGTCTTATAATGCATCATAAACTTAGCATGTCATGTTTATAATGAACTTTTCCTTTTATCAACACATCGTATTCTTCATCATCATATCATAAATACTATACATAAAAGAACATCATATTTCTCATCATCAAATCATAAATACTATGCATAGAAGAACATCATATTTCTCATCATCATATCATAAATACTATGCATAGAAGAACATCATATTTCCCATCATCATCTCATAAAATGCTATGCACAGAAGAACATCATACCATAATAGCTATGCACAAGACATGGTGCACATATTTCATTCCTTTAGTGTCCTAGGTGACTTAAAATCTTGTCATCATCATCATTATTTTCCTTGGGTCCACCCTATACTCCACCCTTTGGGAGTAATCTAGGTTATGAGCTCATACCTTACTAGTCGTCACTAGCATATACTTATCCCTTTTGATAAGTTAAAATCCGACTCTACCCTTTTGAGAGAACGGGCTAGGGGCAAGAATCACCTTTTCACTACCTCTAGTCTGAATGGGTCTTAAAGGATCATTTTCTCAAGATCACCTTTTACCACCTATAGTCTGATGGGTCCAAAGGATCATTTCCTCATGAGTTTAAGTCACCATTAAGTCTTAGCATGTTATATCATAATCATCAAGATGCATGAACATTCTCATTGTTTGCAATAGCAATTATAACATGCAAGCCATGAAATCATTCAATAATATCAAATTCTCATAGGCATTACATCATCATATAAACTGACATTCCAAAACATCAAAAGATGTCATCTAAAATTTTCACTAGCTCCCTTAAATAACCGAACTCTAAATTGGGTAACCTTAATTATCAAACTAATTACTTATGCATCTAAAGGATTTATTATCATCAATTATAAGCCTTAAGAACATTATTAGACTATATGGGGTAGCATAGACAGTAAGTTGTTCTTAAGGTTTACAATATGCTAGAAGTTACGTTTTTAACCCTTTCTCGTTACGACTTTCCCTATGATGCTAAAATTAATTACTAAACCAATTATGAATCATTGTCCCTTATCTAAACATAATAATATCTGGTTCTTAAGGTCACTAAAGGCTCTGACAGAATGCATAAATTTCATTCTCTAAAGTTCTAGAAATCTTGCTTTTACGGTTTTCTAGGAAGCTAGTTTTATCTCTAACATGCATAGAATCATTCCTTTAGCAATAAACCATAATTATCACAACTTCAAACATATTAAATCATCATCATTTATTGGTACTAATCTCATATCAAAAGACGAATCATGAACCTCATATAATTGTATAAAATCACATTTTAAGTGAACATAAAATATTAGTTTCCCGTAGAATCCTTGCAAAGCTTTAAAACTCTTTTAGAAACTAATTCTTTTTGAAAGAATCTTCATAATTAAAATTCTCACTTAAGATAAAAGGAACAAGTCTTGAGCTTAAGAGATTTATGTGATATCTTAGAATCATAAACATGCTATGCAACCTCATTTTAATCTTGTCATTATAAGGTGATAACTTGGAATTATAAACATGATATGCAAATCCATTTCTTTATCTTTAAGATTTAAGGTGATGACTTGAAAATTAAACATGATGCAAGAGCTTGAAATATAAACATGATGCAAGAAACTGGGCGTAGTTGCATAGGACCAGTGGAAAGAAGAGAATCTTAAGAAACCGAAGCGGTAATCCGCATTGACCGTGAAGGGAGAAGAGAATTATTATTACATCTTTTTAAGCTCCAATCTCAAGACTTCTTAAAGAATCAATTCTTTAACTCCAATAATCTTATTTCTTTGCTTGTGATACTTGGGCAAGTCTTTGAGCTCTAGGATCTTTAGGTGATGACATAAAAATAAACATGTCATGCATTGATTCTTTTAGCCATTATAAAATAAAGTGAGAACATAAAATAAATATGAGATGCAACTTCTTTATTATCTTTAGAGATTAAGTGACAACATGAAATATAAACATGAAATGCAAACTTGGAAATTTAAACATGAGTATGCAAGTTCATTTATTCATTCTTGAGAATTTAGTGATGACATAGAAAGTAAACATGGTTATGCAAGGCATAAACTTAAACATGGATGCAAGTTCATTTGATTTCTTTACTAGAGCTCCTTCAAGACTTTATAGAAATACAAATTCAATATATATATCTTAACAAGACAAAGTGAGAAATACATCTTTCAAATTCTAAACTCAAGATCATAAAATCATCATAAAAACATCATTCTTTAAAGTTTTGCATCAAGTGGAACTTTCAAGCTTTAGAGGCCTAACTTGTGATGGATTCACAACCCACCTTCAAGGTCCTCATCATCAAGCCATCATCTTAGTCCCACCTAGGCCATATGGCCAAATTGGTTAAAGAAAAAGAAGAAGAAAACCAAATGGAAAAACTAGAGAAAATCCATGAAATCATCATTTTGAACCAAGAACAACACTTAGCAAAACATAGAAATAAACTTAAAAACAACTCCCTACCTAATCTGATTTGAAGGAAAGGAAGAGAACTTGGTTTCTTTGAGTGAAATGGAAGAAAATCTCTTGAAAACTTGAAGAGAATTCAGCCAAGGAGGAGGAAGAAAGAAAGCTTTTGGTGCTTCTAAAAACTAGAATTGTGTAAGTTATGAGCAAGGCTTCTAACACCTCTTCAAGCATGCCTATTTATAGAGATTTTGAAGCTCATAAATGGACAAATGAAGGAGGAAGGCTGATGGATTTTCATAGGGAACAAAGGGAGGAAAATCATTCCTTGTTTAAGGCATGTTTTATGCCATTTTTAGGGAATTTTTGGCATTTTGTTTTAGTGTATCTTTGGGCAATTATTCTGATGATAATGGCTCAATAATTTCGTGCATTACAGCCCAAGGAAGAGAAATTTGTGTGTTCCATGTATTATTTAGGTGTAGGCAAGGTATTCATGCAATTTAGAGAATTTACGGTTAAGGGCTTAGGTGAATTAGTAAGCAATTTGAGTGTTTTAAAGCAATTTTAGGTTCTAATCAATTTAAATAAATAATTTTGACTCTAGATTAATAATTAGAATTTAATAAGCTTTAATTTGAGCCTAATATTGCTTAGGTTTCGTTAGACGAATCAAAAATCTCAAAATTTGTAAAACTGCACAAAGAGAGGGGCAAAACCATTTTACTTAAAAATTGCCCGAGACCACCCGAGCTTAACCAATGGTTAATCATGGCTTAAAAACACCTTTTAACACATTTTAGTGAGGTTCGGTCAAGTCGACACGCAAATTGGAGTTAAAACACCTAAGGGCGTTTTGTCATTTCGCGCGTCGAAGCTCAAAATTAGGATTCTTCTCCTCTATTAACACACATAACACAAACAATCCCTTATTAACATCAAAACATCCCCTTGAGGATGGGTGGGGCCCACGATCCTCATTTTCTAGTAAAATAACCTCAGGGCATTTTGGTCATTTTACACGTACAGAAAATTGGGGTTTGCAATACTTGCACGAATTGCTCCTAACTTCTCTTCTAACGTTATATTCCTTTATTAAGGATTGTTTGGTCTCAAATTTTATATAATATTTACCTACGGTAATTTGGTAATTCCTAATGACAGTAAAAATTATAGTAAAAATTGGGGCGTTACAATAAGAATGGCCTAATGGACCCATCCAAAAAAAAAAAATTCAGGTCTGGTCAATAGTGTAACACCCAAAATTACTTAAAAAATAATTTGAACTTTGTTAGTCGTAATTTTAAAAATATAACAGTTTAATAACGATGAGGGTGGCCCAACGGACGTTTAAAAAAAAAAATTTCTGGCCTAATAGTAACCTTGCGGGCCCCATCCGCCGACTGAAACCTAGATTCGGCCCCGAGGTGCCCAAAATTAGGAAAACATGAGAATAAGGTTAGAAATAGGTGTGAATGATAATTTTATACTTAAAATTAATTTTCGGTAATATCGATTTAATCGGTACGGTTACCGTTCGGTTTCTGTACCCTTTTAACACGAAAGGTATTTCCATCACCACAAATGGATGATGTCCACCTACTAAGGACATGTGGAAGGCCAAGATTTAATCTTGGAATCTAAGATTAAACCTTAGCCATCCATTGGTGCTTTATGACATAAATAATGATTTTTTTACTAAATATCTCCATTTCATTTATTAAAGCAAGCCTAGTCACCAACTTCTCCTCCAAGATAAGAGCAATTTCGTGGTCAGCAAGGGAAGAAGAGAGCAGCCACCTTTTTTGTCCTCAAGAGCTTGTTCTTGAGTTCCAAGCCCAAAAACTTCAAGCTAGAGTTGTTGGATCATCAAAAGTTCTTCACTAAGTTTGTTCTACACCCAATTCCCTACAAATCTAACCGAACAAAATCTCAATCACTCATCAATCCTTACCTTTCTCCCTCACACCTCACTGATATCAGAGGGGTTTGAAGTTAGATTGGGAGCTTTGGAGGAGAAGGAATCAAGTTTGGTTAATCTTGAAGCCAAGGAGCTAATAGGTTACTACAAGTAGGGTTTCTGTTGCCTTTTCATGTCAAATTTTTCTGATCTGTTTTGGCATGACCTAAGTCCGAAATTTTTTTTTTTTGGTTGATATTATGTTGATATTGATGTGTGATTTTTGGTGGTGTGTTTAGATGGTGTTAGAAAATGGTTTTTATCAAAATAAATTTGGACTAGGTTGCTGGAATTTCTATTGTCCTGTAGGCAGCAGTGGTTCACGAATTTTCTGGAATATTTGTGGGTGTTTTCATGAGCTATAAAAATTATATGTTGGATTAAACATCTTAAAATAATTACCTGAATTTTCTTGGGTGTTAGTTTTAAGGTTTGATGCCTCAAAAAAATCAGAAATCGAAATGAGGCAGATGTTGTCCTGATTGTTGAGACTGAGGCAATAAACTTGTCCAAATTTATTACCATATCAAATGATTGAAATAACTCTTGAAATTTTTACACGAAGTTACTAATATATTGAAGTGTCACTGTGAATTTTATTGTGAATTAATTCAATCATTTGCTGGGGTTCAAAATTTGGGGAACTCGGTTCTGGTTGGAATTGGTGGCCCCTGACCACTAAATTTGTACATTTTACTGAGGTAGCTATAGAGCTCTGTTTGTCCTGAAATTTTTACAGGTTATTCTAGACACATTGAAGTGTCATATAAAATTTTTGTGACTCTTGAAATGGCTGTTTGATATGATAATGAAATGTTGTTCCTAAGACAGTAACTCTGCCCATTGTGCTGGGAATGGAACAATGCTTTGAATTGAGAATGTAATGTCATTTTGGCTCCTAGTATGACATGAGTATTTGATATTAAGTGTTTGGCCATGTGACTTCTGACATGTAAATGCATGCTATGGATTTTAAAAATTGAAGTATGAGAAAAAATGAGAATTTCATTGTGAATGATTGCTTATATGTGGCCTATGTATGCATTTGAGAAAAGAGAAAAGTATATGATGCCATTATAAAGATGTATAAATTTAAATTGTGCATGTTCTGACATATGGACAAAATAGAAACAAGACTTGGATTGAATGAGGGAAGGAAATTGAAAAGAGAAACCCCCAATTTATAGTCGGTAGACGTATCGGCTAGGAATAGATCTGTGGGATTCGGAAATGGAAAAAAATGAAGTTTGATGACCACGTATAGGAATGAGCTCAGTCCTGATAGCGTCTATTTCCCTTGTGTGGTGTGATCCACCATAAATACCCGTTGGGTATAAACGGATCTATTGTGGAGTTGTCCACTGAAAATACCCGTTGGGTGTAAACTAAGTCTTTCCTATGTCAATGAAAAGAAAAATGCACTAATTGGCTTTCTATGGCCATGATGGAAATCAAGTCACTTTGAGATAACTTTACTGTATTTAACATATGTATCACCTATATCATATGAAATCCTTTAAGTAGATTTACTTACTATGTGTTTGAGCTTTGGATATATGTACATGTCCTGATTGTTAAAAGCTACCCACTTCGGAAGGATGATTTTGGAATCTTAAATTGAACCTTTAGAATATATTGCATGATCAACTTTTGAATAAACCGAAGTGGCTTGGGCGATGACGATGACATTATGATTGTGATTGGGGAGTTGCCCTACTGAGAATTATAAAATTCTCACCCCTATGTGTTTGTTTCCGTGTCGCCTAGGGTTAAGCCAGGATGATGATGCTGCTATGCAAAGGAGTGTATGATTGTTATAGTGTAGTAGTTACTGTTTTATTCTCCTATACTTAGTGAAATGAGTATGTATGTAAATGTATTAGAAGACAAATATGTACTAAAGCTCATAAAGGAGCTTCCTTATGTATTTTAGCTGTATGTTTAATAAACTTGATGTTTACATGTAATATGTTTTAATAGAATTACGCTTAGTTATCTCGTACGTAAATTGAGCTTGCTATAGATAATTAAGAGAGGTCCGCTAATTAACAAGTAACAACTCTCGAGTACGATATCATAGCTTAAGAATGGGGTTGTACTTGGGAGGATGTTACAAATAGTAACCTTGCAGGCCCTAGGGGCTCATCGAAAAGTTTAAACCATAGAATTGGACTCGAAGATGCCCAAAATTGAGAAAAGAAAGGGTTGAGGTTAGAAATAGTTAGGAATGAGAATTTATACTTAGAATTAATTTTCAGATAATGTTTGATTACCCAGGTATGGTGTTTTATCCATTCGGTAGAGTTCTTATGTGGGGTTTTTAACACTTTACAAGTTACTTAGCAGCCAAGTAACCTTTACCAACCACTTTATGCCAAGTGGAGAGTAAGGATTGAAAATTGAAAAGTAAGTTTCAATCATGACCTTTAATTTATTATATTTTACTTAGGAGCTAATATCTCATCGTTTTGTGGAATTTCTGTGCGATTTTAACACCGAAAAAGCTACTTGCTCTTCAAGCTAAAGTGAACCACTTATCTTGAGCCAAGTGGATTGTCAAAATTCATTCTTTGACCAAGAAAAAAATCCTAGCCATTCATATAATTTCTTTTCCAAAAAATAAAGAAATTTAGACTTTACCTACATAATTACTATACTTATATCAAGATAAACATAAAGTTATCCAACCTTATCACTCCAAGACCTTTAATTTCGGCCAAGACCTCTAAAATACAGCCTCCATGTTTCTGTCTTCCAAAACCTCCATTGACAAGCTTTAAAGCTTGCAAAACCTAGCTCAAAGCCACTAAAACATGAAGATCCTTTCACAAAACTTGTTCTACTCCTCATAATCTATCAAACTAACCGATTGGAATTTTATTTCCTCACCATTTCTCACCTTGATATCTCACTTCCTCACTACCTAAGGAAGGTTTGGGGCTTGAATTGGTGGCCTTAAAGTGAAGGAAATCAATCTTGGAACACCTTGGAGCCAAGGATCCACTAGTTTCCAAGAGTAGGGTTTTTGAATCTCTTCTTCTTCAAATCATTTTTCTATTTTTAATCAGTGATTTAAATTGATGTTTTTGGTTGTATTGATTTATAATGTATAGATATTGATTAATTTGCATGGGTGGAGTGGTTTGTTATTGTGACAAATTCATTTTGTGAAAAGAGATTTAAAGTCATACTGCTGGATTTTTAGTTTTTAAATAAGCAGCCACTGATCACAAATTTTCTGAGAGAATTGTGGGTATTTTCATGAGCTAGCAAAAATATATTTTGAAGCTAACATCCTAGGCTAGCCATGAATTTTATTGAGCCTTGTTTTGGACTCTACTACCTGAAAAAAATCATGAACCGAGACTAGATAGGTGCTGCCTAAATTTCTAGTCTTGAAGCTATGCATTTGCCTAATTTTTTAACCATAGCAAATGATTGAATTTTCCTTTGAAATGTTTATAACTTGTTAACAATATCTTGAAGTGTAACTGTAATTTTTATTTTGAATTAATTCAATCATTTGTTAGGGTTAAAAATTATGAATTTTAGGTTCTGAGTAAGGTTAAATGGTTTCTAAGCACCAAATTTGTCTAATTTTGTTAACATAGTTAGAGAATTCTTTTTGCTCTGAAATTTTTATGGAACCTTGTGAACATATTAAAGTATCCTGGTTAATTTTTATAGTATCTAAATTGATTGTTTGGTAGGCAACTTAATTTGTGCTACAAAGGTATGAAATCTGCCATTGTGTTAAAAATGAAACAATGCTTTGAATTGATGAAATAATGGTATTTTAGGTTCTAGTATGACATGAATACTTGATGTTAACTATTTGGCCATGTGACTTGTGACATATAAATGCATGCTAGAGGAAGTAAAGAGTGGTTTATGATGTATGATTGAAATTGTATTGTGAATGAATGCCTACATGTGATTTATACATACATTTGGAAAAAGAAAAGAGAATGTATAAACATCAATCATGCATACTTTGACATATGGACAAAACAGAAATAAAACTTAGGTTGAATGAGAGGAAGGCAAAAAGAGGAACTTTCCCAAAGATATTTTGAGTCGGTAGACATATCGGCTAGGAATAGATCTGTGTGATTCGAAAATGGAAAAAAATGAAGTTTGATGATCACGTATAGGAATGAGTTTAGTCCTGATAAGCGTCTATTTCTCTTATGTGGTGTGATCTACTATAAATACCATTTAGTACAAACTATCTATTATAGAGTTGTCCACGGATACCCATTGGGTATAAACTAAGTTTTTCCTATGTCGACAAAAAGAGAAAATGTCCTGATTTGACTTCTATAGCCATAAGTGAACACAGGCCACTTTAAAATAATTTCACTATGATTATCATATGCATACTCATGTTATTCTGAATTGTCTGCCTGGGATGATTTACTATTTGTTAGAACATTATGATATATGTGTACTAAGTGATTGATTATTAAAAGCTACCCACTTCAGATGGATGATTTTAGAATTTTAAAATGAATTTTTAATATGTATTGCATGATCACATTTTCTTAATAAACGAAATGGTTAGGGCGATGACGATGATATTATGATTGTGTAACTAGGGAGTTGTCCTACTGAGAATTGTATAATTCTCACCCCTATATGTTGGTGTTTCCGTGTCATCTCCATGTTGATCTAGAAAACTACAAGTTGCTATACAAAAGGAATCAGATAGGAGTTTAGTAATTAGTATTTTTATTATGTTATACTTAGTTGTATGTATATGTCTTAAACGTAATAGAGAACATATATCTATTAAAGCTCATAGAAAAGCTTCCTTTTGTACTCAACTATTTATTCAATAAATGTTGTGTTTCTTTGTTATATATTTTAATAAAATACGCTTAGTTATTACACACGCTAATCAAGCTTGCTATAGATAATTAAGAGAGGTTCGCTAATTTATAAGTAACAACTCCTAAGCATAATATCATGACTTAAGGGTGACGTTGCACTTGGGAGGATGTTACATACTTTGTTTCTACAACATTTAGTAGCCTACTTAAGTAATAGATAGCTTATTCACCCATTTTCAGCATCTTGGGCCAGAAGGCCACCAATTGAATCTTGAGCGGCTGATATGTACAAATTGAGCGATTTTTCCATAATGGGAAGGATAAGTATTGGATGGTGCTAGGTATATTTTAATTTGTTCAAAAACATCTTGTTCTTCCCTCCATGAAAATTCTTCAGCCTATTTAGCTTAAGTGATGGTGAAAAGACTTTTAGTTTTCCAGTTGAGTTAGCTATGAATCTTCTCATAAAGTTAATTTTCCCAATTAAGCTTCACAACTCTTTAATGTTTGATAGGGGCTAGCTTATAAGACTGCCTTTTACCTTATTTTTGTCTACCTCTATGCCCTATTGATGAATAAGGAATCTTAGGAAGTTCTCGGCTAAAACTCCAAAGGCACACTTAGCTACATTCATTTTTAGTGAATGTTTACTCAATTTTATAAAAGCTTCTTCTAAATTAACTAAGTGTTCGTCAAAGCCTGACTTAACAACCATAGCGTCAATATATACCTCCATGGATTTTCTAATCAATTCATGAAAAATAGCATTCATCACCCTTTGTTAACTAGCCCTGGCATTTTTTAGTCTAAAAGGCATGGCTACCTATTCAAAAATACCTATAAAATGTTGTCTTATGAACATCTTCTTCAGCTATAAAGATTGATTATATCCTGAATGGCCATCCAAAAATGAAAAGATTTTATTATTAGCCACCAACTAACATATCTACAACATGTTTTACATAGTCGTCTTTTGGAGTGGTCAAATTTAAATTTCTATAATCTATGCAAATCCTAACTTGGCCACTCTTTTTCATTTTACTAACTGTGTTAGCTAACCACTCTACGTATCTTGCAATCCTACTAAAACCAATTTTTGGTAGCAGCTTAGTTGAACCTCCTTAGGTGTTGTTTATGTAACTTGAATCTTGGCTTGATTGGAAGTGATGCTAAACTAGTTACCTTGACAGGCCTGGCATCTCATGGTAATCACATGCAAAACGACCTTATCCGTGTTATCAATACAACTAGTTGATCATGGTTTTCCTCATTCAACAAGCTATTAATTTTAGTCATCCTCGGTTCTACCACGGTGCCTAAGTTCACCTCACTAAGTGGATCTCGTGATTCAAACGTGGGCAGCTCTCTAATAAGAGCAATTGTAGGGCAACATTATTCTACTTCTTTTTTATCCTTCTAACCAAACTCTTGCTGAAAAATGCTTCTTCAATGCGATTCTCAATGGAATATAGAATTATCCATTGTAGGATATGCTAAGCTTGTCACTTAGAGTTCATCATCTATTATTATTTCATCAGGCCATGGGGTGGCTTGGTATTCATTTTGGAATCCATGATTGGTAATGTTTACTTTCTATATTGGGTCCCCAAAAGTGAGCTCTAGAGGACCAAAGTCAGGGTGATAACAACGAGCTTCAATTGCCTTCAACACTTCAATCCTTCCCTCATTCTAAAACATGAGCTCCTGGTGTAGAGATAAGGGGACTACTTGGTTAGAATGAATCTAGTCCCTTCCTAGCAATAATGTATATCCTGTTTTGCAACCACTATAGAGAACACAGTTAGTATAGTACTAGTACCCACTGTTAAGTTGACTACATAGAAACCCATTGCCTTGGTACTTTCACCTGAAGTTAGTCATCTGGATGTTGGTTTCTTTCAAATCAATGAGTGACTTTCTCATCTTGTTCAAAATTCCTATTAGCATTATATTAATGATAGCACCCCCATCTATGAGTACTCGAAGTGATGGGTTTACCGTCTATGTATGCCATGATATAGAGTGGCTTCAAGTGCCTTGAATTGTTTGGCTTCTGAAACTTTATTGATCGGATCCCTCTTATTATCAGCTAATGTGGCTCATTCTGCTTCTCCTATTACATCCCTTCTAATTATTGGAAACCTTGTTCTTCCTTAGCCGCTAACTTTAGAAAAAGGAACCCTATGGTTGCTGTCAAGTTTCCTTCCTCCCTTACATCCTCCCTTTGGACATAGTTGCCATTTTTGGTAGCCGTTTCATAAGGGTTCAATGGTTGGATTCTTTCTACCACTGTGACATCAAATCCAATAGGTGAGAGGTCAAATGTTTTTACTACCTAGAATGGCATGTCCTTGAGCTAATCTACCATTTCTATCTTGTGGGAATATTGTTGTTCTTCTGATGGTAGGGCTCATCTTGAAATGACTGTGGATCTACAAGCACAATTTCCATAGCTGAAGTTCTCAATGAAGAGTTGATAGGATGCACTGTGTGTTGTGAATCCATTATTTTCCTAGTAGTAGAATAAGAGGTAAGGGCATTTATTAAAATGAAAGCAGTCATGGTGTATCTGGTTTCTACTCCCACTCTAGCTATCCATGCTCCCATAAGTGATATGTCCTATAAAAGCGCTCAAGGTAATGTTCATTTTAAGTAAAGCTTTCTTAACTTGACCAACTAGCTAGACTGCTAAGGGGCACCAAATTGAGTAGCGATTCTGGGTCCACTAAGATTCGACCAAAGGTATGTTCAGCCAGAGTCGCTTGGATATAGAGAGGTCTCAAGTGCCTTGCCTTATCACTAGCTATCCCTTTGTAGGTGATGGCCCTTAGCTAGAGGTCGACGTCGTCATTTCCTTGGAAGGCCAATGGGCCTGTAACCCCCGAGGTTATTTTAAAATTTTATTTAGACTTTATTAATCAGGATTTTATAATTCTGATAGGTTTAGTCGAGATAAGATCAATTTGATAAAAAATGTCAATAGTAGTATTATGGGACCCGCAAGCCCGTCAAGACTACTAAAACCCTAGAAATGAGACCCGAAAATGTCTGAGACTGAGAAAATATAGGATTAAGGTTAGGAAGAGATAGAAAAGAGAATTTTAGACAAAATTGAATTTCAAGTAATATATGTTTTACGTGTATACCTTACCCGTTTGGTTAAATTACAATGTGTAGTTTTTACATCGTATGAAGCTTGCAGGTATAACTTGCCACATAATATGACAAGTGTATGGCCTAAAAATAGACACACCATTGCTTTTATGACTAGCCAATGAGAATATTACAAAAAATTCACATAATTATCTTTAAGGGAAACAATTTTATAATGGAAAATTAATATGCATATTGTTATAAATACACAAAATAAAACATCTTGTCATTTCTTCAAAGATTTCAGCCAGCACCCCTAAATTTCCAACTATCTTTATCTTCTTCCTCTAGCCACAAAAAGAACCCTAGCTAGAAACCTTAAATTTAACTAAAAAAGCTCCATGGCAAAAAGCACAACCTACATACTATCCTTTATAACTTCAACTTAACTCCTTATAAAAAACCCTTACCTCATCATATCATCAAGTTAGATGTTGTTCTTCTGTGTTACAAGAGGATTTGAGAGGGTTAGATCAATAATTAGGTAGAGAATGCTTGAAGGAAGCTAAGAACAAGGGCTAAAGCTTGCAATAGTCAAGTAGGGCTTTCTTTGGCCTCTTTTCTTTCAAAAATGGCTCTTAAAATTTATCATTATTTTGGCCTCAAATTTTTTATTATATTGATTGATAATATATAGATATTGATGTGTTTAATTGGGTAGAGTGATTGGATGATGTAAGAAACCTCTTTTTGTCCAAATATGTTGTGAACTATGTTGCTGAAATTCTAGTTTTAAGCAAGTAGATGAAATTATTTGATTTTTCTGACCTAGTTAAAGACCTTATTTTGAGCTGAAAATTATGATGAAGCTACCATGTTAAGGAGTCTCTTGTATTTTTCTTGAGCCATTTTGAGCACTTTTGCTATTCGGTTCTTAGTTTCTGCCTAAACGATCAATTTTGGAACACTGAATTTGTCTAATTTTGTTATTATATCAAATGATCAAATTTTAACTTGAAAATTTTACAGGGTGTTGAGGACATCTTGAAGTCCAACGCTAAAATTTTGTGGGATTTTATATGCTTATGTGATAGGGTAAAAAAATTGGGAACTTTGGCAATAAGCTAGAAATAAGCAATTTCTGACCTTCAAATTTGTGAGAGTTTGAGTTTTTACAAGGTCTCATAGACATGTTGAACTAACTACGAAAATTTATTTGGCTCTATTTTGATGAGGTTTAGTAGCTGATTCATAATTTTCTTTGAGATTTAAAATTAGGAAAGCACACTAAACTAGTTAAAAATATGATAAGGTGATTATGACTTAATCTCATTTATGTTTTATGAATCTATGTATGAGGCTAGGCATATATGAATGTTAATACTTATTACAATTTCTTTTATGTGAAAGAAAGCATAAGATTATGTTTTTTGGGTCCAAGAAAGTAAATCCATTCTGAGAAAGTAAACCTGACTACTCTTGAAATCAATCGAGGAAAGTAAACTTGACTAGGAATTGATCTGTGTGAGAATTGGAGAAGGTAATCCAATGATCATGTATATGAATGAGCTCATCCCTGAAAAGCAATCTATTAGGAGTGGAATAAGCCACTATAGTTGAAGGCCAAGACAGTTAAAGTAGCAATTATTTTAAGTTACTCTTATACTATGTGTTATAAGAACAAGTTTTATCATTCCATTGAGATCAAAAACTTATGTGCTAAGTTAACATTATAAATTCCAAGAACGATAATTGAATAAAATGAACCTACTTCTAGTAGAGATTTTGTAAACAAAGATAACTATTATTAATTATTCTACTTGCATGCAATACTTTTATGTATAAATCAAAGCAGCTGAGGTATATGATGATGATAGTTATATGTGTATGGGAGTACCCTACTAAGGATTTTAGAATTCTCATCTCTATTTGCATTCCATGTCTATCTCTAGATTTTAGGAGATGGCATCGATGGTATTTCTCCTTGAGTCGCCACACTTGGTGTAACATCCCAAAATTTGATCTTTATTAGTCATAATTTCAAAAATCTTATAGTTTTAGCAATGATGAGGACAACCCAACGAACATGAAAAAATAAAAATTTTTGGGCGGGGCATGAATAGTAACCTTGCGGGCCCACGGCTTATTTGAACAGCAGAAACCTCAGAATCGAGACTAGGAAATGCCTAGACTAAGAAATGAGAGGGTTAATGTTAGAAATAGTTAGAAATGAGGATTTTATATCTATAATTAATTTTTGAACAATGTTTGATTACCTGGGTACGGTGTTTTACCCGTTCGGTAAAATTTCAGTGTGCGATTTCTAACACCAAAAGATAGTTTAATCTTATAAAAGGATAGTGTTCATCCTTTATACCCAAGTGTAAGGCTAAGATTTAATCTTGCTTTACAAGATTAAATCCTAGCCATTCATCATATTTTCTTTTTAAAGAATTAGACTTTATACCACATAATTCTTACAGCCTAATTTAGCTTCATTTAAAACCTACCAAACCTTATCCTTGAAGCATCATTCTTGGCCAAAATTAGAAACCATCCAACCTCCATTGCCTTCTTCTCAAACAACTTCAACCTTGATTAAAATCCTCAAAAAGCATAGCTTACACTTGATAAAATCACAAGACCTTTTCACAAAACTTACTCTCTCTCATCAAAATCTACCAAACTAACCAATTATAATTTGAATACATCAAATTTTTCTACTTTGAGAGCTCACCGTCTGCTGTGTAAGGAAGGGTTTGGTGTGGGTTAGAAGGCTTTAAAGTAAAGGGAACAATTCTTGGAACATCCTTGAAGCCAAGATCCTTAAAGCCACCAAAGTAGAGTTTTGTGTTCTTGTTTGTTCAAATTCTATTTTTCCAAATTTTTATTAGTTGGAATTTTGAATTTTCTAGTTCTATTGTGTGATTATACATATATATAGATGTATTTACTTTAGTGAAGTAGTTTGGTGTTGTGGAAAAACCATTTTAATCAAAAGAGATTTTGAATTGGGTTACTAAATTTTCATATTTCTCCTAGGCAAGGGTTAGTCACAAATTTTCTAGTGTAATTGTATTTTTATGAGCTATAAAAATTATATATTAAAGCTAACATCCTAAGTTAGTTCATGAATTTTCTTGAGCTTTATTTTGGACTTCTACTAGCTAAAAAAATTCATGAACCAAAACTATGTCTGTGCTTGCCTGAATTTCTGGACTTGAAGCTGCGAATTTTGGAAATTTTGATACTATAGTAAATGATTGATTTTTCCTTTGAAAATTTTACAAGGTGTTGGAAACATCTTAAGTTTCAATCATTATTTTTATTCTAAATTGATTCAGCCAATTGCAATGGTCAAAAATTATGAAATTCTGGATTAGAGTTGAGATAAAGTCGTCTATGACCACCAAATTTGTAGAATTTTGTTAACATAGTTAGGGAATGATTTTTGCTCTGAAATTTTTAGAGAACCTTGTGCACACATAGAGGTGTCATGAAGAATTTTTAATGTCTCTGAATTGATTGTTTGATTTGCAAATAAATTTGTGCTACAATGGTGTAAAATCTGCCCAATTGCTGAAAATGAACCCAAACCTTAAATTGTAATGTAATGGCATTTTTTGTTCAAGTATGATGTATATGAATGCATGCTAGTGACTTTAAAGATAAGTTTATTATGAATGATTAAAATCACTTGTGATTAAATGCCTACATGTAGCTTATGCATGCATTTGAGAAAAGAAAAGTACATGATGCAGTTATATAAGAAAAGAGAATGTATAAATTTCAATCGTGCATGTTAACATATGGACAAAACAAAAACAAAACTTATATAGGGTAAAAGGGAAGGAAAAAATAGGAACTTCACTAGAGATATTATGAGTCAGGAGACATATCCGCTAGAAGTAGATCTATGTAAGATTCGGAAAAGGAAAAAACTTGATAATCACATATAGGAATGAGCTCAGTCTTGATAAGCAATCTATTTCCCTTGTGTGGTGTGATCCACTATAAATACCATGTGGTATAAACTAAGAGTATAAACTAAGTTTTTCCTATGTTAATGAAAAAAGAAAAATGCACTGATTTGATTTCTATAGCCATAAGTGAAACCAGGTCACTTTGAGATAATTTCATTGCATGTATTATGTGCATACTCATGCTATTCTGAATTGTCTACCTAGGATGATTTATTATGTATTGGAACATTTTAATTTATGTGCATTAAGTGATTGAATAATAAAAGAGACCTACATCGGGAGAATTATTTTTGAACTTTAAAATGAAACTTTGATAAATGTTGCATGACCACATTTTCTTAATAAACCGAAGTGGCTTGGACGATGATGATGACGATGACGATGACGATGACATTATTGTTGTGTATTTGGGGAAGCCCTACTGAAAATTTTAGAATTATTACCCCTATGTATTTGTGTTCCTGTCTCCAAGTTGATCCAAAGAACAAGGAAGGCTGCTGCACGAAAGAAATTGGATTTGCAGTAGTTTAGGCTTGGAGCTTGTATTGATTGTACATAGTCAAATGTTTATGTCTGTCAATATAATAGAGACCAGATGTGCATTGAAGCTCATAAATGATCATTCTTTTGTACTCGCCCTTATAATCAATAAATGTTTGTTTTCTTTGTTATATATTTTAATAGAATCACGAATTAGTTATTTCACGATTTGATCAATTTTGTTATAGATAATTAAGAAAGGTCTGCTAATTTATAAGTAACAACTCTTAAGTATAATGTCATGACTTGGATGATGTTGTACTTGGGAGGATGTTACACTTGGAGTGGCATTACGTTCCGTTTTGGACTCTTTCTTTGCCCTCGCACATGCTCAGTTGCATGTGTATATTTTCTTTTGCCATTCGTTTGTTAACTCAGTCTTAGCCCATTATTTGACCCTAATTTCCCTTTTGATGGAGTTCCTCTCCATATGGCGCATCTAGTGATCATACATCCATCCCCTCCACCACCATTACCATATGTAGAGTGGTCCCTCCTCCTCCTCCTCCTCCTCCTTCCCCGCCTGACCACAACATCATCCTTTATAATGATAGCCCAGCTTGACCCTGACTCCCCTCTAGAAGGCTACGCCATCGCTTCGATGGTGAATAGATTTCTGAGAGAAATATGGTGACCTACGGGAGCCTGAGCTATTCATATTATGTTTTAGTAGCATCATGAAATCCTGCGACTGTTAGATTTGATTGAGATAAAAACCTTTGTACATAGATTTTTGATAGGTTTTACTATAGAGCAGGATTGTGTTTTTCTATTTTGATGTACTTTGGTAGGACCCACATGGACTTTTGGGATTTTGTGTACCATATCCTCACGATTGTATATTATACATATGTATTGAAATGGCATGTGTGCCGTTTTTCTATAAATAAAATTACTGATGTTTTATACTTATAAAAAACACAAATGGTACTCTATTGTGTATTATTTTATTTTCTCTCTATTTATAATGTTTCAATTATATGTCACTAAGCACTAATACTTCGCACTACTTAAATATGATTAAGAAGTAATGTCACTTGGACAAGAACTTATAAATAAATAAGTAAACTATTATTACATGGTAAGCGAATATAATACCTAGTATCACACTCTTAGTTACGGGTCACAGCCAAGGTGGAACACCGTAATTAAGGGGTGTTATAGGGCCCATTCCTACCAAGGTTGGGGTTGTGAGGTCTTCGCCCAACTTAATAAATCATCAATGTTAAGGAGATGATCTAGTAGTCGTTCTCCATGTACTCTTCTTCCTTTATGAAGTCCGTCAGTCTGAGCTAGTATCTTATCCATATTAATCTCTGGGACTATGGAGACCACCATTTTGTCTAGTTGTTTGTACAAGTCAGGAGTCTCTACCTTCCTTGGTGAAGTTAGGGGATATTATAGGATCCCTTACCATATCTTTTGCTTGTCCTAGCATCTCGACCATATTCTTCAACTTCTGAATTAACCTCTTATATTGTAACCTTTTCTTATGAGATTTGGACAATTGGCTACTGGCTCGACGTCCTCATTTTCGTTGGGATGCTAATCAATAGACCATTCTACCTTGTTTGCTTCAACTTTGGGTTTCAACATTTTCTTATTTTGGCCGACGTCCTTTGTCCTACTAGTTATCTTCATAGTGGTTTCCTTTCCCTAGAAGTTCATTTTGCACCATCCTCTAATTATTTAGGAAAAAGGTCATTTATGACCTTTATGACCTTTGGGAGTGTAGTCTTCACTTCCCTTGGGACTTTCATCTAGTATTGTTTCTTAGGATTTCTTAGCCATTGGCTAACATCAGGCATTGGTTTAGGTGTCTCATTTAGATATTTCAATCTTTGGGATGCTAATGTTTTCTTTTCCTTTAGGGATTCCAAAGAAAACTATAGCCTATCAAACACATTGGAGTTTGACCCTATGGCCTTCGTTTATGGCCCATCCTAACTTCAAATTTGGGTCTCCATTTTAATTCAAAGCTTTCTTTTCCACTTACTTGGTCATTTTTTCTCTTAGTTAGTGACTCTTTTTTCTGTCCATGATTTTCTGACTTCAACCTCTTGTTCCTCTTCTTCAAATGTTATGGATATCATATCAATCGAGGTTAAGAGAAAAAGATTTGTATTAACAATCATATTCCCTACCTTTTCTCAGTGAGTTTAAACCTTCCCTCCTTAATCGCTTTGCAGTATTAGTGAAATGGGTATAAGTGTTATGCCATTTGCAATATTTGATATTTTGCACCTTTTTTGGAGGAGGTAATTTCAAGCCGTTAGGGAATTTGATCTACTTGTCTTTGACTAGATAGTCAAAGATTTGATCAACCTTTGTAATATCAAACAAATATGGCTCCGTTTTTCAGCTCTAGCTTTTTCTTTTTCCTTAGTCAGCGTAAGAGCAAGACATGTATAGGGCTTGCCCCCTAAACTCCTACCATAACCTTAGTCGAGGAGTAGCCTCTTCCACTTGTCTTTTAGCCTTATCAATTGAGCCACACTCTACGATGACCACAATCTAGATCCTCTAGGGCCTACCCTTTGTGCATGCCTCCATTCTTTCTCAATGATGAACCACTCTATTTTGGCAGCTTCCCAGAGAGCTGATCTATATCAGAGTATTCTATCATGATTAACTTTTCCTTAAGCAAAGGATTCATGTTGTTCACGGTGATAGAGGTACATTCAGCCTCATATGGAAGTTACAGCTACCCTAGTTTGAGAAAACGTTCCAAAAATTCAATTATTGGTTCATTTTCCTTTTGCTTTATTCGCATAAGATCCAAGAAAAATGTCTCAAGCTGAGGGCTACAGAACCTATCATGAAAAACCCTTTCCATCTTGGCCCAGTTTGCACTGAGTTGGATGGCAAGGAAGAATATCATGAGAAGACCATGCCCGTGAGGAATAAAGGGAATAGTTGCAGCCGCCAATAGTCATTTTGGCTAGCCTCTACACATTGCAATATGAAACGGCTCACGCGTTCTGGAGTAGATTTGCCATTTTCCTTAGAGAATGCCATGAAATCGAGTGTTCTAAATCCTTTAAATTCAACATAGTTAGGATAAGGCTTCCTATACACTAGTCATTCTATGGGTCTTAATTAGACACCAAAGTAATGTCTTAGTTTTAGCCAAGGTGTGAAGATCCATTCCTGGGGGTAATAGGTCACATATCCTATAGAGATGATCTCCTTGCCCTCGCCTGGGGTGACCACTGTATTGTGGTTGTATTGATTATGGATTAAGTCCCAAGTTTTCACAAGGGTTAATATATTGGAGAATGGAAGTTTGCACCTAGAACTCCATAAGGTCATTGCACTAGCAAAGGGTACCCATAGACAAGTGGAGGAAGTGGTGGTGCTTACCAAAGAGTTTCCACCATCAACTACCCCACTGGTCCAAGACTTGCCCCTTGGTTGCAACCTAGAGGTTATTTCAAGGGTCCCATTATCTCAATCCTAATAGATGGGTTGGGGTAATACACTTGAGTACCTTCCATGCCCATCGGGAAATGTTTATCAGCTACCTTCTAAGGATATCGACATTACCATAGTTCAAGGGAGGATACCTCCCCATGCCTACTAGTGCATGGCATTCCTCTTAGTGGGAGTCTTACTATAGTACTATTCTAGTTGAGGATTACGAGTCCAATTGCCTTGACTCAATACAAGAGTAGCTTGTAGGATGTTATATGTAACATCTCCTGCTACTTTATGGATCGACGACCGTCTCCACAAACCAACACAGGTCTTTTCAGCGTGTTTTGTCCTTACTCACATTTCCTGGAAACATCCTAGGAGGTCACCCATCCCAAAATTGTTCTAAGTCAAGTACGCTTAACCATGGAGTTCTTTCATGATGGGCTACTGAAAAGAAAGATGCATCTTGTTGGCATAGGTAGTACTAATCAATTCATATAAGTCATCCTTAACTGTATAGTCTCATACCTCACAGCCTCAAGATCCCTCTCATTCTAGTGTGTAATCGATTCATTCATGTACCCCTCCACTTAGAGGCCTTGCCAGAAGCCACTCCTTGTCCGTGCCTTTTTGCACCACGATCACTCCTACCTTCGTCGTCGGCATTACATGTAAGTAACATCCTCCCATGTACAACATCATTCTTAAGTCATGCCATCGTACTCGAGGAGTTGTTACTTATAAATTAATAGACCTTTCTTAAATATCTATAGTAAGCTCAATTAATGTAATAACTAAACATAATTCTATTAAAATATATAACAAAGAAACATAACATTTGTTGAATACATAGCTAAGTATAAAAGGAAGTCTTCTAAGAGCTTTAATACAATAGTTCTCTATTACATTTACATACATATATCTGCAACTATGTACAGTAAAGTAAAAACATCAACTACTAAACAATTGCAATCACGCGTTCTTTCACGTAGCAGCCACATCGTTCTCTGGATCAACCTAGAGGCTATACGAGAACACAAAAACACATAGGGATGAGAATTATGCAATTCTCAGGAGGACAACTCCCCAATTACACAATCATAATGTCATTATTATCACCCCAGCCACTTCGGTTTATTAAGAAAGTGTGAGCAAGCAATATATATATCAAAGGTTCATTTTAAAGTTCAAAAGTCATCCTTCTGAAGTGGGTTTATTTTATTACTCAATCAGTTAATATACACACGTAATACTACTCAATAGCATAGTATTGCATTCTGAAATATATGTATCCTCAGGACATTTGAAGGGACTTTTTCATGCCCTTTACACATAAAAGGGGACTTTGCCGTGTCTTTACACATAAAAGGGGACTTTGTCGTGCCTTTTACATAATAAAAAAGAGACTTTTCCATGCCCTTTACACATAAAAGAGGGACTTTTTATCTACTTAACATATACATCATCATCAAACTTATATAAGTATCCGGTCACAATAAAATTTTCAATCAAGCCTCATAAACTAATCATTTAGGTTGCTAGAATGCATTCACATACATCATACTTTCATCAATTCAAAGCATCAATTCATTTTCAGGACAATGGCAGATTTCACATTTTCATAGCACAATTTATTTGCTCATCAAACAATCAATTCAGAGGCTATCAAAATTCTCTAAGACACTTCAATGTGTCCACAAGGTTCCATAAAAATTTCAGAGAAAAAAGAGTTCTCTAACTATATTAACAAAATTAGACAAATTTGGTGGTCAGAAACCACTCAACCTTAGCTCAAAACCTGAAATTCATAATTTTTAACCCTAGCAAATGATTGAATCAATTCAAAATAAAAATCATAGACACTTCAAGATGTTATCAACACTAAGTAAAAATTTCAAAGGAGAATTCACTCATTTGCTATTGTAGAAAAATTAGACAAATTCAGCTTCAAGACCAGAAATTCAGGCAGCACCTATATAGTCTCGTTCATGATTTTTTTCAGATAGTAGGAGTCCAAAACAAGGCTCAAGAAAATTCATGGAACTAATCTAGGATGTTAGCTTCAACATGTATTTTTTTAGCTCATGAAAATAGCTAGAATTATACCAGAAAATTCTTGAACGATCACTGCCAGTAGGAAAATCGAAAATCCAACAGCTTAGACCAAAACCCCTTTTGACAAAAATGATTTTAAAATCATCCAAACACCCCACCAAAATTAATACCTCACTATCCATATATTATCAACCAATACAATCAAAAATTTCAGAACAATACTAATCAGAAATGTTCATAATAAATTTGGAAAGAAAAGGTCAAAGAAAACCTTACTTTTGGTGTTTAAGGGATCCTTGGCTCCAAGTTGTTCCAAGATTTATCCCTTCCACTTCAAAGCTCCCAAATCAATCTCAAATCCTTACTAAATCAGTGAGGAAGTAAGGTATCAAGGTGAGGATTGATGGAGATTTGAGATTTTAATCGATTAGATTTGTAGGTATTGAGGTGTAAAACAAGTTTTGTAAAGGGAGTTTGCGGTTTTATCAATTTTGGACAAGGTTTTGATGATCTGAAGTTACAAACTTGAGCTCTTGGAGAAGACAACAATGGTGGTTGTTTTCTCTTTGTGTTGGCCGAAAATATCTTGATGGAGTGATAAGGTTTGGTGAAATGTATTTATTCTAAGTTGAATACACTAATTATGTAGTCAAAAGGTGTATTTCTTTCTTTTTGAAAAGAAATAATGACATGGATAGCTAGGATTTGTTTTGGTAGTCAAAGAATAAATCTTGGGCATCCACTTGACTCATGATAAGTGGATCTCTTTGACTTGGGGACCAAGTAGCTTTTTTGGTGTTAAAACTTGCACATGAAATTTTATCGAACGGATAAAATATTGGCTTCGAGTAAAATATAATAAATAAAAGGCCATGATTGAAACTTACTTTTCAAGTTTCAATCCTTGCCATCCACTTGGCATAAAGTGGTTGGTAAAGGTTACTTGGCCACCAAGTAACTTATACGGTTAAAAACCGCACATCAAACTTTACCGAACGGTAAAACACTGTACCCGGTAGTCAAACATTACCTGAAAATTAATTCTAGGTATAACTTTCTCATTCCTTATCATTTCTAACCTTAACCCTTTCTTTTCTCACTCTCAGGCATTTTCTTGGTCCAGATCTAGGGTTTCACGTTCGACTGGCTCGTGGGGCTTGCAAGGTCACTATTCACCCCGCCAAAATTTTTTTTTTTAACACGTCCGTTGCGTCATCCTCATCGTTGTTAAAACTATCAGATTTTTGAAATTATAACTAATAAAACTCAAATTAATTTTTAAATAATTTTTAGAGTATTACATTATAGACCATTGGTCTCACAATGTCCCCTAACTGGATAGACAACTAATACATCAAGTCATGCATACCTTCATTGATTTGTCTTTTGATTAATGATGTCCTTGTCAATGGCTTGGCCATTGCTTTCTTCCTCCGTGGGCAGTTAGCGAGGATTGGGAGGTTGTGAGTGATCTAGAGGAGTGATAACTTGACTACCTGTTGAGGATAACAATGTTATTTGACTTTACCAATGCTACCAATGGTGTTGATAGGACAAGGGCAACCTGAGTCCCAGTAGCTACACCCTATATGGGGGTAACAATGCTATCTGGTAATGATGTTGCCAACGACATTGATGGACAAAGGTAGGTTGAGTCACAGCAATTGTAGATGGTGCTAGGTTTATAGTCACCCTTGGAGGGCAAGTCAGTTCCATCGCATACGTCATAAGCTAACTTGTGCCTGTTTGAGCTTAGCATGTGGCCAAGATTGTGGTATAGAAGCCATATCAACCTTTCTTCCTAACCTCAAATTCATACGCCAAGTATGATATGAACCACAGGATGGGAACTTCTCAAAATTAATCTTGGAAGTCCCACCAGGCATGCCAAAATACGTTTATCTAAGTTAAATCGACTAAGATTAACATGATTGATTAACCCAAACATATAAGAAAGCTCATGAAATAAAGTGATTTATGCTAAAGTCAGAGATTAAGACTCTAACCTATGGGTTCTCCAAATCACTATATAAAGGCTTTGGATAAGATATGACTAAGAGAAGAAAAATTGAAATAAAAATAACTTGCATTAATTGAAAAGATTATGCAAAAGGGTGAAAAAAAAACTATAAAATAAATGGGTAGTTGCTTTGAGATTGTGGCCTCCTTCATTTACACACAGTGATCTCCTATTTATACTTTCTTAACCAAACCTTATGCATGATTACAACTTCTCCTACTTGTTAGCAATCACTACCCATGTCCTCACACACGTTCTGTTAGCTGTAGCATCCTTTTCTTTAGTAGAACCAATGCTTCTTCAAACCACGCGAGCCCATTCTTCAACCTTTGCCTTCTTTTACTTGGGCCTACGTTCTTCTTCTTCATTAAGCCCAATCCTAGCCTCTGCCGCGGCAGCCTTCAGTTCTTATATTTGGGCCTATGCGAATTGGCCCAATATTTTTGGGTGTCCAACAACAATATTTCAGTGCTATGCACGTGTTAAAAAAAAAAAAAAGCTAGTTTCTCCGATAAATGAAAATTGTAGTTTCTCATAAAAGTGCATGACAATGTAAAGTGTACGAACTATGCAACTCAAAGCCCAAATTGGCTTGGGGTTACTTATTGCAATCTTTGGACATCATCATTAGATGGAAAGAAAATGGCAATTAACGCAGCCGTATGTTTATCTACCAATATGCTATCGTGAATTGACTAGTACGTAGATTTTCTTAATTTTGATTGCCAGTTAATTAATCTTTAATTTCCACCGTTCTTTACGATTCAATCATGATTTTCAGTTCTGATGTGCAATATGAAGCAAATAACATTCCTGAGCTTTATACAACCCACGTGTTAGGTTATTATTTAAGGTTAACAGAGGACAAGCATGCCAGCACCAATGAGGTGAAAGTGATAAAGTGGCAGTTTTTATACTTAATCACATAACTACTTTATTTTTATAAAACTGCGAACAAACTATTTGCATCTGAATTAGTTTTTTTTTTTTTTGGCATGCGCATCTTCATTAAGTTTATATGAACTGAATTGAACACAATAGGAAATAAATGCAATGACATAAGGTCTGTTTGGTGTATCATAGGATAAGGTTCGATAGTAAAAAGTTTGATAGTATAGTATTAAAAATCCATTGTATAATAAATTTTTATCATATCCGTTGTTTGGTACACCACATGATCGACAATAGAGGAGCGGCGGACGATGATCAATGGGGTAGGAGGCGACCAGCCGGGTGGCAGGTAGTGATTGGAGGGTGATGGGCGGTGGCGACCAGGAGGTGGCAAGTAGTGACCAACAGGTAGCAGGTGGCGAGTGGGGGCCGACCAGGTGTGCATGGGGGCGCTCATTGACGTATAAGAGTAAGGTAGAGTTAAATTGAGATTAGCTAATAAAAATAATACTATCAGATTTTATTAGATCTCTTGAGACTTGCTGATAACTTAATTCTATGATCATAGCTAGGATAAAAATGACTTAATAGTATAACATGATACTATCTTATATAATACCAAACATGTGATAAAAATGAATTTTATAGTATTAGCTAATATAATCAGGTCTTATCCTATATATCAAACAGGATCTAAGATTGATATATAATGAAAATGGAAGTTTTCATGTGATTTTTCTTTTTTTCAGTAAAGGTTTTATTTTGATCCTTATAATTGTATACGTGCATTCATTTTAGTCTTTGAAAGTAAGGAATTATCAATTAGTCTCTTAAATCCCAAAAATGATTTAAATTAGTCATTTGGTGATTCAAATTTGTTCCTACAAATATTATTTGAAGTGCTAACTTGAATTATTTTTTTATAATTTTAAGAACTAAATTATTAATTTGAGGAACTAAAGCAAAAGCACATGTACAATTTCAATTGTTAAAATGAACCTTTGCTCAATTTTTTTTATATATTTTTCACATGAGATTTTATTATTGTAATGCAATGCAAAGAGAGAGATAATATAAACACCAAAAATAATCCATACTGTTTGTGTTATTTTTCTTCATAAAATAATTTCTTGTGAGGAAGATCCATTTTCATATGATATTACAAACTTTTGTTGCGTCAGTATGCCCAAAAACCATGTTTTTAAGATTTAATCTTCTAATAAGAATCCTGTGGCGGTGATACAAATGGACACACTGACTTCGTTATACTATTATTTTTAAAATAAAAATAGTTAATTTACTGTAAAGGATTTTAAGAATTTGTTTACTATTAGACAAAGTTGAGAGAAAAAAATTATGGATGAGTGTTATATATTTTTTATTTAATAGATAAATTTTATATGTTTTTGCTCTCCCTAAAAAGTTAAAACTTATATGCAAGTGAGCTCATAATCTAGTGATTAATTTCTATATGTCTTAATAAGATAAAGATGTCTTGAATTTAATTTTTATCTCAGTCTCCTATCCCTTAATATCTTAGAGGAAAAAAAAAGTTAAAACTTATATGTTAGCTGGGCTAAGAAAGCTACAGTTTATATATATATATATATATATATATATATATATATATATATATATATATTAGTTATGATGTAATTATTAGGTGTATTTATTACAATGTAAATTGAAGAGTGGAATACGGATAATATTTTAGGAACGCGAGATATGACTAATTCAGTTGAAAGTCGTAACTATTGATCTGCTTTCTTTCTTTCTTTCTTTCTTTTCAACTCAAGCTAAAATTTTCCTATTCTAAGTTGTAATTTTTTTTTTCAAATATCATAACGTATTAATTTGTTTAATGTAATAAAAATAGGCGTCTAATAAAGGGCAATATTTTTGCTCCAACTTACCAAAGTTGGATAATAATCACCGGATAAAAAAATCTGAATATCCACAAAATAATATTTCCAACTTCTTAGGACATCTATGTTGACTATAAACTTTTTGTCGTGTGATATGCCTAAGCCAAGAGCCTCCAATAAATTGTTGACTAAAATTCCTGATCTTACGGCTATATACGGCGAAATTAAAAGTTGAAAGTCCCTTTAATTTCCAGTGAATATCAAATCCGGAGATTTATCAGCACGAAAAACTCAGGATTTACGTGGTCAGAAGGCACACCGCTGCAATTTATTATGCAAAGTCATAAATCTTGGACATTACATGATCAACTTTTCCAAACCCGACGGATCTACTTGGTGGAGGTCGGGGCATGTGGCCCATCAAACATTTAATGAAATTTATATATTATTTTTTACTGTTATTGTCTAAAATTTCTAGATCTATCACTGCTTACAACTTGCAAATGCCCTCCATTCTTGGGCATTGCTGATCCATCTTATTTGACTTCACAATAAAATGTTTTACTCTTTTGATTCTTACCACGTTGATCTTGCCGTCGGCATGCTACCCTTTTGTATGTTTGTTTCCATTGTTGCTTTTGCCTTGTAAGGGTATTTGGCTACCATGCTACCTTTTCCTTTTGAAGTATGGGAGGGCACGCCCACTTAATTAAAGGCAAAAGCAAAAATTAAAACATGTCCTCGGTTAGTAGTGGATATACTGTTTTTTCACACAATGAAGGTTGGTGGCGGTGGTGTAGTATTCACACCATGTTCATACGTGGGATCAAATTGATACTCAAGATTAATTTGTCTTAATTTGACTAAGATGTACCCTTTATTTTTCGGTAACTACCTATCCAAGCTTTTGAGCATATAATTTTACGTGTGAAGGTACTGAGAATTAGATCCGTTGATAAGCATGCAGAATATTTCTGACAACATAAAACTTGAAAATATTTGTATGCTTGGTTCTCTTATATCAAAGGTTCTGGCCTCACAAATCCTAGAATGATGAGTTCTGGTATTTAGTGCCCGCCAGGAGGATGAAGAGAAACACTTAATTACAGACATGGATGCAGATTTCTGCTGCATATTGTAACTGTATAACTTCAAGTTCCATGTCCGAATTTTAAACAAGATAATACAGGCAAAGAAATACTGTTATTTTCTTCCCTCTTGCCATATTAAACTTGGATTATTGGCACAGGAGCAGGAAAATAAGAACAAATCAAAGCTCACATGTGAACGTACCCATGCCCAGTGCGTTTGATGCTTTACATTATAGTAGGAAAATTTTAGATAAAGAACTTTCTGTTTTTAACATATAAATTAACTCTAAGTTCATTAATAAAATTGTTTCTTCATTTTTATCCCAATTTAACACACACTCCGAAGATATATAAATTTATCTTAATAAAATTAAGTGAAAATTTAATATAAATTTAATTTTGATGTATTGACTTTTACATTGTTATTTAATAATCTTTTAATTAGAATACTTTTCGCAAGTTAGTAAAGTCAATTATATTTGTTTATATTGCAATATATGAATCATGAATAAATGATAATATAAAATTCTTTTATACTTTTATTATGTAAAAATTAAATCCTTTAAATGTAACTTACATTACATAACTTATCACTTGTCAAAAAGTAATTTACAAAATTAAAATAAGAATTTACTACCTAAATATTTCTCACCGTGCTGGTAGCACGCTGGTGGACATAGGCCAAGTTGCTTTTTAAGGGCTAATATGATTAGATTGCTTATAATAAGAGGAAGATTTGAAATGTTTTGCCAATAGGGCTTTCCTTAACGCAGCAGACAAATTGCAATACGATGCAGGCCATTGAGTCATCAATCAGATCACATAAAGTCATTCTGAGGGAATCTATTTTATGCACCCACTGCCTTTTGTTTGAATTTGGTAAGGGAATATCTGCTGCCTTTAGACAAAGTTTAACAAGAAAAAGTTGTTAAGTAATGATGACCCTGGACGTGGAGAATCAGTAGCAATGACGTGATCATGGTGGATTATTACGGTCAAAGGATAAATTAAACATATACATGCCAGGGCCAGCTCTGCATAACTGGGGACACACACTCTTGAGCTGGGTTCTGTACTTATGAGGACCAACAATGCTGAATCTAATGATGAATGGTGTCGCCTCCAATATTGCCTAAATCATTTCATCCTCTTAATCATAACCTTTTTATAGCCTTCTCGTCCGTGTTATATCAATTCATTTTAAATTGCAGAAGCAATTGGCATTGCTATAATGCAGAAAAATACTGTGAATACTTAATACCGCTGCAATTATCACGAGATTACACTAACTTGTGGGTTGGATGTGGAATACCCAACTTACATCTCATTTAATATTGAATAATCTTGTTTAAATGAGATTTATATCACATCCAATAATAGAAAGAGTATAATAGATCGGATTTCACATCTTATGATTCCAAATAACATTTTTCTACACTAATAATATTGCCCTTGCAATTGCCGAAATGACAATTTTTGGGGTTCTTTACTAGTAAAATGCCGAAATGCAACGACTCAAAGCTTAAACTTGCGGATAATTAAACGCTCAATTTTTCTAGCTAGAAACCAACCACCCCTTCTCGTATTGTTCATGGAAAAAATAAAAGCTTGAAATTTTACTAAAGAAGTTAAAAGGTGGGGGCTATGCATCTGTCCAAGCAGCAAAAACTGGCATCTGAGGCAAAGAAAGTGCAGGCCTCAGATGCGGTGATGGATCCCAAGAATTCACGTTACTATTTGGACCAGCAGCCAATAGTTTTGTTGAAGGCATTCCAGAGAGCATTGGCAAGCTTGTCCCATCTGGGCTACCTTCTCTTGAGCTGTTCAAGCTTGTAGCCAGTGAAGAAGGATTTGACACGTGTACATGCGTTCTCATCTTACTCGGTTCCTCTACTTCTTGATGGAACATGTTATCCAATGCCACTGACTCGATTCTTGGTGGGTTCTGGTCAAGTTGTTGGGTGGATTGACAGAGGACCATCTTCCACTGTTCCGATTGGCTTCCGCAGCTCTTCTGCATTAGAATGGCTTCTTGGTTGTCATCATATGAAGAAGGCTTGTGATCAATGTACTGGGTTCCACCAACTATCTCTTTGTTCCTCCTAGCTACTTCACCGCTAAGAAGGTTGTTGCTTGCCATGATTTTTTCCACATCATATCTTGTTATGTCAAAGTTGGTCACGGCATTAACCCCTCGGAATTTTATAGCAGCTATATCGTAGGCTTCAGCCGCTTCCTCTTGGGTACCTAAATTTTCATTTCAATGAGTGTAATGATTAGTATTTCTACTATCATTGGACTAGATTATTGGATCAGAATTTTTTTTTTCCTTTTTTGGCTAGATACATTGGAGTTCAGTGAACAATTGAGAGTTTTAAGTTATGATTGTCTATCCGCATGATAAACAGCCTTACAAAAGCTGCGTCCGGCACAAACAGTCCTTCCTTCACGTACAATTTTAAAGTAGCTCATGATCAGCCTTATTGCTGCTGAAAAGATCAGCTCAAGGACCCAAGAGTGCATCAAAGACTTAGGGTATGTTTAGTTTCAGTTTCCAGTCTTTATTTTCAATTTTTCGTATTTTGTAGTTTTAACAGTTTTCAATATTTTCTTCATACAATCTGAAAAATTGAAAATAAAAACTAAAAACTGAAAATTGAAAAAAAAAAAAAATAGACCCCAAGTTTTCAAACTGGTAAAGCACCTTCTCTGTCTCTTCAGAAACATGGTAACAGGTACTTGAAACACAAATAAACTATCCAATAAAGCAAAAATTGGCAGTATATTCAGGAAATAGAAAAACAGTTAACCAGAGAATTTGAAAATACTCACTGAAGGTTCCAAGATACAGATCTTTGTTTCCTGCCACCCTACCAATTCGAGCTTGCCACCTTCCATGTTGGTGGTGTCTGATATCAATTGAACAACAAGAATCGAGTTCAGAGGAAATTAAGGAAATTCCTTTTCTTTTCAGATATAAATATCATTAATTAAAGTGCAATGATATGCTACTTAATCGTTAGCCTATGAGACCTTGTCACTCCTCTGTACATGGAAGCTCCTCTCGAGAATCCGCTGCTTTTTCTGAATGGACAAAGTTGAGACATGTTATAAACAATTAACGTGGTTGTTGACAAATACGTCAAGATGATCAGAATGAAGCAAGGATATTTACCTTCGTAAATGAGCAACATATTCCTGCCTGGTCATGTTCTTCATTTCCTCAAGTTCATTTTGATAATTTTCCAACTAATAAAATGAACACGGCCAAAAAAGCATGAAAAGAAAAACTGTTATAAGATCATCATACCAGTCAGTGTTATTGAACTAGGTGGCGTGGCATACATTGAGTAGAAAATTTGAAGAGAAGAAAGAGAAAGCAAATTAATTATTAGTTATTACAGGGAAGTTAATGTGAGTGGAGGGTCCCCAGTACTTGAGTGCGGCCAGATCATAAGCTCTCGCAGCTTTTTCTTCCATATCATAACCCCTAAAAATGAAAATTTTGGAATGACTTGAGTAAACATTAATATTCCTCTTTTGTTATCATAAGCAAAATATTATTAAATGAGCTCTTTAACTACTTGCTTAATCTAAGCTCTGGAAATTTCAGCCAGAAAAAAATATAAATATATCTAGGTGTTTTGGAAACCTTACCTAGATAAACTGAGATTCATCGAATATTTGAGGGAAATTCCCCGCCAAGCAAAGGAAGAAAAAAAAAACCAAAAACAAAAACAACTGTGAGAGATGAGTGAAAAATGCAGATCTTTCCAAAGAAGAACATAATGGAGCTGAATAGGTATGTTTGACCAAAAATGTACACGAGAAAAAAACAAAAGAAGAAGTGATACGGGAATATAGTCGCTTTCTCACCTTGCCTTCCTTTCCGGCTTTGGCCCTCTTTCTTGCAGCTGTTGTCCCATAGATGAGCTTCATATCTACCAGTCCACCTATGCCTGACAAACAAACACCCTTTAGGAATAAAGAAATCAAAGAACACAAAAAAAAAGGGGAGATAAAGAGTTCATGTGCTGAGGATGCTCATGCATGAACCCTGACTTAGAATCTACCGACTTAGAATTTAGAAAGCTATATGCAAACCACTGAACAACTGAACATTATCATAGCCCTGTAGTTCCAAAACACTTTAATGTAATGTAACAGAAGTATCAGAAACGCTTAGAAGAAACATCAGAACTAAGTCACTAACCTTGTTACACCTCTATATTGGGAGGTTCTTTGTCCAAAGGTATCTATGGATTTCCTATGAACAATTTGCTTCTGGTCAACCTTTTCAGGTCCCCGTTTCTTTGTATCCATGGCAACAACAGAATCAATGACAGCAGGTGATGCACGCTGTGAACTTGTAACACAGCTTGATTGTGAGCTAGGACTCATGGACAAGCTTAAAGACTGTAAATCCCCATATGGAGCCATTGATCCAATATTGGAACCTGATTCACCTCCATTATCCTCCAAAGGAACAATCATCTTTGAATCCTGTGCATGGCTAGCTTGGAAGTTCCTCACCACCCAGTTCTTAAACCCAGCAGGAACTCCATCCTCAGCCATGTTATTAGGGATCTGAAGATTTCCATCTGGAGTTTGACTTTGCGTTGACCCTTCTAACATCACATCATGGTTTCTCAAAGTAGAGTAATATGATAAGTGCTGGGCATGAAGCTCTTGTTGTTGCTGTTGTTGTTGTTGTTGGCTGGTAATGTCTTGGACTTGGTTTTGGTAGTTTGAGTTGTTTGGCTCACGGCGTGAGGAGTGGTTATAAAACATGCTGTCTAGGCTCAGATGCATTGCTTCTGTGGCACTACTACATTCATATTGAGGGGTCCCCATGGTCTCGCCACCTAAGAAATTCTCCAGTTTTGGTGTTGAACTAGTAGCCATTGCTTCACAAAAATAGATAAAAAGTAAAGAAAGAAAGACAAGTCAAGAACAAGTTCAACACTTAGTGCACTTCACTCACACAAAAAAATTAAAAAAAAAAAAGACACAATAGTCTCCAAAACCAAAAAGAGTATAATGGCAGAACTTTTTTTAGCTAACCTTGTGGTTGTGACCTGCTAAGAGGTTCCATTCCATAGAGGGTGCCATCAGATTTGAGGGGCATGGCAGGCATGGCCGGGTACAACCCGACATTTTCAGCTTCAAGTCCATAATAGTAAAAGCCATAGCCATAGTTGTTAAGAGGAGCAGCATGGTAAAAGCTTGCTGGAACTACCACTTCAGCAGCGGCAGCAGAGGAAGGGTGGGGCTCATGAAGGTGTGGAGTAACACCTATATTCATTTGAGGAGAGAGTGAGAAACCCAACCAGTTGTTTTGATTGTTAACGTCAACAGCATCATCATTTTCCATGGTCTTCATTTCTTCTTTCAGTATATCACTCCTTCACCAAATAACAGAAATTCTAGCCAAGTTTTGTCTTTAAACAAATAAACTAATCATACCATATCTGATCTCTACTCTAGCCTTCCCACCCCACCACTTAGAACAAGTATTATATAAATAAATATATATATATATATATATATATATATATATATAAAAGATTTTGGTAAATATTTTTGTCTTTGTTGCAGAACTGAGACTGGACCAAATCTAACCAACAATGTAAAGAAATCTAGGTCCTGCAACTGAATCTATAAGCACTTCTCTGGTTTTTTCTTTGTTTTCTCTGTCTGTGTGTGGTATATAAGGGTGTCTCAGCAGACACGTTTCTAAAGGGAACAAAGCAAGTTCCTTTAAACTGAACAAAAAGAATGTGTTCCAGTAAGCAATGCTAGGCATCCTTCCCGCATTCCATGGGGATCCGTGTATGAGAAAGACCTCCGCTTTTGCTTTATTCTACGCTCCACCCCTTCCTTGGCTTTCCTCTTTTCTCTTTTTATGCAAGAGTGACTTACTTGCTCTCTAGATTAAAAATTCACATTAAAAAAAAAAAAAAGAATTTTGTTGTTGTTGTTATCCAAAAAGAGGCCTATGCTGCACCTAAACACAGAGAGAACGCAGAGGCCTCATTTTTATACAGTGGATGCAACTTAGAAGTTGAAAAACCCCGAGTCTTAAGCCATGTCCCTCTCTATCGAATTTATTGGCCACACTCTGTGCACTAACATTTCTCATAAATAAATGCTTAAAAGTGTAAATATGGGGCTTGCTATTTTGTTTGCTTGGTTGCTTTTAATGTCTCCAGTTTGTTGAGGAAGTTCAAATTGGATTTCACGGGCCGTAGACAAAGTGTCCCTCACCTCCAGTCACTTCAAAACAGTTTTTGCAGATCCTGCTATGCTCTGGACCCCTACAAAACTTTGCAACTAGAGAGGACAGGTATCTGCCACCCAAGAGTTATAGGTGCTGGCCTCTTACGACGTCGTTTCGAAGTCCAGCTTTGTGTTGTCCTTCACTGCAAATGCGGTGTGGGCTAGTCTCTCCTTTTTAGCCGTTGATATGGAAACACAGAATGACCACTAGGTCGTACCAATAACCGTGATGTTCCAAGGGGGAAATGTTGCACAATATCACATAGTTATGCTATAGAAAATCCAAGTGGATGGCAGAATGATTTTCATCTACAAGAATCGGGAAAGCTGTTGGGTGTAATAATTTTTTTATTTTTTAGTCTGAACCAGAGTACCTATTAGTGTGGGTCCAATGACTAATCTCATCGAGTACAAGGCACATTACTAGAGGCAACTATATCATTGGATGACGCTTCATTCCCATCCCTCAATAATTGAACACAGGAAATGATAGTTAAAGGAACACAGACCTTTTATCATCTGTGCCACATCATGATGGTTGTGAGTAATAATTTTACTAGGAATACATTATGCAAGTATTGGTATGCAAACTAGATTCCAACTTCCAAGCGTTATTCCTTCAAATACGATATATTTTTTCAAAATATCTGTCACAAGATGGTCTTGCTAATAGTGGTATGGCTCAGTGATCCAATAATGGCAATCAGTTGTTTGGTGGTGGTCATGATCATTCTGCATTAGCCGAAAGTGATTTATTGTTGATTGTTGGTGGTCCCACATCGATCAGCAATGGTCCGTTGTGGCGGTTGTTTGGCTGTTATTTCATGGTTTAAGTTTTTGGAGCAATTTAGTCTTTTCATATTTTCTAAACATTATCTTTCTATGAGAATCCAACATATCTATGGAGGATTTAAAAAAAAAATTGGTCAATTTTTATTGTCATAAATATAACTTGAAAATTTTTCTTTTAAACCACAAACCAAGCATGAGAATGTTAGGCCTGTTGCTTTGTTTCAGTTTTTAGTTTTTCAATTTTCAGATTTGTGAAGGAAAAACTGAAAAACTGAAACTGAAATTTTGAGTTTTCAATTTTTCCTTCACAAATCTAAAAATGAAAACTAAAAACTGAAATTAAACAAAAGCAAACAGCCCTTAACTTCTCAAGCTCAAATAGGTGAGAATATTGAAATACTCCGTGAACCAATAGTTGGACAGGATATTATTTGTGTTATTGACAAGGCTGTAAATTTAAGGTGCATGTGCAAGCCTAAGGTTTATAGCATGTTTTCTATTATGGGATCATCACTTTATCTTTTTTTTCCTTGAATTTCTCTCTCTAATTCTGTTCTCATGGGTGTTTATGGACCTTTTAGTTTCAATTTTCATTTTTTTTTCATTTTTAACTTTTCAATTTTCAAGATTTATAAAAGAAATATTAAAAGCTGAAAAATGGATTTTGTAATTTTCATAGTTTCACTATTTCCTTTATAAAATATGAAAAACTAGAAACTGAAAATGAAACCCGAAACTAAATGGACCCAGGGGTCTATTTGATTTTAATTTTCAGTTTCAGTTTTGGATTTTGTGAATGAAATACTTAAATCTAAAATGAAAACTAAAAACTAGAATTTGTAAAGGCTGTTGGAAATTGTTTTCAAAATAGTTTTCAACTTTTTCTTTTTTAAAAAAAAGTTGTTTGGAACATTGTTTTGTCATGTTAGTTTTTAAAAATAGAAAACAAGATACAGATTTTAAACACAGAAAATGAAAAAATCTGAAAGTTGTTTTGAGTTTTTTGGTTTTAAAAAACAGAAATGAGGCGGTGGCATAATTGCAATTCCTTGGTTTTATTAATTTCAACACACCTTCGATTCTCATTGGCTCTAATTCCTAAAAATCTTTTTTTTTTCCCTTTCATCATACACCACTCTGCCTTCTCTAGTTCTCCCATCCTATCATGGATAGCACACTTCCTTGCTATCTCATTGAAAAACCCAGCTTAACTCTTTTTTTTTTTTTTTGGGTCAAAAGCTTGGCTTTAGGCATCACTAGATTTTCGTTTATTTTCCTCATGGAATAAGTCAAGCAAAATTTGAACGGAGATTATCGCCTACCTCCTCAAATTAGAAATTTATTTTAATGCTAAGTTGCACAAAAAATGTAGTAAAGGGCACAACCTAGGTCGTCTCTCAAGGAGGCTTTAACACTCAGTTGGGAAAATTTGGGGTTTTGAGAAATGAAATTTAAAGCAATTGAAATTAAAAGATAATAGTAATGGGATAATAGCAACAGTGAAAGAAGGCACTAGTGCAAGGTATTCCTAGGATTGGAAATTAATTATCATTGACCAATTGCTGCAATTCTACTAGTGATCGATCGACCTTAGAATTTGATCAATGCAAATAACTAATAAACGAGATCTCAATTTGTTTAGAAATCACATTAATTTAATGAACCAATTGCTATAGTCTAACCGTCAATCGAAAAATTAATTCTAATGTTCTCCATCAAATATGAACCAATAGATCTATCAATTTATGCCCAAAGGATTTCCCTAAACGACGATCACCAATTTAGTTATCCCAATAAAGATTACAACAATCACCACAATAATTATAAGAATAGAAACTGCAAAACATTAAGAAAACCAATGCATTTAATATCAAAAGGAGGTCTCAAACATCATCCCAATCCATCCAAAAACCCTTACAGGAGTAAAGAAATCTACTCTCTATCTCTGGAGGATTACAATAATGAAGATAAGAAAGAACCTGAAAATAATAATAATAATCCTTGCCATAATCTCCAAGACAAAGCACCTTCACTAATAGAACCCTTAAAGAGAAAAGAGAGAAGAAGAGAGAGATGTAGAGAGAGAAAGTGGCTGCCTAATTGTAGATCTAAAATTGAGTAAAAAGCTAGGGTAAAAGCCTCTGTCAGCCCATATATACTACTCTCTAAAATGGGCAAAAGTAAGACCCAAAACAGATTATGAGCTTGTAGTCCGCTATCGCAGAGCATGGGCTTGCTCACTGAATGATGAAGCTAAAAAATTAATGGTTGTCACTTTGCCGAGCGCTCACTCAAATGTGAGCTTACACGATTTTTCTTCCTTTTTGCTCCAAGCTTCTTCCAGAGAGCTTCCAACTTTATTCTTGACACTTTACACTTGATCCAAAGCTCCTATACATAAAACTATACTCAAATATATAAGTCAAATACAATAAGGTGTAATTACAAATTATTCCAAAATCGATGCAAAAGCCAATAATTCTTCCAAAATTACACAATGAGGAATAAATCAAAATCCTAATTAATTACATTAATAACTCAATAAAACTCATGCAAAAACTAAGATTTTGTAGCAAGATAAGTGGCATAAATGCCTTTTATCAATAGGTCAAGCAACCTGAGGCGACCTTGGTGGTGAAGTCCTCGAGCCCGCGGTGCTTCTTTTTAATTTCGGATTCCCACATGAGGAGGCAGCAATCGCGATGGAGATCTGAACCGTGAAGAAACAAAACCACCACGACGCATAGCAACCATGGCAATGCTCTTGGCTTCGTAAGAGCAAGCAACTGAAGGACAAGGGAAATGGCAAAGCAACATCGACACAGAGGAGATGATGGTCGTTGACTTCCTAGGATAGGCCATTTGTCTATAGTGACTTTGCATGCACAAGGCGAGATGGTGGAATGCGATCCCAGCTTTAACCGTGGTGAAGTCCCTTACGCAGGTGACAGCGTGCTTGGAGCGCTTGTAAGGGTGGTGGTGAAGCAAACAAGGGTGAAGCAGGCAACTTTGAGAACCCTCAACAGCTTCAATGTGAAAGGAAGGAGAAGGAGATCCCATTTGGTGTTTGTGATCTAATGGGCCATTGGCCAGCCAAGCATTCGAAACAAGTTTTTGATTTATTACTTTTAAATTTTGTTTTTAAAAATAATTATCCAAACAGATTTCTTATTTTTTATCATTTAAAACTGTTTTGAGAATAAAGTTACCAAACAAGTTTTGTAATTTTTTATTTTTTAAAATTGATCTCAAATTTGTTTTTTAAAACAGTTTAAAAAACAAGAACACAAAAACACTTCCAAACATATCTTAATTTTTAGAATTTTAAATATTTCCTTCACAAAATCTAAAAAACTGAAAATTGAAAATCAAAAACTCAAATCAAACAAGCCTTAGGTGTTCCAAAAGTAGGTTAAAAAAAAAACATTCCTCAATTCTATATGTATACACAATCTGCTATTGTTTTGGCACATTCTTTAGCTTGGGTCATCCCAATTCTGTTTAGTAATCTGATTGATTTTTCTTTTGTATCCCCATTACTACCTTAGGGTATTGTCAGGACTTTGATTAATTTTTGGTAAGTAAAATACAAACACACAAGCAAAACTAGATAGCTAAGTCAACCTGCATAATGCTAATGAGCTCTAATCCAGATTATGCCACCTAACATAAGCCACGCCGAGGCATACTTTGATTAATTGCTCATTAATGCGCCATACTCAAAATTTAACATAAAAAGTTTGTCAAATTTCCATATATCAATCAATAATGTGATTATGTTAATATTAAGCCGTTGTGTCCAGGATCAACATGATGTATGGTTTGAATATGATGTTAAATTTTCATATACGATTTACTATAAGAACCAAAGGTATTCTTTTTATGTATATAAATTATAAGCCAACCTTATCTCTTATAATAAAGATTCTGTTGTTTTATTGTAAAAACTTCAGAAATTAATTACACCGATACTTAGCCTTAACAGTTTTGGAGAAGCCTATTATTGGGGTTTTTTACGTTAATAAACCAAAATAGAGAGAGATTACGTAGATCCCCTTTTTCAGTTAGGTTACGTAAATGTCCTTTTTTTTATTTAATGGAGTCGACTTGAATCGACTTCAATGGGCAACTTTGTCAGAGCCAGGTCAAATCAAGTCCAATCAGGCTTTGATCATGTCCTTGAACAGGAAAACACACAAAAGTCGATCGGAATCGACTTCAAAGAGGACATGTCGAACGTCAGCGCGTGGGTGCAACAGTGAGTCGGCACGATCGACTTCTGGACAACACAGTAAGTCATTTAATTCGACTTCTGTGTTGTACAGAAGTCATCCAGCCGACTCACTGCTGCACCTTACGCACGTGACAGCTTTTGGTAAAACGATTTTAATTGACTTTTGAAGTCGATTAACCCGTTTTTCGACTACTTTACCTTTATAAATAAGAATTCGTAGCTCAGTTTGCAAACCAGAGAAGTTGATGCATCCACTAACAGGTGGTCCATCCACGTAGACCTAGCTGGAACACCACATCCTCTAGTGTGATAGTGCACTCTCCATACGGAAAATGGAAAGTGTGTGACTCGGGCCTCCAACGCTCCACAAGCGCACTTATGAGTGCCTATCGTAATCAAATATAGGAACCATCTTCGCGACATACCACAAACCAACTTGCTTAAGAAACGCTTCATCCGTGGGTCTGGTGGCACCATCAAATTATACCGTCTTGTTTTCAGAATCGCAGATCCTGGATCACACATATGCCATAAGTTGATCTTAAATTTAGCAAAATAAAGTAAAAATGTACAAAATGTCAAAACTACACCTAAAATTTACAAAATGTTAAAAAATGATCTTAATTAACATTATCTGGGACTAAACTAAAATAAATTATTTACAGCAAAAACTATAATTAACATTATCTTAAGATACAAAATAGACCTAAATTAAATATGCCACAAAAAATAAAGTTTACAAAAACAACATTATATTTATTAGAGTTTATAAATTAATCTAAATGCTCGCTTTATTACCATCTATACTTATAATTATGTTTTATGCCTAAATTACCAAAAACTAAAATCAATTATCTTATCAAAATTAGCCAGTTAAAATTAAGCTAAATGCCCACTAGTTTTCTAAAACTTGAATACTTTCCAATAATTCATTATAACAAATAAAATAACACATTAAAAGAAAAAATTAAACTACATTTTACCCAATTTATTTATTTAAATTCAATTACAATAAATTTTAATAATAAAATGAAATAAAATTTTCTCTAGTATTATATAATATTATAATGTTCTCATTTAAAATTATCCTTAAATAAATACAAGCAAAATAACAAATTCCAGGATTATATTTCACAAACAAAATAAAGTTAAATTACCTAACTTCTACTTAAGTAACTATGTTTTTTTTACCTTTTTTAAAATTTCAATACTTTCCAATAATTCACTATAATAAACAAAATATTCAAAATAATAACATGCCTGCCTAAGCCTATACCTTAAACTAAGAGTTACTATTTATTTAATTAAATTACATATTCTACTAAGAATACAAATTCTAAAACAATATAAATTACTAAAAAAATTTAAATAATATAGTCTTTTACTAAATTGCCTAATCCAGACATGCCGCCTAAGTGAAAATTAAAATTTAACATTCACAATAAACAATAAGGAAAATTAACACCATACAACAATAAATATCAATATTACAAATTTAACTAAATAAATTAAAAAATAAAATAAAATACACTATCAATAAATATTAAATAAATTAAATTACTTGCACTTCTAGTCGCTTGCAATGTGATCCATAGCACTTAAACGATAAAGTTCATTCTCATTGCCAATAGCCCCTTCCTCTTGCCTCCTTCCTCCTTCCTCTTTCCGCTTCCTTTCTCCTCTCTCACGCACAGCCTTCTAAAATCGTGATCAATCGTCTATTTTATAGTGGCAAGCTACCTGGAAGTCGACCGCATCGATTCACTGGCGCCTTGAGCACAACAGCTATCCAAAATCGGCCTCCATCGACTCCAGGCGCGCGCTGAAGTTCGCCAGGAACGTCTCGCTGGTGTTCCGCTTCCGACCATTGCAGGGCTACACTGCCAGTCGCCTCAGTTGACTTCTAGCTGGTCTCGAGACTTGATTTGACCGCCCACAGGTTGGGTTCAATCAACTTCATGATCTTTTGCAAACTGTTACATCAAAATGGAAGTCGATTCAAGTCGACTTCCATTAAATAAAAAAGGACATTTACGTAACCTAACTAAAAAGAGGGGATCTACGTAATCTCTCTATTTTTGGTTTATTCACGTAAAAACCCCTATTATTGTTGCACAACAAACTCAACAAAGTTCATGATCATATAGACTACGTTTCAGGAATGTTCATGCATGTAATTAGTAGGGTAAATGAGTGCTTTATAGAGTCAAAGTGTGGAGTGGGTGGGATACGGAGCAAAACACTTCATAGCAAAATTAAAACACATGCCTGATTTGATGTAACCTCCTGGCCCAATGCTACTTGGGTGACCATGATTGTCTATGCCATTCATCATGCATCTAGAACAGATAACTTTTGGTTGCGATAAATACATAGAATAATAAAACCATCAAATTATTGAGGAGCAAAATACAGTGCAAGATTTTTTTTCCTTTATGTGCTTTTGGGATGGCCCTTCTTGTAGTCAATACTTGCTAGTTGCATCAAGACAAAAAGTGAGAGAAGTGAAGTCACCAACATTCTCCAACAAGGAAACTTGCAAGTGCGTAATCTCACTCGCTATGCATAGCCTACCCGTAAATATAACAAGCACACAAGAGCTTTCATTTCATCTATTATTATTCTTTTCCTCCTTCAGTTTTGATTTGTCATTTGTCATTAGTCATTACCATCCTCAACATATATATAAAGCAGCTATAATATAAACGAGGCATCCCAGCATGGCTCCTTTATTACTTTCCATTGAAACAGAGAATCATTTTTATGATAGAGGCTGAGGCAGAATGTGCTACTTCCTGTGGTGCATATCCATTTAAAATTATGAAGAACCATTGACGTGAAAAGAGTGTGCTATTATTGTCATGAGTAGTGCTATATGTATTTACAATTTGAGAGACAAGGTGCCATACTCTCATTTATTATTGATGAGCGTTGCGACCAATTAAAAATGATACATTAGAGTGTATTGATACATTGTGTCACAAATTGAGTATAAATAATATTTTTTTTTAATGTTATATGCATTCTGACGAGGCAATTATTTAGCAGCCTAATACTTTTTAAGCGAGAGATGGAAGCAAAGATGAATTATTTGGAGCAAAAACATGATAAAGTTTATAGTATGCACTCCTGATGAAGTACAAATATTCCTGGAATGATGTAGTGAAGGCCCTTAATAAAGATAGCCAGATTTAAATTTGTTCTATAGTGGGAATGTGGGACATCCAGTTTCACCTTCAAGCAGATTTACTTTTATATTATGCTTACGTTTAAAAAATACCTTACGTGACATTTTTGTACAGTACCCTTACAAGACATTAGCAAATTTTTTAATCCCACTATGATAAAAGTACTTGCTTTGCCAATATACAGTACCCTTTGATGAGGTCCACACATACGAGAATACTGAACACCAAATGAATCACAAGGGCCATAAAAAACAACAGGGAATAAAATATGTGAATATTCTAGATTTCTATATTTCTACTAGTTGTCTGCTAAAATTTTCGTGTAAATATTTACCGAATATGTAAAATTTCGTTTGACACACTTACACTATATGTTATATGTCTGTACAAATAGTCCGACCATCTGAACAATGAGAGAGGCAACAAGTTTGAACAAAATTGAACTCCGTTCATAACCGTTCATGACGTAAGCCGGGGTCGCATAATGTTTCTTTATGACCCCACTTGAGAAGCAACTCGCTGTCCTAGCCACAATGGTGTAATATATTGTGAACATTGGAAATTTTCAGTATTCTATTCTACTGCGTGTGTGATTAACAGGGAAAGCCTGTTAGAAAGCTTTAAAATGTAGATTCCATTTGATCAATATAATCATTAGTTTGCATGCAAATTTGCGTGACCAATTTCATGGAGACAGGAATTCCAGAGCACATGATTTTGTTCAAGAAAAGAGATTGGGAACGGAGTTTTGGCAGTGAAAGAAAGACGCGGCACAGGATTAGGAGGAATGTTGAGAAAGAGAAAGTGACCCTCTTTTTGATTGTGGTAATGATGAGTATATCCACCCACCAAGCACTAAGAGACCAATTAGCATTTTTCCTATAAATCGAAACAGTGAACGAAAAATAAAGGAGCTCCTATACTGCCTTGTCAAAATTTGCTTTCTTTCAATTTCACCGTCCTTTTCATGTGGGCCAATGGGGAAGAGTATGTTGGTGCCCTTTTTCTCATTGTTGGCTTCGAGGCAAAATGGACTGGCTAATTCCTTGTTAGCAATCTACCAGGGTATCCGTATGAAAAATAATGATAACTGTGGTTGTTAAATAAAATCATGCAGTTTCCATATCAATTATTTAGCGAAAATGATCATTCTAATCCCATTAGTAGGATTATAAAGATATATCATCATAATAATGAATTATTATGTTATTGTACCACATCTCTTTCATCAAACAACTATGCAGTAAGGAGATATCTTCGAAATATCAGATCACATAGTTCTGTTGTTCGAATATATTCAATTAATATGTCCATAATCAACAAGAGCGCACATTTTTAACGGTGAAAAATTGGCATTGATTAATAGAAAATAACGGAGATTGTGGTGATAAGTGATAATATTATCACTCAAATGGAGATTTTATGAATAAATGACTAAAAAATTTAAGTATATGAGTTATTGCTTTACAATTTAGTGAAATTCTCCTTATTAAAACCGATGTTTTCAACCATAAGACTTAACACAATTAATAATTAATTAGTCACATTTTTTAACATAAGTCAAATATTTAATTTTTGAAGATGTGTATAGAGAAGATTTCGTTCAAAGACAAGACCCACATGCTCTACACCTCCCACAAAAGCTCGGTTCATAAAAAAAATAACTCCCCACAGAGGTGAGATGTGATACTCTTTCAGTATATTCAAATAATATTATTCAATCACGCATATGTGTGTAACTCAATTCAAAATAGTCGAACAAGATGGATAGTGGTGACGAGGAAATTGATACCAGACCACTAGACCTTTTTGTTTAGGCCAAAACGGGTGGAGAAAAATAGATCTCTCACCCACAGGGGAGACCAAGAGAGCAACCCGAACAAGCCAACCATGTGGCCAAAAGCAATCTGCTTTGGCGGTTTAGGCCCTAAAACTTTGTTGACAACATGTCTAGCAAAAACTCCACCATCCGTTGCCTTGTCACCCTGAGAAGCTCTAGCTCGCTCCGCAATGACCTCTTTAAAGTCCTTGTAAAGCCTCCAATCACAATTGCTCAATCTTTCCAAATTAGCCCTCCCCAAATTCGATCTCACAGATCCAGGAAGAACCAGAACCACATCGATCCCAAATGGCCTCAGCTCAAGGCGCAAACTGTTTGACATGGCAATAACCGCAGCCTTGCTAGCACAATAAGACCCTGCCCAAGGGGTTGAAACTGTGCCTACCACACTCCCAACGTTAACTATGCTACCCCTTCGTCTTGTGGCCATGTGAGGCACAACATGCTGCACCATTCTAAGTTGCCCCAGCGTGTTAATTTCCCAAGCTTTCCTAACTGTGTCAAGTGGCAATTCGGCTAAAGGACCCGTGCTACCTATGCCGGCATTATTGATCAGAATATCTATGCGACCACACTTTGATATAACCGTGTCCACTGCTGAAGTGACGCTTTGATCAGAAGACACGTCGAGCTCGAGTGTCTCTATGTTATCGATTGTAACTCTGACATATCTTGCATGCGCGTTGAGATGTCAGAGGCAAAGACGTGGCAATTCTTTTCGGCGAATGCCTTGCAATACTCGTAGCCAATGCCGCCTATGGCACAGCCAGTGACTAGGACCGTTTTGCGGTCACTCATTGTTGTTGTTGTGTTTTTCTCTTGTTGAATATATGTTTAGGTTATATATCATGCACTCTTATATATGGATGGAATAATGTGACATCATAATAAGGACAATTAATTTATTGGCTGGGATATGAGGAAAAATTGAAGCAAGCGGATAAGGCTAGGAGGTTATGCCAATGGAAATAAAAATATGCATTCAATGTAGTCTACCCAAATTTTGGAAGCATTCCTGTTGGTTCTAGCTTGAGAGAGAGAGAGAGAGAGAGCAAGTGAAGAGGGGAATCAACAAAGTGTGTCTCTCTTTTTAAAAACTCATTGGCTGTTAGACGAATAGTAACCAACTTAATTCATATTTAAATTCATGTATTTGGAGGAACCTAAATCCATTCCGACACTTTTTTTAATGTAAAATTGATATATTATAGTTAGATTTTCTACATATAAAATATATCTGGATCGATATCTTTTAGATGAACTTTGCTTAAAAATTTACTACGTGTTTATAACTAAATTTATTAATATTTTAAACACTCATAATTAAATCACAATCTTTAAATTTAAAAGGTACCAATACCTTAAGAATACCAAAGCAAAAACCATATTACAATTATCTTAAATATAATAAAATATTTTCTAATAAACGTTCTATTTGATTTTTTTGTTGTTGTTATAATTTAGTACTTTTTATATATTTTGCACACATTATTATTATCGTTGGGCTGTCAAAATTAATGGATTTTACTTTATTGTTCAGTGTTACACTTCAACCTAATTTAATTTATGAGTATTGATATTTTAACACTTAAAGTATATTCAATTAGGATACTCATTTTATCACTTTTAGATATGATGATGAAGACTAAAATTAATGTCATCATCACATCCCATAGTAATAAAATGGGTGTCCTAATTAGATACTTACTTTTAAATGTTGGAATAGCATGTTTGTTAATTTATATTACGAATCAATCTTTTGGACCAATAATTTGGATATCTATCTATACTATGTTGTTCCTCATATTTCCCGTGTTTTATTACATCATTGGGCAAAGGAATATTCTTTGCAACATATGCTTCTTTGACCTAGGATTGGCCGTCTGGCCGGCTATGTTAGGAGTTGGTTTCCTCATGGCTGCAGTATGATGGGGATGTTTTCCTGTCACTTTCTTCTGCCTTTTCCGCCACAAACATGGCTCCATATGCACAAGACATTTTCAGCTTTAATGACGGCCACCGAGATGAATATAACTATGTGAGAAGCTCTAATAGTACAATTATGATTCTCTGCTAATTACTAAATAAACACAATCAACCAGATATAATTTCTTCTAGGGGCGTATAAATTGCGGTTGTACCGAAGTTAATCGGATCCAAGCCTAATTAGTTTGACCTTTTGATCAAATTATTTCTTTAAACTCAGTCCTTATCTGATGATTGTTTGGATTATAATTTGTACTCACACCCAATTCCATGATGAATTAACTCATGGTTGAGTCATCCTCATCCATTTGATGAAGGAATTTCTAATATATCATATGATATAAACAACAAATGGATTTCCTGTGTCCAAACTAATTTAATTTCGAATATGGCATGTGCAATATAATAATTAAAGATTAGATTAGAGTTACCTGAAAGGGTTGAGGATGAAGATAACAAATTCATAGGCATCTTCTAACTTGGCATAAAACACAACGCAAGAGATCAGAGAAACCCAATAGAGAATTTTAGGATATTTATTCATTCTATTCCATAATAGGTTCATGTGTTATGGTTTCAATGGGGACAACCAAGGACCCTATATATTCTGTCAAGTTAAGGCCTCTCCTTGTGTCGTAAGATGTTGGGCTAAGTTACCCATCAAAATGAAGCCCACACACAATGACCTATAAACATATCTATAATAAATAATGCTTAACAATAATTAGTCCAATAGCAACAATGATTACAAATTATTGGACTTAAAAAATAAACTCTAATTGTTTGACATTCAATTAATTTGGGTCCAAAATTAAATTCAACATTGATTTATATTAGTCCACAAAATTATTTCAACATTTGGATCCTCTAAAGTGATAGTGACTATGAAGTGAAAAAGTAAAAGGTTAATTAGTCTTAATCATTTGATGAAACCTACACATAATACTACATTACTAGAAACATGCAAGTTACCAATGGATTTTTTCCATTGGTCTTACTGGCGAATTTGAGAAAAAATAAAAAATTGGATGTCCAAAAAATATTTCTTGGCAAATCAATTACCAGCAAAAAAATCCACTGATAACATTCGCACCTATTGGTGCCAATGTTGGAGTGCCACATATCGGTGGTTAATTATTCTAGTAAGTTGCTTGCCAATATTTGCGCCAAAGGCCGCCAATGTTACCAGCGTATATGCTGCCAGTAAGTTATTTGGAAAAAAAAGAGAATACTTTTAGCGAGGGAAAGTCTTTTGGTAAGTAGTAGGTAATTATTTATTTTAAAAAAATTAAGCTAACTAATTAACGATGGAAATCCGCCAGTAATTAATTTTAATGAACGATGTGTTTTATTTAAAGTGTTAAACCATTAATTCGCCAATATTTGAATTTTAAAACTTGGCACAAAAAACATTTCACATCTCACGTTACCAACATAATTTCCCTCGATAAATTTTCGGGTGGACACATGTTGCTATGTTTTCACATTGTCGAGGAAAAAATTCATTGATAAGATGCTTTAATGAAATGATGCATTTTATTAATCCCTTATCGACTAATTTTCCCTCAAAAACTAGTCAATAAGAGTAAGACTTAATCGTTATCCGTCTTATTCTTCCTCACTTTAGAACTCTCACGCTTTGTCTCATCCCCTCGCTACCAACACAGTTGGCCCCATTTGTCTCACCCTTGTGTTGCCGTTGAAGTCCTGGAGTCCAACGTTGCGATTTTCTCGAAGTGCTTGACAACTTAATTAATTGATGTTTTTTCTTTGAGTTGATATCTTTTTTGTGTCCATTTTATTGCTTTTTATTGTTCTTTTTGGTGCAGGTTGCTGCCTTTCATCACCGCCGTTGCTACTTTCTCTACCCTTGCCATTGAAGATGGTGCATTTATGTTTTTTATTTATTTGTTAAGCTTGTTTATTTATCAACTTTTATACTAAGTGGTAGCCGAATTAGTGTAAATCTTTTGTGTTGAGCTTTCTATCCTTAGTCTTTACTTTCAGTTCTTTATATCTGAATGTTTGTTATCTTTATCTTTTACTGTTATATTTTATTAAAATAGAAAGTTCAAAGAAATAACATTTGCTCCTACATCCTCTAAGGTCTTATAACTATAGAGAATTGTTTAAGTTTTCAAAAAGAAAAATGCTTTGAAAGTGTATGATTCAACCCTTCTCATGCCTTTGCTTTCAACTACACATGTGTGTTCATGATTGTGAACGTTATGCATGATTAAAGTAGTTAATTGAATATAAATTATTCGATTGATTGATGATGATTTAATTGAATGAGAAAATTGGGATTACTTCTTGATCAAAGTCTATTGCAATAGGTGTTTAGGTTGGTATGAGTACATAAATGTTGTGATCTCAATTATCTGTTGCATGTGTGTTAACTGAATTATTGGCTGTCATTAGGTGAATTGCGATGTTAATTGTGTAACACCTAATATTTAACCCAAACACGTCTAGGACGTATTAAGATTAATTATTAGTTATCACTTCTTTTTAAACTCATTTATAAAATTACTTAGCAGAAAATATAGGTAAATTTTTTTGAAATACATGTAAAACAAATGCGAGTCATTGCGTGCAATGTAAATGAAACATAAAGCGGAAGAGTAAATAAATCATGCAATGTAAAGTAATAAACACACCAACAATTGAAACATCCATCATAATATTAATCACCATAATTTTAGTACATAACTGGAATAATATCATAAAGTTATACCCAATTAAGTGGGCAGAGCTTGCAGTACATGAAACATGAAATACAGGAAACATAAAGTACAAGAAGCATAAATAGCGATACATGAGAAGTCCCAAAGATACAAACCCAAACTAAGACTACCCCTTCCTCGAACTATGGATGACGCTCCTCTTCGTCCCTCGATGGCACATACCCAATGAATTGTGCTAGCTCCTCGGGTGTGTGTAGATGGAAAGGTGGACGAACATGACCTCCTCTACGTGGGCGCATCTCCTGTGCGTGCTAGCCTCCTATGTGACCGTATCCTCGCTACCCCTCCCAATATCCATGGAACAGAGGAGACCTCGAAAAGGGATGAGTGAGGGGATTCTCCGTCGATCGATCTGAATGCTTGACGGGAACGTCTCGAGGTAACCGTGCACCGTGAGACGAAGGTCGGGCACAGCCTGTTGCGTCGCGGGGCTACGTCCTCTCAAAGATCATATCATCGCTGAAGGGAGAGGTCGGGTGAAGTGGAAGCTGAAGACCGGGAATGCAAACGACGACCCATATGCAAAAATGCGCATGGCACAACGACCCTCAAAATGGTAAGACGGTGATCCGGATTGTAGTGCACTTCCCACATGAGTGCGTCAACAAATCACGAACAACGTCATCGCAGATTTGAAGACGTAAAGAAGAGAAAAAGAGAGAGGGTGAAATCTTGCTAAAGAATCTCAATAGGGAAATCCTCTATCCTAGTGTCATCGTTTACGTCCCAGGAACCTTGGGTTTATTATAAAAAGGTTAAACATGCAAAGGTTCATTATGAGGTTTTCGCAAAGATAATTATCCAAGGTCCATGTCTTTTATAATGATTCTTAATGCATGTATGCAGCATACCAAAACATGAATGCATGACAATATGTTAGGCAGCAAACCAATAAAACACATCATCATCAACTAGTTCTCATAAAAGTAGCATTTCATTTCTCAACTTGTGACATCATGGTAAGTAAAAATAGTAACCGACCCTGATACTAGGCTATGAGCTCATACCTTAACTAGTCGTCACTAGTTCTTACTTATCCTCTTGATAAGCAAATCATAATCATAAAAATAATAATCCTGACTCCTAGAGTATGGGTAGGGGACCTAAGGAATCACCCATCATGGGACTTTCTTCCTTCTTTGAAACGCATCACCGGTTAAGACCAGTGACTTTGTCCGCTTTGGCAGATGTCGATGCCCTCACGGTTTTACCTTCTCCTCACCGTAGCAGGAGAAGTACATCTCAATCTGCGAACGCATCATCTGTTAAGACCAATGACATTGTCCGCTTCGATATGGCTCCACGACCATACCCCCCATCGGGTTTCCTTTCTCCTTCTCTAGTAAGAGAAATGCGTCTCGACATGTCACATTTAAATCAATTCTTTCAAAACTTTTCTCAAGTCCTTCAAATTTGACGAAATTCGGCAGCATAATAACTATACTCCGAATTTCCTCAAATTTGAGTCATGCCACATAACTTAACAACACATGTTGTTCTCATGAAATATCTCAATCGAATAAATCTCTTATTCTTAGGAGCATACCCTCCTAAACTCATTTCACATTTCTCATTCTCATTCTTGTTCTCGTTTTCATGCATAATGTATCACATTATCACAACATGTCTCAAACACACATATAGCCACATATATCATGTCATTAACATGTTCTCAACATCACAAGTGTACCCACTCGGTCTCATACTCACATCACACCTTCTACCTCATGGTGTCTTATGCTTTGGCCCTTAGGGTTAAATTTGTGTTTCAATTATCCTAGCATCCATTATGGATCTTTATCACTCCTAAGGGATCATTACCTATAATTTCCTCTAATGTTTATGATTTATAACATAACCAAACAGCACTAGTTATTTTGGGCAGAATTTTGCCTTATGATTACCGGTCCTAGAATTTCCTTTTGACCCTTTCTATGTTCCCTTCGCCTAAAGCTCTATAATCAACTCCTAAACCATTATGAGGGATTCCTACATATATCACTAATTATAAACCATTTTTCTTAAGTTCAATTATGCTGGAACAGAATTATATCTTTGTGCATCTAAGTGTTCTAGAATTCACATTTTAAATCCTTTATAGTTACTTGTTCTTTCCTAACTTCCCTAAATCATTCCTTGCTTCACTCAAACATAATTTTACACATTTTAACACCATAAAATAGAATTAATACAGTGGCCAAATGCACCAAGCAGAACTGAAAACATAAGCATCATATAATCACATAATTTCATGATTTAAAAGCATATAAGTTGCTAGTTTCTCTTGGAATCATTTTAGGAACTCAAAACTCTTTTAGAAACCAATTAATCTCATTAAAATCACATAAATACATGCTAGGTCAGTAGCTAAATTATTTAGTTCAGGAAATAGATTTAAAACATAAAACTTTGTTCATAAAATTCTTTAAGTACACCTAAGCTTAGAAAAATTCCAAGACTTAGACTATGGGCACTTATGATTAGATGAACTCATCTCAAGTCCATCATCATCATCACAAGGCCGAAATGGCATTCTTGAAATGCCTCCATTTTCTAAAACTTTATGTAAGATACTTGGGCAAGTCTTTGAGCTCTAGGATATTTAAGTGATGGCATAAACTTAAACATGATATGCACTTATTTTACTCTTCATTATAAAATAAAGTGAGAGCATAAAATAAATATGAGATGCAACCTTATTATTATCTTTAAAGATTAAGTGATGACTTGAAATATAAACATGAAATGCAAGCTTGGAATTTAAACATGATAATGCAAGTTCATTTAGTTATTCTTGAGAGTTTAGTGATGACATCAAAATAAACATGCTATGCAAGGCATAAACATAAACATGTGTGCAACTCATTTTATCTTAACTAGAGCTCTTACAAGACTTTAAAGGAACATTATAACCTTAACCCAATATGTATCTTAACAACATAAAGTGAGCTTTAGAGTTCTTAGCACCAAGTCTTCAAAGAAGCCTTTGGTTTTGAACTTCATCATCAAGCTCAAGAAAATGACACAAAGCTCAACACTTTGTCTAAACAAACATACAAAAACTAAGTCATATTCTTTATTTTATTGCTCATGGGCTTCAATCTAGAGTAAAACTCTTAGAACGGCCGACCAACTTTAAGGTTGGCAAGGGTAAGCTTAGAGCTCTTTGAAAACATAGGATTAATTTTCTTAACAAAACTTTTGTGATCTACTTAACATTTTTAGCAAACTTTGTTCAAACAAAGGAAGAGGAAACCGAAATCTTTGAGGAAGAAAAGAAAGGAAAACCGAAAACATAAGCAAGAAAAGAAAGAAAAACACAAGCATGTATGGTCCAAGACCAAGTTGTTTCAAGCTTTAGAGGTTTCTCACATGACAACAACAAGTCATTATCTTGAAACCTCATCATCAAGCTAAAGTTTTTCTCAAGAAAGGCCTCATGGCCGAAAAGGAAAAAGGAAGAGAGAAAGAGTTTTGAACCAAGAGAAAACTAGAACTTTTCTTAAAGAAAACAAGTAAAAACTTTAAATCAAAACCCCTACCTAAGGAAGTCTTTGAAAGAATGAAGAAAGCTTGATCCTTGAAGGAATGAGAAGACAAAATCTTCTCTTGAAGGTGAGGATGAATTCGGCCAGGAGGATGCTCAAGGAAGATGATTTTTCCTTGAGTTTCTAAGCTTGGAAATGGAAAGTTTGAGTGTTTAAGAGATGGTTTGAGGTGAGGGAGTGGTGGTTTATGGTTGTTTGTGGTGGTTTGTGGTGGTGAAAGGTTCTTTGAGGAAAGGAAAAGAAGAGCAAGATGAAGAGAAATTGAAAGAAAATGAGAGAAAGAGCAAGAAAGCTAAACTTGGCAAATGATCTAAAGTGTAACAAGTTTTTCAAGGCTTGGTATTTATAGAAATTTTGCACAATGAGGCTGCCAAGGGGAAGAAGGCCGACGGCCTTGCTTGGTCTTTGGGGGAAAATATCTTTTTGATTGGCATGGGCTAAGCATGGGCAAAGCATGGTGAGGTATGGCTTGAGGTATGGCCTAGGCATGGCTCTTGAGTGAGATAAAAATCAACATGTGACACTTTTCTTGGGGCCATGCATTCGGAGGGCAGCCAAGGGGGGAGAGAGATTTGTTCATGTAATTGTGGTTTAGTGATGTGTTTAGGTGTTTCTTTGATTAAGGTTTTGGTTAGGAGTTGTAAGAAAGTGTTTAGGTGAGGTAATTGGCTAATTAAGGTTGTCAAGACTTGATTAGGAGGGTAATCTTGCTAGATTAACAATTTAAAATCATTCTTTTGTCAAATGAGGTATGGCACAATTCCTTAATTTAAGGAATTGAGAGAAAATACTATTCAAGATTCCATGACTAGGAATCTTGAATTAAAGAATGTAATTAGAGTTTAACTAAGCAATCTTAGGTTTTAATTAACCTTAATAAATTATTTTGACTCTAGATTAATTATCGAAATAAATTAATCTTCGATTAGAGCCTAATATTGCTTAGGTTTGCTTAATTACGTCATTAGGCTCATTGTACACGTTTTAGGGGCAAAATGGTAATTTTGCACTAAAACTGCCGGGACCTACCAGCTCAACTAAACATCAAATACCACTCAAAAACATCATTCCAAACTTTCTGGAAAGTTCGGGCTCAAACGGCACCTTTACCCGTGAGACACCAGGGGTATTTTGGTCATTTTGAGCCGAAAGTTCAAAACGAGATTTTCACCTCGGATATCAAACATAACATAACCCCTTCAAACATTGAGTTAACCCATTCGAGGAGGGCCGTTCTTCCTCGAATTCGGGTAAAAATGACCTCAGGGCATTTTGGTCATTTGTACTCAAGAGGAAATTGGGCGTTACAAATTGTGTGACCGTATGATTTACACAAAATAATCACCTATCATGTGTTTGATAAATTGCGCATGTTGATGATAGAATAATTCTATGGCTAGGATGCCCTTGAGCTAGTGTTTTTACTTTATAGAAATTTATGCTTGTTGACTTGAATTGAATACAACTTCAAACTCCCTTTATTCAATCAATTGGCAACATGTTTCTTGGAGACAACCTTAGTTTATGCACTATACCACCTTGGGTTGACTTAGTTTCTTCCTTAATTTGTAAATTTGGTTGGTGCAAACCACAACATTTGCTACTCATCAAAATTTGTTGGTGCTATTGTTGAGGAAATTTGGTGCTAACTGAATTGTGAATATTTATGCAAATTTTTTAATACTTAAGTTCTTGTGTGTGCTTGTGTGTGTGTGTTTTTATCTTTTGTTTCTAAGAAAAAGCCATAAATATTAGTAAGGGTACTTTACTTTTATGCATAGCTCAGTCCTTTCCTGACTCTAATCTTGTTGCATTAGATCTTGAAATTGATAGAACTTTCAGGAAACTTAGATAAACTAAAAGGAGACATTTTGAGCCTATGAAGCCTTCTAGAGATGTTTCTACTTGATTCTACTTTAGAATTAGAAACTCTTTATACTTCTTCAGTGTTCTAATCTCCCGTTAGGTTGTACCTATCCCAGGACAAAAAATATGGAGATGATGAGACTAAAAACAAAGATGATACTGGAGACAAAGACAAAACTCTGTTTCATAGTGGTATACATGACGTAGTGATCAATGAAAAATAAAGAAGATTGGGTCATAATTTGATGAAAAATTTAAAAGTGCCAAGGGCAAAGAGCAATATGAAATGTTTAATGAGATATTCTTAGAAAAATATTTTAAATTTGTTTGAGAGATATGTCTCCAACATCTCTCAGACGTACATAAATTAGCTTAAAGTTTATCTTGGGATAGAGACAATTTTGAGGATTTTGTCTTTGTCCCTTTATTCAAACATGTTTCTGTCCTTCATTTATTTGTATTTTCTATTCTGACATTTACCAAATGCTACACTAGTGTTTCATGTAATATGGCAAAGCAAAGAAAAATGTTGTTCACCTGAAGAAATGACTGACCGACTTACAAGGCATATGAATTATACTTTTTTGATTTTTTTTCTTACTTTAAAGTCAATTTTTTTCCTCACTCTGCACCCCATCATTTCATTCCTCCATTGAACCATTCTATCCTTCCTCTTCTATGTTAAATTATTCCTAGGCACTTCATTTTGTTCAAGTTCTTGTCCTTTCCCAAAAACAAAGTTGATATATGATGCAATCCTGGAGTCAACAACATATTTGCATTTTAGTTTTAATGGGCGCTCTTTTTTCTTTTTCCTTTTGATTATGGGTGTTTGAAAATTTTTATTTTTGTCCATGAAATTTGAAAATTGTGCAAATTGGTTTTGCCATTGGTGGCACTACAATGAACGAGGTTGTTTGTAAAAATGATTGAATTTGATATAGAGGGGTTTTGCTACTAGTGGGAAAATGATTATATATATTGGATTCTAGACTTCCATTTGACCACGTCTTCTTATCTCCTTTTTAACTAAGAAGAAACACTTCCATGAATTTGAACTTTGACTATTAGAAACATAGCAATTAAAGAAAAATAAAATTCAACTGGGTTTTCAATCATTCATTTTTCAATTTCTAGATATTATAATATATGGATTGATCAAAACCCAAAAGACTAATTCATTTCCAATAGCGGTATTGTTGACCCTTGCAATTATACTATGTGGCTGTTGCTTCTTCTGCAAAAGTGGCATCGCTTCCTTTTTGGTCAGTGGCGTCACTTCCTTTTTTCATTGTAACTAAACATGGTTGTTTAATTTTCAATTGAAAGTGACATGGCATGTCATCTAGTAATTTTTAATGATAATAACATCGGTCACTTTCAACTAGAGATGTAGGATCGGGTTCAGTAGCAATACTTCAAAGCAAAATAGGACACTCAAGGAGTTTAGAGCTATTGACATGACCTATTAGCCTTTGAGTATCGTCTCTCCTAAGCTTAAGCAGACTTTGAAGAAGACCCAAATGAATAGTTGAAGGAGTTTCATAATGTATGCTCAACCATTAGACCTAAGGGTATGGAAGAAGACCAAACCAAACAAAGGGCCTTTTTGTTGTCCCTTGAGGATACTGCTAAGGATTGGCTATTTCATCTTTACTCATTGAGTCGTTGAAACTTGGTTCAATCTCAAGATTTTTTGGACATGTTCTTTCCACCTCTCGAGTTGCAATGGTAAGAAAAATGTGGCATCCAATGATTCCATGACGAAACTTTGTATGAATACTAGGAAAAATTCAATAAAATTTGTGCTAGCTACCCTCACCATCAAATACTAGAAGAATTCCCTATTTACTACTTTTTGAGGGATTGCTACCATGGAGGAGAGTATAATTGATGTAGCTAGCGATGGCGCCTTTGTGGACAAGACTCCAGTGCAACTAGAGCTCTAGATTGATAGTCACTTCACTAGTGTATGTTATAAGAATGTTGTTCGAGTGTAATTAGGCTTAAGAAGATAGTTAGCTCTTAATTAACACTAATTAAGCCATATACCTACTTATTTGAACTAATTTAATTTCATGCTAATAACTAATATTAACTGCATAAGACTTATTATTTATATTTATATATATATATATATTAAATTGAATAGTGGAGCAAGTGGATTAATTAGAGAGTGCCAAGTATGGAGAGAAATACTATTTTGTCTTTTTATGAGTAGTGGAAGCATTTTATGTTAGGACAAGGGTGCCCCTACAAAATTTATAGATATTTATCTATTCTACTTGTACAAACACTCACCAAAAACAAAAAAAAATTCCCTATCCTAATATCATTAAAATCCACAGCCTACTTATCCCATTCACATTCTCACAATTTTTTTTGTCACAAGATTTTAAGAAGTTTTCATTCTCTTCTTCATAAGTTTCTCTCATCCTTTCTTTTTCTTATTCTCATTTCTTCCAACCATTCTCACCATTTCCAAACATTAATCTAATAGCTAAAATCTTTGGCTCTTTAATATTCATATACCAACAACCTAAGAGGCATTAAACCATGAAGTACTATTATTTTTGGTGAAGGAACCTATGGCCATGCCCTGGACATGGAGCAAATTTTCTCCTTCAAGTTGTGGTAGGGTTTTCTTTCTTAGATCTTAAACAGAAGCTCAAGGCTCAAGCTTTGTCATAGTTTTGAGTAGTAGAGCTAGTGTGTCAAGCTTTTGCTTCTTGATCTTGTGTTGAAAATGTGTTTTTGTTGTTCTTAAGCTTTATGAAAGGTTTTAATTAGTTAAAAATGTGTTCTTTTGTTTTTCTTGAGCTTTATGAAAGATTTTTAATCAGTTTAAATTCTTTGTTGTTTTAAAACTTTGTGAAATGTTCTAATTCGTTAAGTTGTGTTATTTGATGCCCTATGCCTTTTTGGAGGATCTTAATCTATAAAATGTGTTCCTTATTGTTCTTGAGCTTCATTAAAGGTTTTACTTGTTAAAGTATGTGTCTTGACAATAAAGATTTAGTTTTTGGTATGAAAATTTGTAAATTTATGGGTTTTGATTATAAAGCTTGTGACTTTATGTCCCAAGTAATAACTATGATTAATGGTTGGTCTTGGAAAATGTAAAAGGTGTAATGTTTAATGATGTTTTAAGATAAAAGAGCAAATTTGATAGGAACATTTACATTTTTAAGTAAAGAGTTTAAATTGTTAAGATGCATAATATGTGGGAAAGTTTAGAGCTTTAAGTGTTTTGAGTGCATAACAAGTAAAAAGGTTAAAATTTTAGGTTCTTTAAATGCCATAACTAGTAAAATGTTAGTGCTTTAGGTGATATATTGTTATAATAAGTAGAAATGTTAGAGCTTTAGGTGTTTAAGCACTTTTAACTATTGAGACATCATAATGGATATAAGGTTTAGAACTTTAAGTGTCATAATTGCAAAAGATTCAAGCTTTAGGTGATATTTAGCCTAACTAGACATAAAGGAGGAAACTTTACACTAAAGTTCTAATTTTGATAAACACTTAACTTTTGAGTGCTAGACGGTCTTCAGAAATCATAAAAGAGTGATCTTCAACATAACTTTGAAAAGTAAAGTTCATAAAACTCGAGAAGTGATGATTTATGATCTCCATGATTTTCTTATGCATGCTTGTGAGCTTATGATATACTTGGATAATTCATGTAACTTTTCTATCATGTTACTCTATCTATGATTTGTTGTGTAAGGTTTATGCCATCTATGAAAATGTTTTCACATGACCATGAAAGGTCACATGATGTGTGATTATGAGATCTAATGCACTTATGAGACTTTATATGTATGTTGGTTGATAACATGAGTGGAGGTTAGGTAAATTTCCATACGAATCATGATTATGCATGTGTTTGATAAATTGTGGACTTAGAGAAATTTTATATGATATGCAAGAACTTGCCTTGTCTATGTCGTTCATTAAATGAACATGCTTATTTGTTGCATTCATAATATTCTTATTAATTGGTGACACTTAAGACACATAGATATGATCTTTCAATACATAGTGAGTCCTGGCATGGAAGGTGATCCAACACCCTCTTCATAAGTAACACATAACAAGAATAAGAAATGTAATATATCTGGAAGGTCTGGAAACTTCATGCAATGCCTCCATTGCTTATGCCATTCTTGAATCCATCGCTCCTGGTGATAACATGGAAAGATAAACGTAAGAAATATAAAATTCTCAGGAGAGACTTTAACGTTATACCTAAGTGTCATCGTTGCCATTGCAACCACTTCGGGTTTATTGTTTAAAAAGAATAAACAGATAATGGTCCATTTACTAAACTTTTGAAATCGTGATTACCCAAAGTAGAATTCAATGCAATCATTAATTAGCTATCCTCAAGTGCAATTATATTGTATGAACAATTTAATATAATTATGCAACATGTAAGCTCACATATGGATTTCATGCATGTATGACTTGAACCGTTTACTTTCACATTCTGACCAAGTGATAACATCAATATCTTAGACCACCTGCATGGGGTAATGAGCTCAAAATGTCGTTGTCACCATGACCTTTTGATTTCTTATGAGCATCAATCTAACGGGTAAGGAGGGTTAAGCAGTGAACTTAGTTATTTATCATTTCATTCTCATGAGTGCAACAACACACTACTAGAAATATGCAGATTACCAACGCATACAACTGACAGGTACGCATCGAGGAATGACGGGATTTCAACGGGATAACGAGCTTTTGAAAATAATTAAGGGTGATTTTAGGAACCGTCGGTAAATGAGTCGGTAAAATTTTAAAAAACAATATCCGATAGATATACCAACTACATAACTGACGGGTAACTGTTACATTTCACTATTAATAAATTGAATTATGTACCAAAGGTTTCCGACGGGTATTTAAAATTTAATATTTATTAAATCAATTACCGACCGTATTACCAAAGGTATGTATGATTTTTAAAATTAATTATTTACAAATTATGTTACCGACGTAACCGACGGGTGAAAATAGGGCAATTTCTTAAATATATTTATTATTTGTGTTATAAATTACCGATGTTAATTGACGGGTACGAAGGTTTTTTTATTTTATTTATTAAATTACCACGGTTAACCACGATTTGAAATTTATTTTCAACCGTAAAACGTTTGGGATTTCCGTCACCTGCGGTAACGTTTGATAGTGGACGCACCGTTTCATTAAAAGGCTTACCGTTGATAAACCCATCAGGTAATCCGCGTACATTATCTTCTAGGCCCTCTCCTCCTCACTCTGAAATCTCTCTCTCTAAAACCCCTCTCCTCTACCGCCACCACCGTGAGTTTTGCCCCGTTCGCGCAGAGCTCATTTGAGAAACGGAGGTCACCATTACGATCTTGAAGGCTTTGGTGAGCATTTTAATAGGTTTAGTTTTTTTATTTGATTTACTTTTCGTTCATTTTTTGGTGCCCATAGTGTTGTGTGTGTGTTGCATTGGAGATTAATTGATGTTATTAATTTGTTAATGTAGGAGTTTTGCTTCAGATCACTTGATTATTGACGTTCGGATCGTTTGCACATATTTTTATATATGTTAGTATTTTTTTGTGTGTATATAATTGTTGTGATTGAAATTTATAATATTGGATTTTCAGGATTGGACTAGGTTGAATGCCAGGAGCGCTCTATATTTCAGCTTTTTTTTCGCTATAGAGGTTAGTAGCTCATTCCTTATTATTTATATCGTTTAATGATTTAATATATATGTATGATATATAGAGACTTATATTTTATAGGATAGAGTTGTAGGAAATGAGGATTGCATGACTGGGGAAAGGGTAGAGGTCTTTCCTTGACTTGTTTGATTTGTTTGCTGTATTCTTTGTGTTTGCGGAGATTGCAGGATGCCTGTTGTGGAGTTATAAGGGGATGCGCAATAGAACGGTTTTTAGGATTATTTGAATTGTATGTAATTATTAACATGTAACTATTTAACTGTACCTATTCTATTGTTGATTTTTATAATAATATCTATAATTGTTGAATTGATTGAAATATCGATGGTGGAAGCTCCTAGTTTAAGGGAGATGCTGTCAAAATTTCGTTAAAATCTTTTTAGGGATATAAGATTAAAATAAACCATATGAAAAAAAACTTAAAGACCAATTAAAAAAAATATTTGATGATGGAAGCTCCTAATTTAAGGAGAGATGCTTAGAAATTTTGTTAAATTTTGTTTTAGGGATAAAAGTTTTTTAAAAAAATTGTCCTAAGGTGATAAGAGTAAAAAAAGGATTAAAAATAATTGTATTTAAAAAAATAAAGAAAACCAATTCAATGTGTTTTAAAGTAGTAATTTGGGCTCGCCTTTTAAAAATTATACACCTATGGTTATATTAGCTGAAATATATGGGTGGAAGAAATTTACAAAGTGTTCTTGTTTGAGACATGGATATTTATTATGTTTTAAATATAAAGGAGGCTTTTATTTTAAAGCCAGAGTGTATAAGCACAATGCTTTAAAAGAGATTATTAAGATATAACGAAGACACTATCCAATATTGTGAAGTTGGCAATGATGACATGAAAGGCCTGTAGCATTGAGGATTATGTACATTTCTTGAAAGTTGCGGCACCTTAAACAAATGTACATAATCCTCAAGTGCTACATGCCTTTCAAGTGCCATCATTGCGAACTTCACAATCTTGGATAGTGTCTTCGTTATATCTTGAATAATCCTCTTTGAAGCCATGTGCTTATACACTCTGATTTTAAAATAGAAGCCCTCATTATATTTAAAAAATAATAAATATCCATGTTTCAAACAAGAACGCTTTGTAAATTTCTTCCATCCATATATTTCAGCCAATACAACCATAGGCGTATAATTTTTAAAAGGTGGGTCCAAATGGCGTTTCACTATATTTATTCTGTTGTCAATCTTTATAATAACATTTATAATTGTTGTATTGACTGAAATATGTAACGATGAAAGCTCCTAATTTAAGGGGAGAAGTTGTCAAAATTTTGTTAATATTTTTTGTATGAGAAATAGATTAAATAAAAGTAACTATTTTTTTAAAAAATTAAATAGCAATTGAATTTATTTTTGAAAGTAATAACTTTCTATCTGTACAAAATTGTAGGGTCTAGAGTTAATCACAAGAGCAATGTTACCTTCAAATCGATCATAGATGTATGATATAGATTGCATCCTAATAGAGGGGGATTAAGTTAGACTTTTATAATGGTGTTGAAGAATTTATGAGTGTGGCATGTAAAACACAACAGTTCATTAATGAAGCAAAAGTTAGGTGTCCATGTAATAGGTGCAAATGTAGGAAGTATCTGGATGATGATACAATAAGGGTTCATTTGTACAAGTGGGGATTCATGCCTGACTATTGGGTTTGGACCGAGCATGGGGAGGTAGTTAACACATGGAACCAAGTGGGTATGTGTGAAACTGGATGTAGTTCTAGTGGGATCCATATAACTCAACACGATGTGGGTAATGTGCTGTGGGAGGATAACCTAGCTAGGCATCATGAGATGGTGTTTGATGCGCTGTCCTGAATTGCTGCTCATTATTCGCAGCCTTCATCGAGGAGCCCAACCAAGATGCCGCTCGATTTTATAGTCTACTAGAAGCTGCCAATCAACCTTTATGGGAGGATTGTGTGCACTATGAATTGTCATTAGCAGTTCGAATGTTGACCATTAAGTCCGAAGGGAATTAAAGCCAAAGTTCTTTTGATCATGTGGCACTCAGTGAGCTAAGTCGAACCCCGATGCAATTCCAAAAGATTTCTATCAAGCTAAAAAATTAGTTTCTAAACTTGGGTTGAAGGAAATAAAGATTGATTGCTGCTTGAAAGGTTGTATGCTTTATTATAAAGATGATAGTTCATTGACTGAGTGTAAATTCTGCTAAGAACCTAGGTTTAAACCCAAGAGACGTGGAAGTGGGAGGTATAAGGATGTCCCTCAGAAGAAATACACTATCCCCTTAATCCCTAGGCTCATAAGACTCTACGCGTTAATGAGTTCGCTCCTCATATGAGGTGGCATGAAAATCAAAGGGATGATGGTGTGATGACGCATCCATCGCACGGTGAAGCATGGAAAAGTTGATCAACGATATCCTGATTTTTCTTGTGACCCACAAAATGTTAGATTGGGACTCTATTCAGATGGATTTACTCGAATAACCAATTTAGCAAACCCTATTCCTGCGCGTAGTAGTTACGCCTTATAATCTCCCTCCTGACATGTGCATGAAAGATCCTTACCTATTCTTAACATGTATAATCCCTGGCCCTGAAAATCCAAAAGCTAAGATTGATGTGTATCTTCAACCCCTAATTGATGAATTGAATGAGCTGTGGTGCAGGATGTTCTTACTTACGACATTTCAACTAAGCAGAATTTCATGATGAGAGTTGCATTAATGTGGACCATCAATGATTTCCCAGCTTATGGAATGTTGTCTGATGGATGACCTAAGGGAAATTAGCATGCCCAATTTGTATGGACGATACTAAAGCATTCACCCTGAAACATGGAGGAAAGAACTCTTTTTTGATTGTCATAGAAGGTTCTTAGATTCTTATCATCCCTATAGGCGAAGCAGAATATGGTTTTAAAAGAAATTGTGTTGAACATGATAAGCCTCCGGTTAGACTAAGTGGTCACGAAATGTGGGATCGAGTTAAGGATATCCCAAAAATAATGGAAATTGGAAAGGTAGTGTGGCAGCCAGGCTATGGAGTATACCATAATTGGACCAAACAAAGTATTTTCTGGAGTTGCCGTATTGGAAGGATAATTTGGTGCGTCATTGTTTAGATGTCATGCATATTGAGAAAAATGTGTTTGACAACATTATGAATACTGTATTGGATACAGATCGAACCAAAGACAACGACAAGGCAAGGCATGATCTGGCTATTGCACGCGACCTGATTTGCATTTACAAGAACTGAGATGGTCGTTCTATAAACCAAAGGCCAAATATGCCCTGAGTTCCAATCAGCAACAAGTTGTCAGTGGCTTAAGGAGTTAAGAATGCCTGATGGTTATGCTTCAAACTTAAGTAGGTGTGTCAATGTTGCACAGGGTAAGCTTGTTGGCATGAAAAGCCATGATTGTCACGTGTTCATGGAGCTCCTTATTATTGGAAGCGCTCATTGAGCTAAGTCAGGATTTCAGGGATTTATGCTCTTCTACTCTTCGATGTGATGATCTGCTTGTCATGGAAAAAATATTCCCAAAATTCTCTGGAAATTAGAGAAATTTTCCTCCTGGGTTCTTTGACTCAATGGAACACTTGCCCATACATTTGGCATATGAAGCAAGAGTGTGTGGACCGGTTCAATACAGGTGGATGTATCCATTTGAAAGGGAAATAGGAGGGTTTAAAAGAACCTGAAGAATAGGTCTCAAGTGGAAGGATCAATATGCCAAGCTTATCTAGCGAAGGAGACTTCAAATTTCTGCTCATTTTACTTTCAACCACATGTTCAATCTAGGAGAACTCGGGTTGGTCGTAATGATGATGGAGGGGAGTGTTCTACACCACCTACGTTGTCTATATTCAATCAACTTGGTCGAGCGCTGGAAAAGCGTGCCTCGATGGCTGACTTCTAAGGAGTGAAATTCACACTTATATTTTGCTAAATTGTGACGAAGTGCAACCATTCAGATTGTAAGTCTATTTTTTTTTACGACATTTTTTTGTGTAGGAGTGAGTGTGATGTTATGCATATATAAAATATAACGTAAAATATATTTTCAACAACAGATACTTTGAGCAACTGCACGGTCAAGATTCTCTTCAACAATTTCCGATTGGTTTAGATTACATGTAAGTCCATTTGTTTAAGATTATGAAACCCAAAATATTATCGTTAATTTTGTTTGATACAAGTAAGTTTGACATTTCAAACTTTATGTACGTAGGTTCATAACAAAAATAATGGTGTAACATGTCCCCATTTGTTCAATCTAGCTTGGGGCCTAAAAAATAAAGTTGTGAGCTAGCCCATGTACTACGTTAATGGGTACAAGTTTCACATAGCTGATTGGGTGCGGGAAAAAAATTGACAATACTGGTGTTTGTGTTAAAGGCGATACTGGGGAGAGACTGTGATTGGTATGGTGTTGTTAAGGAAATCCTTGAGTTTGAGTACGTAGGTGACCTCACAAATAAATGTGTCCTATTCAAATGTGAATGGTATGACCCAACCAACTAACTGGACACGTCAACACAACAATTACAAAATTATTGAAATCAATCACACCAGAAGATATAGAAGTTATGATCCATTTATTATAGCCCAAAATGCCAGACAAGTATATTATATGTCTTATCTTGGGAAAAGTAGGTCACAGTGGAGGGTTGTGAATAAGATCAAACCAAGAGGTATGATTGAGATAGAGGAAGAAACTGTTGAAGATGCGTATCAAGTGGATGATCCACATCCTTCAAGGGCAGGACTTGAATGCAGACAACCTTGAAAACCCCCTTTCATTGACTACTGGGGAAGTTGACTTAATCGAATGCACAAGTAACCACCCAATTAGAAATCACGAAGATGAAACAAGTGATAGTACCTGATAAGTCACTTAGTGATCAACAACGAGTGATAATGAAAATAGTCCAACACTTTCAGATTAACTAAGGTGTTCAATATTATATGCAATATTATTATGCAATTATTTGAAATTTCCTGATTTAATTAATGTTTTGTTGTGGATTATTTTTTAATTGTTTCAGGATGGCTGGTAGAGGCAGGGCGACTTGGAAGGTCGTGTACCCACCACCTCGCCACCGCCCCTCCCACCACCTCCACTACCTCAGCCATCATCCCTCCCACCACCACCGTCTTCCACCACCTCCACCACCTCCCCTTCCACTACCTCTACCTCAGTCCCGACCATTAGCACCCCAGGCTTTCGGATAATGCCTCTTGGGTATGCCGGCCCCACCCTTCCCATATTCACACTCACAGCCCACGCATTCCGACCCCTCCCCTAGCCCTACCACTACCCCTAGCCCTATCATTGCCTCAACTCCCAGCCGCATCTGACCAGACTCCTCCTTCCTTACGGACAGGCACGGACGCCGATGGGAGGCCTCTGCCAGATGCAGGCCACTTGGGCCTGATGGCGCCTGGCAGATTAGGCCTGTAAAGAGAGTAAGTTGAAACATGTTTGTTATTACATTTTAAAATTAAATTGCTTATGAAATTTGAGTAATTTTGATTGGTTTTTTATTATTTATGTAATAGTTTTCTCCCATTTACGCCCTCACCATAGGATCATGGAGGTTATACAGAGTTGGTATAACCATCCGCCCACATGGACGACATCCCTGCGATGTCAAGGAGTCGTGGTGGAAGGAGTGGAAGGTAATTATATGATTGTTTCGCTTTTGTTAAAAAATATGTTTACATTATTTAATTATATGCTTGATATACAATCACTAATGTGTTGTGAATTTGTTTATGCAGAAAACATTCTATATTGAGCCGAACATGAGCCCACAGTGAAGAGGGCTTGGAGGATTAGGTCCTCCAAGCGAATATAGGATATGTTTCATGATGTCCGTAAGGGACACATGAACAGCTCATGGCTGAATGACATCACCTTGGCTGAGTTGGCGCCACTGGGCCAACGACCCGACCTTCAAGGATAGGTCGGGCAAGGGGAAGACAAACCGAGCCTCGCAGAAGGCGGGTCGAGGCACATGTGGGTCGAGCACCCAGGAGGGGACCTAGAAGCGCTTGGTAATTCTTTACCGTTTCTACGTTTTATAATAACATTTACTATATTTGAATTGTGACAAATACTATATTTTGATGACTTTATTGTGCGTATTTATGCAGGCGAGGGAGTTGATCCACCCTCCAACACAGGGCGAGCTATTTCAGGAGACTCACAGAAAGGGTGAGCAGGGGCAGCTGGAGAGGTCTGGGTAGACTCGCTCCAAGGCAACCTATGTAAGTTTAAATTTAGACATATCTTTACTTAATTTCTATTATTATTTTCATTTGTCATAATTATTACTTACAACTTGTTTTTTCTTTTTTCCTTTAGCGTGAGTTTACAGACCTTGGGAGGCCAACCCAACCAGACCCAAATGGCTAAGGCTGGGCCAAATGCTCACATTCCTCCTCCTCCCAATGAGGAGGATGTGTGGCCCAGGTGGTTGGCGCCTTACAAGGGCCGCATATATGGGATGTGGTACCATCTTGAGAGTATGTCCTCATCCTCCGCCACTGGGTCAGCTGGGATGATGCCTTGAGGGAGCGTGTCCATGCCCTCAACCATGAGCTTGGAGCAGGAGGCCATTGTGGCGGAGGAGGGAGCAGGCAGGAGACCTTCAGGAGCTCAATTGGGGGGGCGAGCTGCTTGAGGAGGAGCTGAGAGAATCCGAGAGCTTAAGCTCTCCTGGGAGCGAGGAGCAGGAGAACGTGAAGAAGGAGCAGGAGAAAGCAAAGAAGGCGAAGGCTTAGCTCTAGGATGCGCTGAAGATCACTGCAGATGTCATGACGTTCTTGAGACATGCAGGCTTCCTGATCCTCCAGATTGGAAGACGCTCCCCATATCCCATTCCCCTCCATCTCTAGGGCCAATCATAGTCGGCACGATGACGATGATGGTGCAGATGATGATGCAGCTTACACCGCGACGATGTTGATGCTTAGGACTTTAGCTAGTTTTTATCTAGCTTTTTCATTTTACATTCGGGATATTTTTTACATTTATTGTAATTTGTATATATTTTATTGTTATAATTTACTATTATATTTATTCAATTTAATTTATTCATTTTATTATTTTTCTTATTTAATATCAATTTGATTGATAATTACGTTATTATTTAAATAAAGAAATAAATAATAAATAGTTATAAAATATATTTTTTAACTTTTAATTATTTATAAATAAAGAAATTTAAAAAATATTTAATAATTGTACTAACGGGTTAATCAGTAATAAATTATATTTAAAAAATTCGTTAATATCGTTGGAAAAATACATTCTACTTTATTAAATAATCGTCGGTAAAAAAAAAAACGGTTGGTAATAATATATTTTCCCTCTTAGGTTTCCATATAATTGTACCAACTTAATTATTTTACTCCGTCGGTAAATGTGTCGATAATTACCACTGGCATTATTTACCCGTTGGTAATACTTATTGACGGAAAACCATGCCCCCGTAACCGTCGGGATATACCTCGTATAAATTATATCCGTTGAAACATTCGTCGGTAAGTAAGTCAGGATCCCGCGGACTCTAGTAGTGACATCAATGTCCTAATCTCACTAAGGGGTAAGTAATGAGCTTAGTCATCTTTCATTAGCATTGCACCATTTCATTTCCTTTTTCATTTAACTCATGCATGTATGCATATCATCATGTAGTCATCATAAATAACTCATAGCATTATTCATTAAGCAATCCATCCTCATCCACATTATTCCCAAAATCTTGTTAAAAGCTCATATATTAGTAGACATTTCATAAGAAAATCTGATGCTAATTCAGGAGATATCTCATATAAAATCTCATGCCAAACTTGTAGACATCTCATACAATATCTCATGCAAATTTACTAGACATCTCATATAGAATTGCCAAAATAGATGTCTCATATAAAATCATGAGACAACTCATAATCACGTATTTGTCTACTCACCATCTAAATTTACTAAAGGCTATTGTTGTGCTAGTGTGCATTGATTATAAAAGGCCTTTTACATTCTTAAATTAAACTTTTAACTATTTTTCACCTTTTATTTCCTTAAGCATAAGTTCCAAGGTTCTTAATCATGTTAATTTAGTATGCTATTCTTTAATTATTAAATTAATTATATTTTATTACATCCTCTTGCGGTATCTTATTATTACCTTATGAAAGGGATTTTATTTATTCACTTAGTTAGATTTTATAATAATTAAAGTTTCATCATTCTAGATTAAACATGATTGGATAGACTTGACAAATTTTCTTAGAAAACTCATTACAAATTGAAACTACTTATTTTAATTAATAAAATATATTTTCAAAATCCTCTTCTCTTCTTTTTGATAAGGATAAATTTTACTATAATACCTAAGTGAAATTGCTATGTTCTTAAATGGATTAACTACTTGATTGGTTTGAATTGATGATTTTGAAGTGTGAAATCAAGTTTTTAAAAACTTAAGATAATTATGTGTAACCAATTTTAGGCTTAATAGGGGAGCAAGGGGATTTAGGATTGTGTTTTGTTATCTAGTTGACGTCTAACTTGATAGTTGAGAGGTTTAGAATTGATTTGTGAAAGCTTGGATAATCACATGCACAATATGCTTAATCATGTAAATGGGATTACTATGTGACTTGATGACTTGAGAAGTTTGGCTTGAATTGTAAAAGTTTTGACAATCATATGGGAAGCTATGCTTCATTATGTGGCCTATTGTCATGTTAAAGGATTTGTTGTGGTATAATTGTTGTTTGGGTATGAGGCCATAAGCTGTTCGGCCATAAAGAGAATCATTTGTGTTGTATTGTCTTTATGATTATTAGTGTACTACTTTATGCTATGGATTTAATTATGTGATAGCAAGGGTTATGTGCTTGGGGAGGCAAAGAGGACTATAAAACATAACTTAGCCCAATCTATTGCAAAGTAACAATTAGAGTAATAGAATGAGTTAAGAATATGTTTCATATTCCTTGGATCATGAACCTAGAAGCATGAAAGAGATATGTGAAAATCCTAGTCATGGTTTGAAAGTTAGAATATACATGCTTTATGTCTCATACTTGTGAAAGAGATTTCATTTATATTAGGTGTTCATGGCATGTTGATTTTGTAAAGAATCTTATGTTGTTACTTAACATGGGCATATGCATGAACATGAATGATTGGCGACAAATAAAGAATAAGATGTGATCCTTTGGATTCCCAAATCAAAAGAAATAAAAGAAAATTGATGATACCTCTCTACCCTATTATTTTATCTAGAGAGCTAGTAGGCATGAGCTCATGGCTAGACAATTGGAGGTGTAGAGTTGTTTGGTGACAAGTGAAATCACTGCAAATTTTGTGTTACGGAGTTGATTTGTAGCCTTGAGAGAGGGTGGTTAATCAATATAAAGTATTAATACATCTAAAGTATAATAAAGAGCAATGAGCTATGACCTTTGTGTTTATGTGCATGATCATGCTTTAGGTTTCATTTTATTATGTAATGTCATGCCATGCATCCTTTAATCCTGCCACTTATTAATATGAATTTTCATAAATCTTAGAAAAGAGTATCACTTCAGAAATTATTTTTTCAACTTATAGAATGAATGAATGCATGCCTAGTTGTTTTTGCAAATAAACTAAAGTGTTTGGAGATGACTATGATAACATCTAAATTGTTTTCTAACCCCTCCTGAGTTTCTTCCATTTACTCACCAATTTGTTTGTGTTGCCTTTAGACGAGTTACGAGCTAGGAAATGGGAACTCAATGAGACTTGAGCTTTGGAGATAGCACGTGTTTTGAAATTAATTCACATGATTAATTGTTCATCTATTTGTATTTCTAATTATCTTTGGCATGTAGACTATTTATCATACTTTATGTCTTGAGATTATTTGTTTTGTGGATTACTATATCTAAGCCTAGATCTTGTAGCCGAAAAGTACCTACGTCATCTTTATGTTCATGTTTAGGATTAGATATATTATGAATAAATGCCCTCCATGGGCCCATACTAATTACGATATATATATTTATATCATGTGATGAACACATGATACTCTCTTGTGATTAATTATGTGGTTGATTACATGATGAATGGATATTATATCTAGAAAGTGTTCTTATATGTGACTTGAGTTGATAGGACATGTTCTTTACTATAGTATTATTTTTGTGTTTCATGTTAAACAAGTATTGTGGCATGATTATACTTAAGCGCAAGGCTCATGTTTGTTTTAAAGCTTTCAAAAAATAACAAAAAAGCTATTTTTCGCTACGACTATTTGAATTAAAAAGGATGTTTATGATATTAAAGCATAATAAGCTAAAATTTAGCCTAATTATGACTTAAGTATAAGAGTTAAATATTATGGTATTAGATTTTATCTTTGGATTTCAAGTGACTTTTGATTGAGTTGTGTATCCTTAGAGAATACTTATTTGTGCTAAAGTATTTGTAATGACCCCACCAAGTCCTGGAACAATTTCTTTATTCCCTATTGAGGTGAAATCTTAATGTGCATCTAGAAGGAAATAATTAAGGCAATTTGTTCTTTAACCTTATCTTAGCCGTAGACCACCCATTTTACAATAGAGTCCTTTATTCACACCTTTGATCATATGATTTTATGGATGTTTTTACTTCGTTGACCCATATCATGCCTATCATTGACCAAAACACTTATCTACATAGTTTTTGTGAGAGAAGATTGAGCATGAAAGTGGAATTTTCATTTGAGGATTGAATTCAAAAGAAGAAACGTCAAAAAGGGAGAGAAGAGAAAAAGAGTTGTAAGTTGGCAGCAACCAAAATACCACTTAAGTGATGAAGTGAAACTAAGTTTTGGGTGGAAAAAAAAGTGTTATGAGTTTTAAATCAAAAGTATGAAAAAAAGAGAAAAAGACACTAATAGTTTCATATAAGAGGAGATATCTCCCGTGGCAAAGCATTCAAAATAAGTCTCATATGAGTTTTAATTTTCCTTATCGTAACTATCTCATATTTGCATATCCTTTCTATTATTCATTTCATTTAGTTAGTCACCCTTTCAATCACATTACAAGCATTATAAAGACCTTTTGATCCTTTGAAAGTCTGCATTACTTTACTTGGGTTGTTGTTAAAGCATGTCTCGGTTATTTGGTTTTGGAAGCATAGACTATGGCTTTATAGATTTTGCTTCAAGTCATAATACTAATATTTCTCTAATGGCCACATTCCCTTTTATGTCTCCAAATGGTTTACCATGATATGGAGGAATATCTTGTTATAATATTCTAATGGATATTAACCAGGTTAAAATAATAGGGTGGATTATAGATTTTGGAAACTAATGAGGTGAAGTATCCTCAAGGGGTTCGGTATATTTTGTTGATAATCTAAAATTAGTTTATGTCTCTTCCAAATTTTACGCAGTGTTATAAGTCTCTTTGTGAAGAATATGATTAATCATACAACATGCAATTTGAATAGCTTTACCATGAAAAGAAGAAGATGCACCACATATAAAAGTATCAAATTAACAAGACTAATCAACATTCTATCATTGCAATGTACCACACAAATTCTTGAGGATTAAGAAAATCAAATCATTCTTGGTGGTGAAACAAAATATCTTTTATTTTTCTCTCAAATAAGTTCTTTTTTTCCCAAGACAATCTTGGTTTGTGTTGTCTTAGCTTTGAAGGATGTATTACTTTTTTGAATTTGCTATTGGTAGGTACCATCTCCCCCTAAAAAAAGGTGTTATCTATCAAACCTTTTAACTATTTGACAGGACCTAAAAGAGCAAGTTTGCTAGAACTTTAGCATACTTCAACATTTTTGGCCTAAGATGGCACCAAAAAATGTGTCCTAAACAAATGTTATCTTCCAACACTTTTTTTGTTGAAAGGGGGATTGATCTAAACAGTTGTTACTTTTCCTTTAGGACAACTTCTTTTAAAATTAAGGCAACTTTTGTCACTATTATTAATAGCAACTAATAACTTTCGCATTAACGTTGTCTATCTGGTTCAACTTGTCGTTGAATTTTGCTAATTTTGTTACTCAAGCTATTCTTATGCAACACGACACTTTTTCATCACTATTTGACTTGTACAATCTATTGTACTTGCTAGAATTATATCATGATTTTAAGGCAAAAAGAAACAAGTAAGAAAAAAGAAAGATGGGGAAGCAATTTTGCAAATTTAGCAAGAAAAAAGATGGATTAAGCCAGTAAACCAAACACCCCCCAATGTTCATCTCACATAATCTTTCCTTACCTTTCTTTTCTTCATATTTCTTTTCATTTTCTTCTCCTATATTCAACCCATAAACTCCATTGTTGTCTCATTTTTTTTTAATCAAATCTATGAACCCACTAGCTTCCACAGCTTGAGGTAAGTCTTCAATCTCAATCTCATTCTTTTTTTGTTGCCCTAGGATTTTCTCAAGCTACTGAGTTCTTAAAAATGGTGGATGTGTACATATTTCGTGTTTTAGTTATAAATCTAGTGAGTTAGAAGCTCTAATATTAATAGATTGTGAGTTCTAGAAAGCAATTTCTCACAATCAATGTCTCCATTTTCTCCAAGGATGACATACATGTTTGCGACATTCATTCCTTCTTGTGACATTTAGTGAACTAGTAAACAACACAGCAAAATGTGTTTGAATTTTTGGGTTTGTGAGATTGTTGGTGTACGAAGTAATTATATGAGATATTTCCTATCGGGTTTGGTGTTTTTTATGAAGGAAGAGGATGGGTGGTAGAGGATTCATAAGGAAAGGAGGAAGAAAGAGATGGAGAAGAATTTTATTAGAATATTCTATTTAGAACTAAATTTTTGTAATGGTTGTTAATATCAGGGACTTGATTACAAATTCTTGTTTAATGTAAGCATTTGATTATAAATTTTTAAACTTTAGGGATCTAATTGAAGATTGAGTAAAACTATAAGGACCAAGAGTAATTAAAGCAAAAGAAAAACACATGATAAAAGAACAAAACTAAAAAAAAACATCATAGAGGATATGCAAACTAAAAGAACCAAACAACACCACAAAAGAATCATATAGAACTTTTGTTGCCTTCTTCTCGCCTCTTGATTGAGCATGCTTTATCCCATCCTCCTTGAACTTGAACATGATAGAGCACTAGGCCTCACCCAAACATAAACTAAAATGAAAGGGCACTAGGCCACTACCAAACATAAAATTGAATATGAACCTAACAAAACATTAAACCATCATGAAAATAATAGACCATGAAACCCCCTACCAAATATAAACTCAAAAACAAAAGGACACCAAATCACTACCAAACTAGAAACTGAATACAAACTAGAATAAATAATAAACATTAACCAAACACAAACTCAAGTAGAAAAGAGCAAGATGTCATTGCTTAAAAGTCACCACTAAAACTCCAACCCAACATTTGATCCTTTGCCGCATCACCATGAACTCATTGGATGCCTTGTCTTTACTCCCTCATGACCTTAAAAAGCACAAAGCCGTGACAATTCAGATTAGATTGGAAATGTCTCTAATGAGCCTCTACAAAGATTCAACAATGTAGATAGAATATGCGAGCGGAGGAATGACCAGGACTGCACTACCAAAAAACCAAATCTATGCAGGAGAAAGAGAACAACAAACCTTCACACTTAGAGATCCATCACGATGAATAGTAGAACCAACGGTGAACAATGGTACCATTGCCTTGAGCATCAGAATCATATCATTGCGATGAGGAACAAACAATTTCCATTGGTAGACCAAAGCGACAATGAGCTACATCCAAAGAAAGGTTAAGAGTAGCCTCTAATATTATTTTTTGTTTAAATTTATAATGCATATTATAATTGTGTATTATATTTCTTGAGCTTTTCAATAATTTATTTCAAGGAAGTACATCCTATATTATTCTTGCTTCATAAAACAAGTTAACATTTTCAAGAAAATCCATCTAGCATAACCCTATGGTCTAAACCCCACTTAAAAAAAACCCAATTGTGTTTTCTACATATTTTTTGAAAGATTGTCACAAAATGGTAAAATAATTGTTAATGGACAAAAATGGTGATTTGTCAAGGATAGATAATAGTTAAAAAAACATCAAGAGTAAGGAAAAAATTGATAGTCAAATTTTACGATAGTTGAGTGTTTGGCCAATAAGTGAGTGATGATTGATTATACATGCAAAGCATATTATTAAAGAAAAAGTGACCTAAAATGGTCAAAAGAAACTAAAAATGTTTTCCCAAGTGTTGTTTGGCTACTAGCCGAGATTCAAATGTTATAATGGCTATTAATGCATATTGATGATGTAATAACTCTTTGTTGAAATTTATTTTGTCTTAGTTTGTTGTGCAGGATAATTTTGTAATTTTGCATTGTAAAATTTGCATAGATTTAGTCTTTTTTAGGATTTTAATTGGTGCATGACATACTTTCATTTCCCTTATAGTTTTAATGGTAATTACACATGTTTTGAACCTTATTTTGCAAATTTGAGGGTCCATAATGAGTTGCAAGGAAAGAAAGCTTTGTGTTGGAGAAAAGTCTACCAAGCTCAAGCATGCCTTAAGCTTGAGCTAGGTGACAAATTATACAGAAAAATTTGATAAGCACCAGATGTGAGAAAATCTATTTGGGGGGTATTTAAGGTTTTTTTTATAAATTGACCTGCACTTTTGTTACAATATAAACCCTAAGAGAAGAAGTGATCTTAAAACACTTGGAGGAAGAGTAAAGGACTTCAAGTGCTTACCGATTCGACACCCTCCAAGGATTCCAATTTCCTTATTATTACTCTCAATGGAGTTCCCTTGCTATGAACTAAGTCCTTCTTAGCAAGCCTAATTGGTGTAGCCACTTTTGGCAATGTTACAAATGCTTTGACATTATTACAATCCTTATTCTGATTTACTTAGTGTTTATAACTGTTTTTTAATTGCATTGTGTGCTTAATCATTGCTCATTTGCCTTGTTGGTTTATAATCACCAGAGATAGGACTTGTGAACATAGCTTCTTGTTAGAAACACCATAGGTTGAGCAAAAGCTAGAAATAGGTAAATGTGACTTGTGTGGTTAACTTTTTAGGACTCCATTGATGCCTATCACTTGCATGATTTAATTATGCTAAGAGATTAGGTGAATAAATCTAGTAAAGAGAATTATAAGACCTTGAGGCTTATAATTATTTTAGGGAATCCAACCATTAGTCAATGAAAAAGGGATTTAATAATTGAAATTCATAAGTGACAAAGCCATTAGTTAGGTTAACCAATTTGTCTTAGTTATTTCTCTTATCGTTTCATTCTAATCATTATCATTTGCATTCTTACATTATTTTCTTGTTTGGGCATCCTAATTCCAAGTTTTCTTAATTATCATATCATTTTTTATCTAGTTCAACTTGCCTTTCAATTTTGGTGTAACAATGTTACTGAAAGTTTATCATCATTAAAATAATTATATGTTGGCCTATGTTCAAGCTTATGTCCCAAAGCATTAAAGAATCCATAACCCAAAGCATTTAAAGAATCCATAACTAAGGGTAGATTCCCTTCCTTAGTGAAATCATTTATACATATTTGGGATCAAAGTGAATTTTTGTTCTTGGCTTTATTTATTCATTAAATTTAGTCAAGCCAAATTCCCAATAATAATAATATTTATTTTTTGTATAGATAAAATATTCTTTGTGCGTCATAGGAGTTAGAATTGTGTCATTACTCATTAGCATTACTTAATTTGTCAATGAAACCAATTTTAGTATGGAAGGAATTGATTGGTACGTCACCACCCAAGGCCGAATCAAGTATATTTGGTTTTTACTAGTGTAAAAAGTTGAAATAGATATGCACATAGGAAAATTGCCTTTGGAAAAACAGCCTTTAATTGTTTGTATATAAAGAAGATAACCCCATTGTTGTTGAAGGGAAGGAAGTAAAAAGAAAGGGAAAATGAAATAAAATTGCAGGAACAAGCATGATTCAATAGAAAATCAAAATCGGACAGTAACTTTTCTGATTGCTAACATAGAACTCTATTAATGCTATATATAGTGTATGCATGAGGGTGGAGGATTCATTGGTCCTCACTACTTAGGGACCAACATTACTTCCTCTATCTATTCATATCAATTTACTAATTTAGCCCTTTTTAATTTCTAAATTTTTTATTGTACCATTTAACCTTTCCTCTTTCCACTTCTTTCTATTACCTTCCTATCCACCATGCTAGCCACACCATCATCTTTGCCTTTAGCTCCGTTGATAGCCACCGCCTTGCTAACCACCACCTTTGTTTTATTTTGCATTCTTTCATGATCTTTTCTTTGTTTTCTTCTTAAATAAATAACCACACATTGCTTTCATCTCACTTCATGTCTTTTACTTATCTTCTTCCATTATGGTCACTGCTTTTCATTTCATATTTTCATATTCTTGTGTTTTAGGCATTTCATGTACTTGAAGTTAAATTGCTTTTTTGTTGTTCATAAGGTTGTTGTTGATTGTTAGATGGTATCATATTATATGAACAAAACAAAAGGAGGTAGTGATAATGTATTGGGATATTTTAGTTAGATGAGACATTGGATGGAGTGAAGAACATTAAGGTGTTCTTGTTGGCATAAGTGCACAGGACCATAAATCTCTATCTCTTGATCTTTTTTTTTTTTTGTAGCACTCTATGTCTCAATTGAGGTGAATGCCAAGAGCCTTCCTTGGATCGAAATATATATATTGAAAAAAAAGAATAACAAGAAGGACCTCAACAACATCAATCATGAAGCTTCCAATTGGGGGGGGGGGGGTAGAGGGGTCGGTAGCTACTAGCATGTGGGTCTTTAACTGGTAATGGTAATTTGGTGGTGGCTAGCAAGTGACAATGAAAAGATAGTTAAGGGTAGATAGATTTGTAATTTAACGAATAATATATTATATACAAAATTTATTTAATAAGTGACTTATTAAATTTAGACCTATTAAAATAGTAATACGTATAGGAGGACCAATGAATCTTCCATGATGAATGAGGAAGAAAAGGTTCATTTGCACTTTCTATTTATGGACAAGTATTTGCATAACTACCCCTTCATTGAACCCAATGACATTTTCTTTGTATCCCTTAGCCCCACTTGCTTAACTTGATTTCAAGTCCATTTCCTGTCTCTTTCTTCTCTGGCATTAATGTTGCATGTTGTACTCTGGATGAGAATCTCTTTTATGACTACTTTGTTGGCTGCTACATTTAGCATTTCTTTTTCCTTTGTACCATCATTTTACTTTCACATATCCAAGAAATTGTACCTATGTCTATAATTATGGCATAAAACCCACCTATCACCCTTTTCTCCTAGTTTTGATATAGCCAAGGCACATCCTAGTCTAGTTATTTATTCCTAGGCCTGCTACCCATACTTGCTAGATTTTCTTTCATCAGGAAAGAAAAGCCCTATGATATTGAAGGAAAGCTACAAAATAGTGAGCTTACTTCCTTCTAATCTATTAAAGCCTATGCCATAACTTAGCTATTCATAATCCTATTACCCCATCTTGTTGGAAGATAGGGATTACTCCTGCACTCATTTAAAGGACTAGTATATCCTTGGCAAGTTATCATGAATTTATTGTTTGTAGATTACATTCAATAAGTTATGGAAAAATTATCATAAAACCAAAATCTAACAAAACTTTGACAATTCATCTCAAAAACAATATCCTTGTAAGTGAGATAATAAGTCTCTATCAAACGTTTATCAATAAACCAAAAATTGAAATATTTGAGCTCAAAAAGTTGCTCTTATATCATTTTGGATTAAACATTTAATAATAGGTTAAAAGTTATAATTGATTATAATGGTGCAACTTTATTTCTTCAAGAATTGTAAAAATTGTATTTAATATGAGGGTTATAACTATAACTAAGGGTTATAAACTTGGACGTTAACTTATCATATCTTAAGAGTGATATAACCCAATCCAACCTATCACACTCTTAAGATAGATTAATACTCCTTCCATTCCACCTCAACTATCCACTTTTTCTTTTAATTTTTGTTTCACTTCATTTGTTTATTTATCAAATTAAACATTAATTTTTGCTTACTAATTATGCTTTTATTGTAATCTGTACTTTTTTACTTATTTTTTCAAGAGCATAATCATATTAAATAGGGGAAATCTTGTCAATTAACACACTTTTACATTGTTATCAATATTCATTCATTAATTTCTTACTATGTGTATCTGTGTGTGTGTGTGTGTGTTTTTTTTTTTATATATTGTTGATATGCAATGGAGATAGTAATATGTTTGATTTTATTTTTGAAGAGCCTTAAACCATCCATGATTTGGACAAGATTTTATATTTAGCGACTTCGTCAAATCATGATTTTAGGCTCTAAAAGTGAAACCAAACATAATATAATGAGTGCATAATAGGGGAACCACCTTATAATTCGAATGTGTATATTGTAGGACGTTGCAGGGAATTTCCTTTGATAATAACAATAAGAAAAAAACAGAAAAATGCAAAAGGTTTTGTCCCAGATTGGACTCACTCAGGTGCTTATCATATCCGCTACAATAACAAGGCATTGATTATTGCATGCTTACACTTGTCCACACAACACACACACACTATAAGAAATGTGCGAATACCAACGGTGTTACCAATGGGTGCGGGCCATCATTTTTCGCCATCAACAAAATATTCCTGGCGGGTACGCATACCAATTGGTAATTTTAAACGTATACCAACGAAAAAAATGAAGACCAACTGGTAAAATTGTATTAAAGGCATTACTAAGGTCATTAGATAAATAGTATTACCGATGGGATATATTAATTTTACCAATTTTACCAATGAGTTTTTAAAAATTAAAATAATTTTTTATTAATATTTACCAATGGGTTTCCTAAATCAGAATTTTTAAACATTTAATTTGAAAATACAATTTATTTTGACGTTAACATGTCGGTAATGTTTTAATATTTTTTTAAATAACCGATTGCATTGCCACATGTAGCTTATCTATATAAACTATGGATTGTTTGGTATTTTATTTTTTAATTTATATAATAATTTAATTATCAATTAAAATTATATTAAGTAAGAAAATAATGAAATAATATTAAAATAAACAAATTGATGAAATAAATGAACAAAGTATCAAAATAAAATTAATACAAAGCGCGACAAATGTAAAAAAAATCCAAAATGAAATTAAAAAAAGTTGGATAAAGACTAGCTAAAATCCTCGTCGTTGGTGATCGATGGCATCATCATTGTAAACCCATGGAGTCATCCGCACATAGATGGTGAAGAGCCCTAAAAAATGGAAGGGAATGGCATCTCAGGGAGCTTCTTCTCACCAAAGCCAAGGATCCGAAGCCTAAATATCCTGAATAAGCTCATCACATCAGCAATGATCTTCTTCTGCATCCTCTTGAATTTACACATTCGCACAAATTCATTAATTGTGTGAATATGTATGCAATTAGTACTATGTAGAGAGCAAATAAAAAGTATATACTTACCAGCTTTTCTTGAAAGTTGCTTTGCATAAGCACCTTAAAGAAATGTACATGATTCTTAGGTGCTACAAGCCTTTTAGTGTCATCATTGTCAACTTCACAATCGTTGGTAGTATCTTCATTACATCTTGAATAATATATTTTTGAAGCACTTTGATTATACACTCTGACTTTAAAATAGGAACCTCTTTTATATTTAAAAATAACAAATATTCATGTCTCAAACAAGAATGCTCTGTAAATTTCTTCTAGCCATATATTTCAATGCAACCATAGACATACAATTTTTTAATGACGTCAAATTATAACTTTCAAACACATTCAATTGGTCTTTAAATATTTTTAATATAGTTACTTTTAATCTTTTTTCCCTAACAAAAATATTAACAAAATTTTGACAGCATCTCTACTTAATTGGAGCTTTTGTCATTAGATATTTCAGTGCATTTTAGCAATCATAAACATTATTAAAGGTCAACAACATAAAAAATATATTTAAACGTTTATATTAACAATTACATACAATTCACATAATTTTAAAAACCATTCTATAGTGCATCCCTTTATAAGTCGACAACATCCATCTTGTAATCTTCATAAACACAAAGAATCCTACAACAAACTACAAACAAGTCAAATAACATCGTCCTTCCCTCAAGTCATGCAAACCCCATTTTCTACAACTTTATCCTTAAAAACATAAGTCTTTATCCTACATCCTTATTAAAGCATATAAATAACAAAAATTTTTACTAACATGTAATGCAGTGAAAACACAGAATCAAAATGCTCTGTGCACGTAACCAAATCCAATCTTGAAAAATCCAATAAGGCCAAATATTTAATTTTACACACTTATAAACATAAAACACAATAAGGAAAAAATATGGCAAGCCGCTTTCAATGTTAATAACTCATTAATGCCACCTTTCAACATAACTTCTATATTAACAAAATAACAATAATAATTACTCTTCAATGTAATAAAACACAACACTATAGGACCCATAAACGACGGAAAAACTAAACCAATAAAAAAATTAAGCCGATGAAAATGCTCACCAACACTCTTAGATTGCAATGGTGGTCTTCGTTTTGCAAATGAGCTCCAATGGGGTGGTGGATTAGAGGGGCGACGAAGGAGAAGAGAGAGTAGAGAAATTGAAAGATAAATGGGGAAGAAAAGATTTTTGTGAAAAATACCCGAGGTTATTGACGGGTCACGGTAACTAAGTAATGAACATGCGTTCGCATCTCACTTATCCGATGGGTTGGAAGGTATGTGGGAATCCAATAGTTGTGTGTCAACTTACAAAATTTTCAAAAACCTTCAATAATGTTAAATTCTTAAAAAAATTATAAAAATTTTAATATATAGTTTTTTACGTATATGGCATCTTGGCATTAGAGGCATATAAATAGATTGGACATGACATAGCCAAAGTAGAATGTCTTAAATAATGGCCACCCTCATTTTATGCAGTGGCTTTTCGTACTGTGGCCCAAATCAAATTCTACTAATCATTTAGTGGTTGATTGCCAAAGATATCGTGCATAATAATACTGAGATCTATACCTTTCAAGGTAGTAAATCCAGCCTGATGCCTTCATATGGCAATGATATATAACAGAAAATTAACATGAGAGAAATGACAAACTTGTTCATTGAACTGGGTAAACAGGTTTATTTTATACATAAGGAGTTTTGGAATATGCTGAAATAAGATTTTAACAACCTAACTAACAATAGTTAACTAACTAGCAGACATCATGCTCATAAAAATAAAATACAAAGGGATGGGCTGCTTGTCTTATTGGGCTGTGAACTATTTCATGTGATTACATATGGAAATAGCCACCATACAGGATGCATAAAGCCTTCAACTCGAAAAAAAGGATGCATAAAAAAGGATGTTCTAAGTGGATAATACTGCCATTTTTTGGTATGTAATCTTTGTTACTATTTGAGCCCTACGATCTCAAGAAAAAAAAAACTTACCATCTGATGAAAAACAAAACCACAAAAAAAAAAAAAAACTTCCACCCAATTCTTTGCATATTTCAACCAATTGGAGCTTTTGTTCCTGTTCTTGATCTCTTCTGATGTGCATCTTTTGATTGTAACTAAGTTTGAATCATGAAGAACTTGTATTTCTCCACAGTTGCTCACACTTCAACGTGATCAGAGTATTGCACTTATGGTAGATGATATATCAACCATCTTTGGTAATAATGGTCAACTGAGACTTTTGCTTCTTGTGCCGGTACCTCTGGTTTTGGGCCAATATCTACATGTTTTTAGCGCTCTGTTTTGAAGGTAATGTTAAATCTATGTTTTTCATGCATATGGTATTTAGATATTTTTTTGTCAAAGAACAAACTTAATTCAAGAGATGTTTAATCCAAAAAAAAGGGAAATATTAATCACAAAAAGAACTTAGAGAGTTATTACATAGCAACTTGCATATATATATATATATATATTTTCTCTATAAATTGGATTGTTGATGTAAAGAAAACATATACGTGAAAAAACTTTTAGAATTATCAAGAAGATTAGTGTGCTAGGAAGCTTAGTTTTTCGGTTATTGTGTGGATAGTGTTGTTGTATTAGGTTTTGTTTGCCCAACCATTTAGAGGATGATTTGCCTAGGCAGGTGACATTGTGTCTTAGACTATTTTTATCTTTCCTAGCATGCTTATCAAAATCACGAGTCAACTCATAAACTCGTATGAGTTTACGAGCTTAGATCATAAAATTTAGCTGACTCGCATTCAAGCTTGTTTCTATGTATACTTGGACAGGATCGGGAAAACTGGTCAAACTCATACAAAATCATGAGTTTACCTCCGATTTTAGGAGTTTACTCATGGAACCTTTAAAAATCCAAACGACGTCGTACAAGGCTACAAAAACGACGTCGTTTTGGTTCTCCGCCTCAAAATTGCATTGGGGCTGGTTTTCAGCCCCATTTTGCGAACACAACTCTGCCTTCATCACCTTGAAGCTCCGATGAACCTTCATCACACGACTCACTCCACCGTCATTCTTGTCGCCCTTCATCGTCATCGATCGTGCTGCCATTCCTCCTCCTCGCGCCTCCGTTCACTATCGTCCTCGATCCTGTTCATCTCTCATCGTTCTGTTGATGCTTGTCCATTCTTCCTCCATTCGCTGTCGTTGTTCCTTATTCACACCGCTGTTTCGTCATCCGTGAGTCAGTGCGTGAAGAACTTAAACCAGAGCAAGCAACACTGCTCTTCACTTCTTCAGTTCTTCCTTTGCAATTAGGTTTGAGGTTTTGTTTTTTCAAAGTTTAAACTTTCAATTTATTTGGCAATTGGTATGGGTTCTGCACTTCTGCCTTTGCAACTTCTGCATTCTGCCAATCTGGAAACTGAAACTGGATTACTGCCCGGAATACGAATTTGAAACTGGTTCTATCTTCTATGATTGTTTGTGTCTGTCTCTATTTCAACTACTTTATGTGAGTTTATTTTAATTATGAGTGTGAATGTGTTGTGTGTGATTATGGGAAAAGGCTATGAATTGTCTTTGATTTATGTTACTGTACTAGACTGGTTGGGTGTTTTATTATGAATCAATGGTGTTGTAATGTACTAATGTTTAAGTTTGAAGTTGATATTCTACTTGAATTTTATTTGTTTATAGGTAGTGTGTATATATATATATATATATATATATATTTTTTAATATTAGGTATACAAGTTTATGATTCGAGCTTATCAAGGCTACATAAGTTTATTTAAATTCTTGAGTATGATTATCTTATTTTCTAATGGAGTTAGCTGTGAGCTTTTGACCTATTTATTGAATATCTCTTTCGATTTAAAAGAAAAAAAATGGAGCTATACCCAACTTGCTATTAAGAATTCTTAAACAAAAAGAACTGAGACATAAATCGCCAACTAAGACTCAAATTGCCAGGAAGTGTCTTATCTGTTTCCATCTTGTTTTTTTTTTTGGAAGACAGTGAGGCTTTCATTGATGAATAAAAGTGGAATACATGTCAGTTCTGACATAAGCATCAATACCAAAAATGGGGAGTACCCCACAGCACTACTAAGAGAAGTAGGCACAAGATTAAACAAAATCATTAGCTAGAACAAGAGGACAGTTCTTTGATTACATTCACCAAGTTTTGGGCTGCTTGGGCCATGGCTTGGAGCTCCAACACCTTGTTCTCAAAGGCCTTTAGGTTGCGAGCTTCGAAATTTCCCAGCAGATGATTTCAATGAATCCTGCCAGTTCCTTCCAGTTGGCATTATTATGCTGGGCTGTGACTAGGAAGCCCAACTACCAGTCTGCAAAGGAATCGGAGAACCGGTGGAAGGATTCAGGGCCAATTCTCACTTCATCCCAAACTGCTACAGCTCATGAACAGGTGAAAAGGCAAACTGCAAAGGAATCTTTGATCATCTTTAATATCTGTTTATTTATTTATTTATTCTCAATCTAAGGTAGTCTAAGGAACTCATTGAGAAAGCGAAAAATGAAAAGGGAATAGACAATTGGAGCTCAGTGATGATAGCCCCATTACCTTAGACATATAATCTTTACTTTGGCAAGACGAATTTATCGACAATAATATTTGAGCCTTCTTTCTTAAGTCTCACCTACTCATAAGGTCTATATGTCTAAAATAATGAGGATAAGAATCAATGAATCATTGGTCAATACATTTCTGATACCCATGATCCTCTTGCAAAAACTAGTGTAGAACATACTTTGTATCCCAAGTGGCTTGTCATTCCCTTCATCCCTTATGCCTATGGAAGCATATCATACATAAAAAATTGAACTTCCAAGAAGACAAAAAAAAAAAAAAACCCTTTAAAACACGTGGTTATATAAAAGCACACTGGATTTTATTTCCTTCAAATTTGATAATTACAACTAAGTGGGATCCTTCCTTTTATAGATAAGGAAAGGGTACAACAAACTGATGCCAGTGATCAATATTTGGGAGCCATTTTGATAAAAGAAGTTGCGGGACAAAAGTTCTATTGCAGACATGCTAGTGGATAGTTCAAACCAATAGAGTTTCATTGTCACACCATCGACAAGGAAACTTTAGTAGTCAAACATGCAATTCAAAAGTTTGATTTTCATCTCAAGAGACATCAATTCAAGGTCCACCTCGACAACCCTTTTTCTGAAACGCTTGAGTTAAAAAACAGGTTTACTCCAAATCCACAGATTCTCACGTTAAAAGAATGGTTTTGTCGATATGATTTCTCTTTAAAACATATCAAAGAAAATCAAAACCTTATCCCAAATTTTCTTGCCAAACCCAAATTGATCCAAATCTATCACTATTGTCTCTTTCACCTATTCATATACACTAATCCTAATGAACATTGACCTGCCCAGTTCATGCACCACACCATCAAATCAGTTCCATGATTACTCTCTTGAAATACAACCTAGCAAAACTCACACCCTAAAATATCTCAAAGACATTTTCACCACACACGTTTCATTATTTAGCCATTTCCTTATAGAAAAATAATATCACACTCAAACCAACTTGGTTTAACACATCATCACTTAATCTGAACATCTTTACTATTCTTATGGAAAAACCTTTTTTTGAATCGGATGTATGGATCTTTGGTGCGTTTCAATGTTGAATTCATATCTCATCCTTTGTCCAATCATGAAAATGAAGTTATTACTAGAAGAACCAAGCAACAAAGACTCATTCGTATGGAAAACTTTACAGTGGTATGCACCCAGAAGGTCGTTGGGAAAGCGATTCAGAGATTAAGAATTGGTTAGATGGAATTTGGAAAATCGATGATGCTTAAACAAATGATTTTATCACCGTTTTTATCATTGATCATCCATATTTTCAAAATCCACAAATCAAGATTCTATGGAACCAAGATCATGTTAGACAATATGGAACTTTTCAAAGCCTCAAGGTGTTTGTTCAATATGCTTGTTAACCTCTCTACAAGAAGAATTAAGTGTCCATATTCATAAAACCAATGGTCTAATGTCAGAATCCTACTGTAAATGCTACTTATGTCAAGCTCAATCCTTTAGATACAATCTGCCCACCCAAAAGGGAAATGGAGATGGAATACACCCATACAAATGTAGCACTAGGTCAAGAAGATCCTCCAACAAAACAGCCAGCTAGCGGCGGAGCACCTTCCATGGGATACCATCCCCATCCATGAAAATTTACACCTCATTTTTACCTCAAACCAAACACACCCTTACTATAAAATCAAGTTCTAATGTGAACTATCTATGTTGCAACACTATCTACAGAATGAGTTTTACTATAAACCATATCTACAACCAATAATATGTTGTCACATATATGATTTACTATGATGTTGTCACGTATATGATTTACTATCAACCTGAGTCAACTAACAACTCCTCTAATGCATGCAAATTTAAAATTCATAAATTACAGATTTAGGCAACAGGAGTTTTGCAGCAGACTTGAAGAACATCGTCCAAGGGGGCATGGTCACCTGTCCCTTCGTCTTTTCTTGCATATAATAGCTGCTTTCCTTTGAACACAAACATTCCTCCCTGACAAACAATAATAATAGATCAACTTAGGGAAATGCAACCCGTAAAGTAATCTTAAGTTTGTTTTAATCCTTTTGCTACCAGATTAAGATATCAAACCTGCTGCAACACACCACTTCTATCATCTGGAGTGGCTTCAATTGTGTAGTTCTTGACAGCTTTCTGCAGAGAATCAAATCTTGAAAGCACCTTTGCCTGTAATATCAATTTTACGGTTAGAAGATACTTATATCATACAGCATGCAAATGATCTCATATGTGACACACTTCAGAAAAGTCATAGGTTAAGCTTACACTGGCTGGGTTGAAGAACGTACGGCCAAAACCATAATATAGGTTCAAAACATTATATGCCTGAAAGAAGGCAGAATAGGTTAACATAAGCATTTACTAGATGAGGTCCTGTAGGTTGATATTCAATGTGCTACCAAGAAGTTACCTTGCGGTCGGGATCTGCATAAAGAGAATCCACTGGAAAAGGTAACTGAAGAAAAGTCAAGAAGAAAATATCAGTTTTGACAGCAAGAACATGTATATGGCAATGGTACACCATCACAAGAAAATGTCCTCAAAATTTAGATATGTTGAAGTATTGAGATCCATATTCTATGCCTGATCAAGATAAAAATGACCATCCACACTGCTGTCCTCTAGCAAATTTTCAACATAAGTGATAAGCCTTCAATGAAACAGATTTCAATTTGAATTGCAAAACATTGAGCCAAATAATTGAAGACAAATTTCATAAGAACAATAGAAATAAAAACCCTTATTGAAAATTAGCATCTATTGATATCAGCCTTTTACCCAAATCAACCTTTCCATTCCATGTCTAACGCCAGTATGGCACACACCAAAACTTTAACAGAAAGCTGTGCCCTTCATAATATAAGACAGTGATTGTCTAAAATAACCTCAAACAAAGTGAAACCCAGAAAAGAAAGACCAGTCTCTTGTTTTATTCATTTATTTTCTTAAAGCATATACTTTGCTAGGGAAACATTGAAAGGACAAAGCAGGACAAAAAATTTACTCGTTCAGCAAGGATGCGAGCTTTACTGGGAGTACCGACACCCACTGCAACTAGTTTCACACCAGCTGCATCAAACCTTGCTTTGGCTTCTTTTAAGGCTGAAGCTAATTCCCAACTTAGAACAAGAGCAGACAAGCCATAATTAGAAGAACTATCCTTCTATCAAATCTTTATTGGTGAACAAATGATGAAGATCAGTTACCAGCAAGGGCATCCAAAGTGCCTCAAGAGTGCCACCACAGCAATTCCCTGTAAGGATCAAGACTGGTAATTCGATTAGGCCTGCTTGGTTTTTGAGATGAATAATCACTTTAGTTTTTCCAAAGCACTCTTGAAACTTTTGATTATAAGTTGTTTTAAATCCATAATACACTAATCCAAATAAGCACATATACATAATTTCCTGAATCCAAACAGGATGTTAGTCAATAGTCAGTCAAAATAAGCTATTCAAAAAAGGGTGAATTAAAAAACAAGATACAAGTTTTGAATATAAAATTCATTTATGAGCCTTTACCTAAACTTTTGGGAGAGATGGTTAATGATATGTCAAAGCTTCTATGACCAAACGGTCAAGTATTCGATCTTTATTGTCCCTCTTAAATAAAAAGTTATGTTTCAAATATGCTACATGTCAAAACAAAAAAGGTCTTTGTTTTGCCCACGCTTCCAAGTCCGGTGAGCATTTGCATGAGAGAGCATGTTAGATGGAAAAACCATTCATGTGCCTGAGTGCCTCTACATAACAAGTTAAACTTTTGAGAGAAAGAATTTATCATAACAATGTACACAAAACATAATACTTGTTCAAACCCCACATATACACTTAAGACATATATGTAGTAATAGCTTATTTTAGTAATATAAGCGCTTTTTTTCTTTCCAAAATTTGTTTCAGAAAACTCTAGATCAGAAGCTGTTTTAATAACCTCGTAAGTTAACTCACACACACACACACACACTCTCTCTAACACTATTATAGCTCTGAAAGAAATGCCAAATCCCCCATGAATCAAAGGGAAGATTGAGATAGGTTAATGACAATTTCCATTTTTTCGTTAATCTATATTCTAGAAACAAAACAATCTCAGAGATAACAAAATCAATTAACATGCACAAAGATTACATCAAAGTCATGAATATAAATATCAACGCTTTTATATATAAAGCACCGCTTAGTTGAATTGAGCTGAGCTGGCCAACACTCAAAATATTGACTCAAGTCATATAAATACGGAGAAAAAGATCAATGATGGGAGAATTTCATAGATTAGGGAGTTTAAAAAACGGGAAAACAAGTATATTATCAGCTGTACTAACCTCGTTTTGATCCCAAAGGTCTTTGAAGGCGATAGGCTCGCCGGAAGCAGTGAAAATTGTAACGTCGCCGAGATCCTCCGCGATACTAGGACTATACGGCGAATTCGAAGCTCTCACAGAAAGATTACTTTTCTGAGTAGGCCCTAATGGGCCCTTTGGGCCCAGCAATTTGGAGGAACTAAACTTGGCGGTGGAGAAAGCGTGAGAATTTGAGGGTGAAATTGAGGAGCAGCCGGGAGAGAGCGCAAGAGAAGGAACAGAGGGACGGAAAGAAGGTTTAAGAGACTGAAGGGTGTGGGTTGACGGAAGGAATGACGCCATGGGTTGGTTAATTTGGGGAAGCGAAGGGGGTATATTTGATTGAAGCGAAGATGAAACCTAAGTGGAGATGAGAGCGAACGCTGTTGGCTGTGCAGACAGCGGAGAGCCAGAGAAAAAGCCGTGGCGGGAGGATTTTCCACTTGTTCTCGACAGAAACCGAACATAGTCTTGAATATTCTCTTGTGGGAACTTGGAATACGGTTGTGAGTGTGTTGCGGTTAATTTTCAGTTCGACTAAGACTATTAAAATAAATAAAATTAAGAATATAAACTCACTTTTTTATCCTAACAACATTAGGCGATCACACCAGAAGGAAAAATTTATCTCTTAGTTATGAGTTTTCCAACTACTTAAAAGAACAAGTTTTGAGAAGAGGCAATTATGGAATGATAATGGATTTTATTGATGATTAAGTATAATTACATAGCTTCATACCAAACCATTACAATAAAGGTTTTGGAGATGAACTACCTAAACTAAACTAAACTACGAAAAAAGGAAGAAAAAATATAACATGTAAAGAGTTGTGTTGCTGATGTGGATCTTCAGCCTTAAATAAACATTATAATCATAGGAAAAGTTTTCAACTTCAAGCATGTGTTAATTTTGAATAAAAAAAATTGCCCATAACTACATAACAACTATTCCAAAGCTAATTGACATAAAACGTGGCCCACTTCATGTAAAAATGCGCATATATAATCATGCCTTAACCACGTTTTGTTCATAAACGAAATGCCTAACACTACTTTTTTGGGCTTTAAAACTATTTCAGCCGATTAACCAATTTTGGGTGATATAATCAATCAAGTTGGTCCAAATATCATACATATATCGTGGACCCCAATTACTCATGTTTTGGTGATAATAGACTGTTCTTTTTTGTCTTAGAAAAAATATTGCATATGTGTTTATTCAAAATTAATTTGACTAAATTGTTAGCATAGTTATATAAATATATATACATAAAAACTTGACTTTTGATGTAATTTTAATATTCGATAAAACTTTTATATAATATAAAAGGGTTCAATAGTGGTGGTTGAGTCTACATGTGATTATGGTTGTGTATACCTTTGAGTGAGAGATCTAATGTTCAAATCCCATTCCTCTTCCCTCAACCCCCTAGCAAGAAATCCAAATTATAAGAGTTAATGTTCATTTTAGTTTCACTTTTCATTTATGAGTCATTTAGTCCTTAACATTTAAAATGAGTCAAATTAGTCAACATTACAAAATGTGAGTCATATTAGTCCCTCAACCAACTCTTATTTAATATTCTATCAATTAAATGATGATGGATAACCTTAAGTGATACCTTAACATACCATATGTCATGAAGTATAATCAAGTTTAAAATAACTCATTTTAGTGTTTAAAATTATACAAAATAAGTCATTTAAATATTCATTATAAATCATAAAATGAATCATTTTGTGCAATTTTAGATACCAAAATAAATTATTTTAAACTTCATTATACTTTAAATGACACATGGTATGAGAAGATATCATTTAACATTACAGATTATCATTTAATTAGTAAAATGTTAAACAAAAATGGAATAAAGGACTAATTTGACTCGCATTTTGTAATGTGATTAATTTGACTCATTTTAAAAGTTAGGACTAAAATGACTCACAAGTGAAAAGTAAGGGATTAAAATGAGCATTAACTCAAATTATAATGCCTTTGTTAAAAAAAAAGATAAAATAGTGAAGTATAAAAGAAAGGTTCAATAGTGAATTATAATTAAAAATAATTTAGAAATTTATTTTTAATACACTTTGTGTATAAATATCTCTATTCTTAGGCTACCGATTCATTATATATTATTATAAGTGTGATTTTTAATTAATAATTATAAAAATTAAATATTATAAAGATATAACCATATATAATTCAATAGTTATATTAAAATATAAATTTAATTTTGATATATTAAGAATATAAAATTTCTTTTTAATCATTACGATCACATTGTTAAATAAGCAAAACAAGTTAAACTCTCACCCTGTTATTTCATAAGTCATACACATATGGAATTTGATTAAATGATAATATAAAAAAATTACATTTAAATGAGATCCTTAAAATATTTTATTGTAAAAATAGTCTATTAAAATTAATTTTACAATTTAAATTCCATAATTTTTGTGAATATTTTACATATACTCATTAACAAATTTTTTTAATTAATACATAATTAATAAGTACAAGCTTATCTTTATTTGTCAATGACAGACTCATGGTTGACACACTTGGACTCGTGGAAATTAATAATAATAGTTATAAAAAATTGGACGTTATCAAGGGTTATCAAAGGCTTTTTCCTCGGTAAATTTTGAATGTATGTTTTATTTTTTTTTTCTCATTTTTCAAGGGACTAATCCGCCAATAATATAATCAAATCTCACTGTTTTTTTTTTCTTGATGAAAATGATGATGCTTTTTTGGAGCACTTACCAGCGAATTGATGAATAAAATCCCTCAAAATGTTACCAAGGGATTCATTTGCCTTGATAATAGTTATTGAGGACAATTTTATTGAGATCATCTTTTCCTCGATAAATCCCTTACTAATAGTAATTACCTAAAGATTGGAACTTCAAATTCCCCAGTAATTCCCTCGATAACCAGCACAATTCTAAAAGTAAAAAATACCAATGACAAAAGGGTGCCAACTAATGGTGGTTAGGCTCGACTAACGATAGTCTAATGTTTAGCCGTGGTGATTCAATCTCGATCGATGGTGGTCTGATGTCATCCAACGGTGGTTCAAACTTGGCTGGTGGTGTGCTCCGGTGCCGATCAGGGGGCAAACAAGAACTAACGTGAGAAGAATATGGTAGGCAATTACAAGTCTACTCCCTCTTCGAGAGGGAAACATTACTACAGACCTCCTTGCTAATTTTGCCCACTCATTGTTTTATTGTTTGAGATTGCTTAAATCTCAAGGAATTTATTTCATATAAAAAGTCCATTGGGAAACTCATTTCCTTCTTTTGTGGTGTGATAAATATAATCCAAACAAGCTCACGTCGTCAAGTGAGATTGCAAATTATCTAACCTAACTCCTAGTTTTTGGCGATAATCTAGCTAATGTTTTATTTCCTGCGGTGTAGTTATAGTCTTGTAACATGTTTGGTTTCTCATTTGTATCTCTCAAATTATAGTTTAAAAAACTTTCTTTCTTATAGTTTTTATTCAGACTATAGCTTTGCACACTTGCTTTTTTGCATCATGAACCATTGTCTTTTGTAAATATCACAAATTATGAGCAAACATCACATATCATACCACTCACAAATCATACATTTTCATCCATCATGGCATTTTCTAAAATTTCTGTAAGTCATTGCCTCTGTTCGCACTACATGCATTTACCTTCACATAATTTCCGCACCATTAAGCTTTTAATTTTGCATATTTTCAGTATGACAAAACATTTACTTTTTCTAGACCTTTTCTTTATGGATCCCGATCATTTGCTTTTCAGTCTTAATCCCAATAATTTGCATTTTTGTCTCAATCCTAATTATTTAATTTTTTTGTCTCGATCCCAATGATTCACTTTTCAATCTTAATCCTGATTATTTACATTTTTTTTCTTGATCTTAATCATTTACATTTCTGTCTCAATCCCAATCATTTACTTTTCATCTTGATCCCAATTATTTACTTTCTGCCTTATTTCAATAATTTACTTTTTAATCTCGATCCTGATCATTTACTTTTATGTCTCGATCCTGATCATTTACTTTATATCTCCCCAATCAATTGCTTTTTGTTTCAATTCTGATCATTTACATTTTATCTCGATTCTAATCATTTACTTTGTGTCTCGATCATTTACTTTTTTGCCTCGATCCCGATCATTTACTTTTTGTTTCAATCTCAATCATTTACATTTTTGTCTAGATTTTAATAATTTACATTTCTATCTTGATCCCGATTATTTACCTTTCTCTCTCAATCACATCATGTAATTTCTAGTACTTATCACATCATTTATTTTTCGGAATTATCACATCATTTAATTTTTCACAATCATCACCTCATTTAATTTACCATAGCTATCACACAATTTATTTTCTGCAATTATCACATCATTTAATTTTTAACAGTTATCATATCATTTAATTTTCAGCAGTTATCACATCATTTATTTTTTTACAATTATCACATCATTTAGTTTTTAGCAACTATTACATATTTAAGTTTTAGGAACTATCATATCATTTAATTTTTTGCCTATCACATTGTAACGACTCGCCTTTTTGTATTATCTCTGATAAAATAATTAACTGATAATCGGTAGGGAGTTCGAAAATTTCAAGACGCGGTTATGATCAAAACAATATAAGGACTCTAAAAAAAAGAAAATTTATTTATATTATTAAAAATTCAATATAATAATATTATAATCAAAGATATAGAATAAGATCTATAAGTGGTATAAGGACATTGAAAAAATAATGATAAGGTTAAATAAATCTTTTTAACTCAGTAAAATTATTTAGGTATCGAATGGGTACCAAAATAGTAATAATTGGTACACCGAAGTGATAATAATCGGTACACCAAAACACTTAGAGTCTGGTAAAAATAATGGATATTATTGGATCCTAGATAATTTTTACTTATGACAATTAAATAAATATAAATATTTCTAATACTCTACAAGGTAAATTGATCCGGAAATATCAATTCCCTTACTTTCTCTCCAAGTTAGTAATTTTATAAGAAGAAAAAAGGCAAAGAAATTTCATTTTTCTCCGTTTGTTCATAGAACCACGTTTTTTCCACCTTTCTTCTTTGTTGCTTTCTTTCTTCTTCACTTCTCCATTTTCTAAATTCTCTCTTTGGAAAAACTCCATCAAACCACCATAACTACAAAGAATACTGCTAAGTAAGCATCTAAACTACTTCAAGAATATCTTCTCTACATCAAGATCAATTGAAAACTTTGTTTTTCCTTGCACTTGGTCCACATGGCAACACAAAATAGGGGCTGAAAGGAAAGGGGTTTGAGGCTTGATAAATAGAAAGAACTAGAGAAAAAGCTTGAGGAAGTTAGGAAAATTATTCTAGTCTTTTACTTCATGATGTTTGGCTATTTTGCTAAGATAAGTGTTTGAACTTTGTTGAGGCTATGCCTGAAAATCTAAAACCAAATTTTAGAATTTATGATGGATTAAGTTGTGATGAGATTATGTATAATAAAAACCTGAATTTTTATTTCAGAATTTATAAGTGCTTGGATTATTATGAAATCTTGTGTATTGGAATTTCATGTGCTGAATCTTATGTGCTGAAATTTTACAACATTAATTCTTGGTTTGTATGCTATAAGAGGTACTCTAAGTGGGTATGTGCTGGAATTTTTGTGTGCTGGAATTTTTCAGCATTAAATCTTGGGTTGTATGATCTTGCTATAGAAGGCTTAAGAGACTGAAGGGTTCAGATTAATGGAAGGAACAACACCATGGGTTGGTTGATTTGGGAAGCGAAGGGAGGTATATTTGATTGAAGTGAAGATGAAACCTAAGTGGATATGAGAGTGAACGCTGTTGGCTAGGTAAACTTGGAAGAGCCAGAGAAATATCCGTGGCGGGAGGATTTTCCACTTGTTCTCGCAAACCGAATATAGTCTTGAATATTCTCTTGTGGGAACTTGGAATACGGTTGTGAGTGTGTTGCGGTTAATTTTTGGTTCAGCTAAGTCTATTAGAATAAATAAAGTCAAGAATATAAACTCACTTTTTGATCCTAAGAACAGTAGGCGATCGCACCAAAAGGGAAAATCTATCCCTTGGTTATGAGTTCTTCAACTACTCAAAAGAACAAGTTTTGGAGAGAGACAAGCATGGAATGATAATGGATTTTATTGATGAATAAGTATAATTACAGTCCTTCATACAAAATCATTACAATAAAGGTTTTGGAGATGACCTACCTAAACTAAACTAAACTAGGGAAAAGGAAGAAAAAATATAACTTCTAAAGAGTTGTATTGTTGATCTGGATCTTCAGCCCTAAATAAACATTACGTTCATAAGACAAGTTTTCAACTTCAAGCATGTGTTAATTTTGAATAAAAAACACTGCCCACAACTACATAGCAATTGTTCCAAAGCTAATTGCCATGAAACGTGGCCACTTCATGTAAAAACGCGCATCACTACTTCCATCATGGCTAATTCTTGCAATTAGTCTAATCATCACCCTTTCAATTGCTTTTTCCTTGACCACGTTTTGTTCATAAACAAAATGCTTGACACCACTTTTTTGGGCTATAAAACTATTTGAGCCAGTTAACCAATTTTGGGTGATAACATCAATCAACTTGGTCCAAATATCATACATATATCGTGGACCCCAATTACTCATTTTTTGGTGATAATATATGCCCCCTGCATCCTTCAGTCTGATGATGAATAAGAAGAAAGGTGAAGTGATGCATTATCTCAAAATGATTTTAACTCTACACTTTCTGAGTAGCCTCCTAGAATTTTTCACTATCAGTATATCATCTGAAATTAAGTCATGTTCTTCAATCATCTCTCATTCAACCGAGTCATAATCTTCAACTAGACCGACTCTGGTCTTATGTCTTCTATTTCCTCAGCTATCCCTTATTCTTTCTCATTAACAAATTGCTCCATTTTGTAAGTTTTAATTGTTAATTGAGTAAAATCTGTAAACTCAGAGAAATCAACTTTTTCCTTAGTCACGGAAGCATATTTCCTATAGCCATGACGGCAAATTCAGTCTCTGGTAATTTGATATTATATTTGCTCATCATCTTGAACCTTTCCACAAAAGTAGCTGTAGGCTCACCAATTTGTTACTTAATATTCATAAGATCGGCTATCATAACCTTCGGTTACAACTAATAAAAGCGGTCATGGAATACATGTTCCATGTTTGCCCAACTATGCACTGAATTTGGTAGTAAATTTGAATACCCTGTAAAAGCCAAACCAATTAGTGACAAAGGAAGTAATTGCATACTTATGAACTCATTTTGCCCTACTTCAGCACATTGTGCAGTGAAACGACTCACGTGTCTTGTTGTGGTTTTCTCATCTTTTCCAGAGAAAATAGTGAAGTCAAGAATCTTGAATCCATGAGGGAATGGAACTCTATCCATCCAATCATGATACGGCTTGCGATATCCAGGTCTCTCCAATGGCTTCAACTAAATCTAGAAATTCCTTCTCATAACATCAGCAAGCATATTAGGATTTATAATCTGTGAGCATTCCTTTTAGACCAACTATACAACTTATATTAGCCTAAGGAGCATTCCATAGTTGAAACTACAAATTTTATGATTGAGACTGGAGATTCTCTAACACCCTAAAAATTATTTAAAAATTAATTTAAGCTTTATTACTCGTAATTTCAAAAATCTAACAGTTTATCAATGATGAGGATGGCTCAATGGACATGTTAAAAAAAAAATTTTCGGGCTAGGGTAAATAGTGACCTTGTGGGCCTCCAGGCCTTTCAGCTTAAACCTAGATATGGGACTAGGAAATGCCCGGACTGAGAAAAGAGAGGGTTAAGGTTAGAAATGATAAGGAATGAGAAGTTATACCTAGAATTAATTTTCGGGTAATATTTGATTACCTGGGTATGGTATTTTACCCGTTTGGTAAAATATCGATGTGAGTTCTTACACTAATGAAACTCAGTGCAAGTTTGGTACCTAACTAGACAAGTGTGTGGTTAGAGTGAAGCCACACCATTGTCTTTAGCCAAGAATCAATAATAGCCACACAAAATTGTAATTTTTATTTCAAGTAAATAATTTTTGTGGTGGAAAACTTATAAGACATCTTATAAGTTAAATGAAGAACCCAAATCCTCATTTTCTTCCTCCCAAGTTCGGCTAAGTCCTCCTAAGAATAGCCTCCTTACTTTGTTCTTGACCAAAGTATCATAAATCAGCTAGAAATTCATGCTACAATATCAAAAAGTTCATAACCAAAGCCCAAACTACAACCTACCTCTTGTAATCCCTAACTCAACTCTCTATAGAGAATCCTCACCTCACCTCACCTCATCTCACCATCACTTTTATTTGTTGTTTTTACTGATTTAGAGGAGGTTTTGATTGGCCTAGATTAAAAATTGGGTGTAGAGGCAAAAGCAAAGGCCAAGCACAAAAGCAAAAGCTTTCAAGAGCCAAGTACGGTTTGTTGTCTTGTTTAGTGCAATTTTATTCCCAGATTTGATGGTTTAAAATTAATATTTTGTGGTTCTAGTGTGTGATTACACATATATATATAGATGTATTTGCTTTGATGGAATGGTTCGTTGTTATGAAAAATTCATTTTTGTGAAAAGAGATTTTGAGTCATACTATTGGATTTTCAATTTTTACATAGGCAACCACTGAAACTGAATTTTCTGGTACTATTGTGGGTATTTTCATGAGCTAGAAAAAATATATGTTGATGCCAACATCCTAGCCTAGTTCCACAAATTTTCTTGAACTCTGATTTTGACTTCTAATGCTTAAAAAAAAATCAAGAACCGAAAGTGTATCCATCCTCCTAGACTATTGGAACTGAAGCTGAATTTGTCTAATTTTTTTTCCATAGCAAATGATTGAATTTTCCTTTGAAATTTTTATAGGTGTTGGCAACATTTTGAAGTGTAACAGTGATTTTTCTTTTGAATTGATTTACTCATTTGTTAGGGTTAAAGATTATGAGATTTTTGTTCTGAGCTTAGATTAAGTAGTTTCTGAGCACCAAATTTGTCTAATTTTGTTAATATAGTTAGAGAACTTTTTTTGCTCTGAAACTTTTGGAATCTTGTGGGCACATTGAAGTGTCGTAGATAATTTTTATAGCCTTTGAATTGATTGTTTAATGAGTAAATAAATTTGTGCTACAACGGTGTGAAATCTGCCCATTGTGCTAGAAACAAAACAATACTTTGAATTGATGAAATAATGACATTTTTTGTTCTAGTATGACATGAATACTTGATGTTAAATATTTGACCATGTGACTTGTGACATATAAATGCATGATAGAGGAAATAAAGAGTGGTTTATAAGGCATGATTGAAATTATATTGTGAATAAATGTCTATATGTGCTTTATGCATGCATTTGGAAAAAAAAAAGAGAATATATAAACTTCACTCATGCATGTTCTAATATATGGACAAAAAAGAAACAAAACTTAGGTTGAATGAGGGAAAGGCAAAAAAAGGAACTTCGCTAGATATATTATAGGGGAAGGCAAAAAGAGGAACTTCACAGAGATATTTTGAGTCAGGAGACGTATCGACTAGGAATAGATCTGTGTGTGATTCGGAAATGGAAAAAATGAAGTCCGATAATCACGTAGGAATGAGGTCAGTCCTGATAAGTAGTCTATTTCCCTTGTGTTGTGTGATCCACTATAAATACCATTTGGTATAAATCATCTATTGTGGAGTTGTCCACGATAGATACCCATTGGTATAAACTAAGTCTTTCCTATGTCGATAAAAGAGAAAATGCATGATTTGATTTCTATGGCTATAAGTGAAATCAGGTTATTTTGGGATAATTTCACTGCATGTAGCATATGCATAATAATATCATATGTAATCTCTTGATTAGAATTATTTACTATGTATTTGAGCTTCATGATATATGTGCACTAAGTGATTGATTGTTAAAAGCTACCCATTTTGGAGGGATGATTTTAGAACTTTAAAGTGAATCTTTAGTCTATATTGCATGATCACATTTTCTTGATAAACCGAAGTGGCTGGCCGATGACGATGACATTATGATTGTGTAACTGGAGAGTTGCCCTACTAGAATTGTATAATTCTCACGCCTATATGTTTGTGTTTCTGTGTCGTCTCCAGGTTGATCCAGAGACTAAGGCTGCTACATAAAAGGAATTGGATAGTAGTTTAGTAGTTAGTGTTTTTATTATGTTATACTTAGTTGTATGTATATGTCTATAAACATAATAGAGAACATATATGTATTAAAGCTCATAGAAGAGCTTCATTTTGTACTTAACTATGTATTCAATAAATGCTATGTTTCCTTGTTATATATTTTAATAGAATTGCACTTAGTTACTACACACGTTAATCAAGCTTGCTATAGATATTTAAGAAAGGTCTGCTAATTAATAATTAATAACTCTTGAGTACGATGTCATGACTTAAGGATGAGGTTGTACTTGGGAGGATGTTACATTATGGTATCAGGTTCATCCTTGTAGGACCTTGAGGAATGGACTGGCTATGTTTCCTTAGTAATGTCATGTATTATAATTTTATATATGTGTATAACTTGGTTGGGAATATTGTGGGTTACTGCTACACTTAGCTTGATATTGAGCCTAATCAACTCAATGATTCCTGTTTGGTATGATAGGAATAGATGACTTCAAATCGACGTACTAGGAACGGTGCTGGAGATGAAGTTGGTATGATGGACACCTTTCATGAGATGGCGGTAGCTATGAGAGAACAACTGCAGCCAACAGGATGATGGAAAGGTTGGATCGACATGCCAAAGGAAATCCAGTTGGGAATCCTGGAAGAGTAGAAGTGGACATGGAATACCAAAAGTTTGCAGAGTTCAGGAAAGCAAACCCCCCGCCTTTTGAGGAGCCTTCAATCCAAGCAAAGTAGAAGAATAGATTAAGGCTATGGAGAAAATTTTCTAGTTCTTACTTGTCCTGAGATCCAAAAGGTGGCTTTTGCTATCTATATGCTAGAAACAGATGCCAAATTCTGTGGGTTGGCACCAATTTCAATTTGCTGTTGGATGAAAAAAGTCAACACACAATTAGGTTGTTTTTCTTTTTCATCAACATGCACGTTCTTAGCAAAATTCGCAGATGTAGCGGATGTATTTTCGCTTGGATGGAACAATAACTATTTGCGGCTGACATGTCATCACCCGAAGGGTATTCCTAGCATAGTCACGCATGTTCTCAACTGACTTTCGTCCTCACAATTGTGTTGCTTTGGTGTAACAAATGTTGCACTATTAAGACTCATATCCACAATCTTCTTAGATTGATTTTTCCACACAAAGCCTTTGGATGTCCTGGGCATGCCAAATATGTTGTGTTGAATTTTCAATTCAGCTAAGTCTATTAGAATAAACAAAGCCAAGAACACAAATTCACTATTTGATCCAGGAACAATAGGCAATTGCACTAAGGAGAGGAATTTATCTCTTGGTTATGAGTTCTCCAACTACTTGAAAGAACAAGTTTTCGACAGGCAATTGAGGAATGATGAACAAGAATAATTACAACACTTCATATCAAAGCATCACAATAAAGGTTTTAGAGATGAACTACCTAAACTAACTGAACTAGGAAAAAGGAAGAAAAAGGATAAATTGTAAAGAGTTGTGTTATTGATCCAGGAGCTCTTTCTTGTCTAGTTCTTCAACCTTAAATAAATTTTACATTCATGGGAACAATTTTCAACTTCAAGCATGTGTTAATTTTGAATCAAAAACTCCCACGGCTACATAGCAATTGTTCCACAGCTAATTAGCATGAAAAATGGCCATTACATGTAAAAATGTGTGTAACCACTTCCATCGTGGCTAATTCTAGCAATTAGTCTAATATCAACCACTTCAATTGCTTTTGCCTTGACCACGTTTTGTTCATAAATGAAATGCCTGACACTACTTTTTTGGGTTTTAAAATTATTTCAGCTGATTAACCAATTTTGGATGATAACATCAATCAACTTGGTCCAAATATCATACATATATCGTGGACCCTAATTACTCATGTTTTGGTGATAATAGAGTGTTCTTTTTTTTTTCCTTAGAAAAAAATATTGCATCTATGTTTATTCAAAATTAATTTGACTAAAGTGTTAGCGTAGATATATAAATATATATATACATAAAACTTGACTTTTGATGTAATTTTAATATTCGATTAAACTTTTATATAATATAAAAGGGTTCAATAGTAGTGGTTGGGCCTATAGCTTAATGATTGTGGTTATCTCTTACACCTTTTTAGTAAAAGGTCCCATTTTTGAATCCCACTATCCCACCATCCCTCTTCCTCTTCCCTCAACCCCCTAGGAAGAACTCCAAATTATAATGCCTTTGTTAAAAAAAAAGGGTAAAATAGTGAAGTATAAAAGAAAGGTTCAATAGTGAATTATAATTAAAAATAATTTAGAAATTTATTTTTAATACACTTTTTGTATAAATATCTCTATTCTTAGGCTATCGATTCATTATATATTATAATAAGTGTGAATTTTAATTAATAATTATAAAAATTAAATATTATAAAGATATAACCATATATAATTCAATAGTTAAATTAAAATATAAATTTAATTTTGATATATTGAAAGTGTAAAATTTCTTTTTGCAATCATTATGATCACATTGTTAAATTAGCAAAACAAGTTAAACTTGCACCCTATTATTTCAGAAGTCACGCGCATATAGAATTTGATTGGATGATAATATAAAAAAATTACATTTAAATGAGATCCTTAAAATATTTTATTATACAAATAGTCTATTCAAATTAATTTTACAATTTAAATTCCATAACTTTTGTGAATATTTTACATATGCTCATTAAAATTTTTTTAAATTAATACATAATTAATAAGTACAAAAGCATATCTTTATTTATCAATGACAGACTCATGGTTGACACACTTGGACTCATGGAAATTAATAATAATAGTTATAAAAAATTGGACGCCATCGAGGGAAAAGCACTCGATAATTTCCTATAAAAACAGTATAGAGTTATCAAAGGCTTTTTCCTCAGTAAATTTTGAACGTATGTTTTATTTTTTTCTCATTTTTCGAGGGACTAATCCGTTGATAATATAATCAAATCTCACTGTTTTTTTTTTCTTGATGAAAATGATGATGCTTTTTTGGAGCACTTACCAGCGAATTGATGAATAAAATCCCTCGAAATGTTACCGAGGGATTCATTTGCCTTGATAATAGTTATTGAGGCTAGTTTTATTGAGATAATCTTTTCCTTGATAAATCCCTTACTAATAGTAATTAATTACCTAAGGATTGGAACTTCAAATCCCTCAATAATTCCCTCGGTAACCAGCACAATTCTAAAAGTGAAAAATACCAATGACAAAAGGGTGCTAACTAATGGTGGTTAGGCTCGACTAACGATAGTCTAATGTTGAGCGGTGGTGATTCAATCTCGATCGACGGTGGTCTGATGTCATCCAACTGTGGCTCGAATTTGGCCGGTGGTGTGCTCCGGTGCTGATCAGGGGGCAAACAAGAACTAATATGAGAAGAATATGGTAGGCAATTACAAGTCTACTCCCTCTTCAGAGAGGGAAACATTACTACAAACCTCCTTGCTAATTTTGCCCACTCATTGTTTTATTGTTTGAGATTGCTTAAATCTCAATGAATTTATTTCATATAAAATGTCCATTGGGAAACTCATTTCCTCCTTTTGTGGTGCGATAAATATAATCCAAACAAGCTCACGCCGTCAACTGAGATTGCAAATTATCCAACCTAACTCCTAGTTGTCGGCGATAATCTAGCTAATGTTTTATTTCCTGCGGTGTAGTTATAGTCTTGTAACGTGTTTGGTTTCTCATTTGTATCTCTCAAATTATAGTTTTAAAAAAATTCTTTCTTATAGTTTTTATTCAGACTATAGCTTTGTACACTTGCTTTTCTGCATCAGGAACCATTGTATTTTGTAAATATCATATATCATGAGCAAACTTCACATGGTAAGTACATTTTCATCCATCATGGCATTTTCTAAAATTTCTATAAGTCATTGCCTCCGTTCGCACTACATGCATTTACTTTTACATAATTTCCACACCACAAAGCTTCCAATTTTGCCTATTTTCAGTACGACAAAGCATTTACTCTTTCACACATCTTTTTTGGCTCGATCCCGATCATTTACTCTTCAGTCTTAATCCCAATAATTTGCATTTTTGTCTCGATCCTGATTTTTTTTTTTGCCTTGATCCTGATTTACTTTTCAGTCTCAATTGTAATTATTTACATTTTTGTCTTGATCTTAATCATTTATATTTTTGTCTCAATCCCAATTATTTTCTTTTTGTCTCGATCCCAATTATTTATTTTTCTCCTCAATTCAATCATTTACTTTTTAGTCTCAATCCTGATTATTTACTTTCTGTCTCGATCCTGATCATTTACTTTATGTCTCCCCAATCAATTGCTTTTTTGTTTCAATCCTGATCATTTACATTTTCGTCTCGATTATAATCGTTTACTTTGTGTCTCGATCATTTGCTTTTTCGCTTCGATCCAATCATTTCCTTTTTGTTTCAATCTCGATCATTTACATTTTGTCTAGATTCTAATAATCTACATTTCTATCTAAATCCAGATCATTTACCTTTCTCTCTCAATCACATCATGTAATTTCTCACTTATCACATTATTTATTTTTTGAAATTATTACATCATTTAATTTTTCACAATCATCACCTCATTTAACTTACCAGCTATCACACCATTTATTTTCTGTAATTATCACATCATTCAATTTTTAGCAATTATCATATTATTTAATTTTCAGCAGTTATCAGATTATTTATTTTTACAATTATCACATTATTTAATTTTAAGCAATTATTACTTATTTAATTTTTAGGAACTATCATATCATTTAATTTTTTTGCCTATCACATCATTTATTTTCTACAACTATTACATCATTTAATTTCTCAAGTTTTTACTTTACATGCTTTTAAATTTCACATTCATTTACTTTTGCAAGTATTTACTTTAGTGTGCTTTTAATTTCACAAATTTTTCTTTCATATACATTTATTTTTACATGCATTTAAATTTAACAGATTTTATGTAACGCCCAACTTTTACTGTAATTTTTCTCGTTTAGAAGTTACCGAATTACCCTAGGTAATTTTTCTAAAGGTTCGATTGTTTAAGACAATTTTTCGGTAAGAATTTATGATGATGGTTCTTTGAAGTTTGAAATGATAAGTCTATGTAGTGATTTGATGCTTATTAAGTATTTGACATCATTGAATGATTCCCTGGCTTGCATGTTATAGTTGCTATTGCAAACAACGAGAATGTTTATGCATCCTGATGATTATGAATTGAGAGTTGTATTATGATATAACATGCAAAGATTTAATGGTGACTTAAATTTATATAAGAAAATGATCCTTTGGACCTATCAGACTATATGTGGTGAAAATGTGATTCTTGCCCCTAGCCCGTTCTCTCAAAAAGGGTAGAGTTGATTTTAACTTTTCAAAGGGATAAGTATATGCTAGTGACGACTAGTAAGGTATGAACTCATAACCTAGATTACTCCCAAAAGGGTGGAGTATAGGGTGGCCCTAAGGAAAATAATGATGATGATGACAAGATTTTAAGTCACCTAGGACACTAAAGAAATGAAATATGTGCACCATGTCTTGTGCATAGCATTTATGAGATGATAATGAGAAATATGATGTTCTTCTATGCATGTTATTATGATATGATGATGAGGAATATGATGTGTTAATGAAAAGAAAAGTTCATTATAAACATGACATGCTAAGTTTATGATGCATTATAAGATGCATGATTAAAATCAATGAACCTCGTAAAGTATTTTTCCGAACTTAATAAATGAATCTTAGCATGCTCATTATTTTATAATAACCCGAGGTTCCTTGGGACGATGATGATGACACAATGCATCATGAGGTGAGTACCCCTGAGATTCTTTTATAAGTTTCTCACTCCTCTATTTTTTTTTCTTTCCATCTCGTCTTCAAAACGAAGGAAATGTTCGTGAATCACGTTGAGGCTTTTACCTGGTAGCTGAACTTATCCTTAACTTCGCTCGTATATTCAGATCTATTTCCCCTTTGGAGTGTTATTAGTAGGTGTCATTGATGGATGTTTTTCTATCCATATATTATTTATGTATTGTTCGATTAACTAGACCTAGCCTAACTCTATTGGTGGGCATAATATCTATTTGTTGTTTATTTTGATATTCTATGTGGAACGAATACTGTTTATGTTATAATTATATGTGATGATGTGATTATTCATGTTATTGTTGTGCAAACAGGTGATTAGTTTTTATTTCACGCAAGAAGGATGATGGGTTTACTTAGTCTACGTGGCTCATGTTTTATTTTCAAAGTTTTAAAAAAAATTTTATCCGTATTTTCATTAAAGTATTTTTAGAGTTTAGATCAAAGAACGGAAGCAAAAAGTAAAGTCTAGTAATTAATTAGATACAGCCTAGGTGTATTGGGTTAATTATTAGGATGTTACATTTTACTTTCACATACATTTAATTTCACAAGTCTTTACTTTCACATGTTTTTAATAAATTTCACATACGTTTAATTTCACAAGTCTTTACTTTCACATATTTTTATATTTCACACGCGTTTAATTTCACAAGTCTTTACCTTCACATGTTTTTACATTTCATGTGTTTAATTTCATGAGCCTTTACTTTCACATGTTTTTACATTTGACATGTTTTTAAATATCACATGCATTTAGTTTGACAGTTCTTTAATTTCATATGTTTTTAATTTCACATGTCTTTAGTTTGTATATGCTTTTAAAGCTCACATGCATTTAATTTTTAGCCTTTTCACATGTTTTATCCTTCAACATCATCTTTAGGTCACTTGTCTCTCATCATCATGACCAGTCATCTCTTTCTACTTCCATCCCTCGTCATTGCTGAGTCATGCATCCTCATCATTTCTCTTGTTGGCAAAAATATATGCTCATATTTTTACTTGTTCCTTACAAAGGAAATATCGAAAATCACTATTTTTTTTTTTTGTATTTTTTAGTAAGAAACAAGTAAAGAGATAATTATGAACATCATATTTTGTCCGAGTGTTATTAAAAATCCAAAAAATGTTTTCTTTTTGATTAGCATATCTCTTTCCTTTAAATTGATTTTGCTTTTAAAATTAATGTCAATTGCATGCATCTTTTAATCAAATCATTTCCTTAATTTCATCCGATCAAATCTCTTTTCTAAGATATAGTTTGGAATTGTTGTGGCTCTCAAAGTTATTGAGCTCTTTGAGCTCTTAAAAGCTTCTGTCAAAAAGCTATAGTAGCACAATTTGATAAAAATAATACAAAATTTACTCTTAATAAACAGGAACTATTAAAGTATTGTTTGATAAATATGTTGTAAAGTTACGCTCAAAGTATAAAATGACTATAATGAGCATAATTTTTTGTGGAAAGAATAAAAAAACTAAAAACCTTAATTAGTGAAAAGATAAAGTTAGATATTTATTAAAATTTAAGAGTTATATTAGTCTTTTGAGTTTTTTTGAATTTCAGATAGTAGAAGTGAGTTTTAAAAAGCACCATAACTTTTGAATGCACGAGTAAAAACATCTTAGCTTTTTTATTTATCAAATAGAAAAAATTGATTTATACTTTTCATAAATCAGAGCACATAGCCAAAGAAATTCTTTTTAAATCAACATCTTTTTTATTAATCAGAATTAATCTAACACTTAAATCAGCAATTAAAAATATTAATTTTCTCAATCAGCCATTATCATGATCAAATCAAAATTAATTCTAAGGCATCAACAATAAAAGGGCACCATCGTCAGTATTCGAGGAGGCGGAAAACAGAGACTCAGAGGCGACACATTCTCACACCTTCACCATTTTCTCTGACCACAGACGCAGAACCTCCTTCACATGTCATAGCCACCATCACCATCTCAACCCAATAGCTAGCAACATCATCATCCACCACCATTCGAAATCACCATTAATCACATCATCAACTAACTCCATCTAAACCACCACCATTATCTTCCTCAGCACTACCCATCACCACCAACCATACCCCTTCGCCTCCACCCTCTTCGCGGCCAATGCCGCGAATGGCACCCTGCATCAAGCCTCCTCCGCGCACCCTTCGCCAAAGCCAACATCGTGAAGCCAGCGCCGACGCGAGCTGTGCTTTCGCCGTGTCGCCTTCCCGTTGCCGCCCTTTGCAGTACCGCCGCCGCCGTCTCTTCCTCCGAAAGCTCCTATCCTGTTCCCATTCTGTGTACAGTGGAGAATTAGGTTAGGGATGAGTGTTTTTGGGTTACAGTTATGAGTCTCGTTTTGCTTTATTTTAGTGTTTTGGGGTTTTTGATTTTTGGGCTCTCTTTTACGATTTTTGGATCATTACTCTTTTAGTTTATTTGTGAACAAGTCTCTGATAATTTTAAGTTAGGATTGCAGGTTGTTTTCTTTGGGCCTCTCTCTTTTTTTTTTTTTTTTGGTTACTCATGCAACAATCAATATCATGATTGAGAATGATCTCCTTCGTATATTGTTGTATTATAAGAGTTTTTTGAGTATTTTAGTGTTAATTTAAATCATATGCAAAAGCGAATTTCTCCCTTTTTAAATAATTTATCAATCAAAATCCTTTTTATAAATAAAATCAACCAATACACTATTTTCTTTGCCTTTTAATTAAAATCAATTAATACACGATTATTTTCTACAAAAGGATACGTCATTGCAGGTCACACTTGTCAAATCAAAATTAATTTTTTTCTCAAATTTTCTTTTATGTTTATTTAATTTGTTTCTTTTATTTAAATAATTGTTGTGAATTTTTGGGAAAAAATAAATATTATTAAAGTTTTAAATTAATTTGTATAATGAACTTTAGGGTAACTGTATTTATATGGATATATTAGGGGTGTAATAAAATTAAGTTTCCATTATTTCTTAAATATAATTAGACTCCTAGAACTAAAATCTTATTTCGAAAGACCAGTTTTGCAAATATAGAGGTTTTCCAATTTTAATCATAATTAAAATTGGTAGCGACTCTATTTTTTTAAAATTGGTTATTATTTTCATCGCGGCGGAAGAGGACGTTGTGATAAAATGTTAGAACTAAAAAGGTTATTTCCTTGTTATTAAAACTATATTGACCTCCTCTTTAGTTATTAGTTTATTAATTTAAGTGAAAAAAACATATATATAACATGCACATGATTATCAATAGTAAAATTATAATATTTGGACAATATTTAACCTATAGATTGACTAAAATATCATTTTTATGCGAAGATGAAACTTATAATTATAACTTATTATAAGGAAAAAATTCAATCAATCTATATGTTAAATATTGCCAAAATACTATAATCATGAATATGTTAGATAGATGTTGTTTTTTTTTTTATTTGCTTAAATTGATAAACTAATATAACTGTGGGAGATACCAGTGTAATTTTTTTTATAATAAATATTGCTTTCATAATTTCGGCAATAGTGCATTTATGATTACTCTTCCTCCTAAAAAATATGTTTTTCAGAATTTGAATTTGTATTCTCATTCTTACAAAGATCAAATTGCTTACCATTTGTCTAATAGCCTGTTGGTTGACATCAATGTAATTTTAATTACAGGCAGAAGGAGGTTGAGCATATAACTATACTAAACCTTGGAACAGTTACGTGTAATTTACATTCTTTAATTTTTTTTTTCATTTCCAAATTTTACTGGAAGGCTATCCTATCATTCCTTAAATGGATTACGTACACAGCAGTTTCTTTGACTAGCAACATATCCATATATCTCTTCCTGTTAAACCGTTTCTTACACTTGACTCCAAAATGTAGTCTGCTTTGCCGTTCAATAATTTATGAACATCATTAGGTGGTAAGTTATTCTCATTCTCCCCACTCAGAAAAGATTCCAACTCATAATTTTGATTTGGACGATGCTTGGAAAGCACATAATAATCCTTTTCATTGTTTGCAGTGTGTTCTTCGATAGAAATTAAACCAACTGAATCAATTTTGGAACTAAACCATTGGTCGTTTCGTTTTTAGTGATCTCAATTTTTTTTTTCTTTTTGAGAGAATAATGATCTCAAATTTGATTTCAAAGTTGCATGATTGTGAAGTTGCCTAACAATAGTGACAGGCACTTCAAATATCTTCAAGCTAAGTAACTGTTTGAGCTAAAATTGAAATAAACATTACTACATAGCTAAAGTTGCAATTAACATATCCAAGACCAAAAACTTGAACTAAAGTAGCATCGAACTTGTTAATCTTTGTATGTGGTAATACGTACAGCTTGATTTCCACATGTAGGAAGGAAGTTGTAATACAATCATGTATTATTACCGAAAATTACTTGAGGAAGACATCTAAATTCTAAGAAAGTGACATGAGAGTGGAATATATATGGATTCATTTGTTTTCATGTTTTACTAGCATGTTACCTCCTGGCCTTTGAAACGACACCATATAGAACAAGATGCATATACTCGAAACATTATTGTTGATGATACTTTCAAGTTATTGAATACAACGCTCTACCTGCCGACAAAGCAACAATGGAATTGTTATTTCAACGTGCAAATAATTTGAAAAGTCCCAGCTCGATTTCTCTGTAACTCATATTTTGCCACAATTGTGGAACGTTAATGCCTAGAGTCCAAAATTTGATTGATTTCTTTTTCCGCTTTAGTGACCTGCTTCCTTTAATTCATTTTAAAGCAATAACCAACTTCCTCTTCACGTTCTATTTGCTTGCTCTTTAAATATCTTTAGCCGTTAGGGAATACAAACTACATGAAAATAGCTTTAAAAACCCCATGCTCCTAATTCTCCTCCAAAAAATGAACCAATCTAATCGTCGGTCATGCTAATGAGTCACAAAAAGGCTCATTCACAGGGAAGCATACCCTTTTCCTGGGAGGACAAGCCTGGAGTTTGTAAGACCCTCAACAATGAGTGCCCTCTAAATATAGGGTCACTACAAGCCCTCAATAAAAAATCATCTTCGTCTTTACCACCACCACCTCCTAGCCATTTGTACCACTCAAGGAGGATTCAGGAAATTCAGGAGAAGGAGATTCCACTTCCTCCGTGTCCATCACAACCTCCTCGTAGAAGCTCTTCAGGGAAGGGCTTTAGATGGCAGGAAGACCCTTTCTTGCAGCTTACAAGGAATGTACCAAAAGTGAGAAAAAAGGCAAGTTGCCCAGCAAGAACAAAAAAGGCGTTGGATCCAGTTTTAGTGAGAGGAGAAGCAAATTTATTTTTTCATGTACAAGTGTCAGTGATGCAAGGGACGATAGTTATGTGAAGCTATCTCAGCTCCCTCGTATTCCTGCAGTTAGAAATCGCTCATTAAACGATCAGAAAGGAGGCTTCAATTATGAATCATGGCTATGATTTCTTTTCTTAATTTTTTTCTCTTTTGCTTGCCAAATAGTTGTAACTAAAGCTTTATTGTGCGTTCTCTGATTGCATTAAGTATGAGATGATATCTGATCCAAATCATTTCTCCTCCATGGAGTATCGAGTAATTTTTTCCCTCATCATATTCTCTTTTTGTAATTATTGCTTAGTCTAAAAAATTTGTCATAAATCCTTTGTATAAATCATGGCCATAGTTGAAAAAAATAAACTTGCGGGACGTGAATCCCAAAATTAAGGAAATGTCATGTTATTCTGACAGCTCAATTTTAACAATATTCTCGTTTTTTAGATTATTTTTTTTTCATTTTTAAAAACTTGGTTATGACTTGGGTAAGGCTGCTGATAACTCCTCTGAGGAGTTATGGTTTTTAGTCCTTTTTCCTGGTGTTCCTACTCTTTTGGTTTACTTTTAACACTTTTAGCTTTCATTTTTATGTTCTTTGAATGTTAATTCATGCATGTCTAGTTAATTTGATTTTGGTTTAATTTAGGACTAGAAGCTCCATTTTCTTTTTGTTTTGTAGGAATTTCAAGAAGGTGAGAAAATGTACACCATTGGAAAGGAAAGTGGAGGATGCTTTAGATAGAAGATGATCACCTCTAGCATGAGCCCCTGTTAGGGATAAGATTTAGTTACAACTCAGTTAGCTTATGGTTAAGAGTTAGTTAGAGACTAACTTTGTTATCCTACACACATGTTATCCTACGCGCCTACGACTTGTCATATATATACTTAGAACTCAATATAATACTAAAATTCAATCATAATGAAATTCGGTTCCAGATTAGTTTATGAGTTTCTCTTTGCTCTCACACTCTCTCTATCATGGTATCTAGAGCTCTTTTTTCGACCCTAAGGTTCTTCCCTTGAGCTTCCCTCTTCTTCATCCATGGTAACTCCTACCTCTCATACTTCCTCCACAGCCTCATCTTGACCATTTTCACCGATCAAGTTCTCGATTCCAATCTCCTACAAGCTCACCAATGATAACTTCCTTCTATGGCGGCAATAAGCTCTCGCCTCCATTAAAGGTTACAAGCTTCAATCTCACCTTTTTCAAGATGCAATTCTATCGATGTATTTCCCTAGCAATGACTCTGTGCAACCTGCAACCAATCTAGGATTCACTAATTAGGAAGGCGGACGCATACTACTTTCTTGGCTTCTTTCCATTCTCAGTGAATTAGTTCGTGTTCATATGGTTGGTTGTGTCAACTCTTATCAAGTTTGGGCAAAGGCTGAGAAGTTCTTCATGTCTCAAACTCAGGCCAAGGTGCAACAATTGAAAGATTCAGCTTCGAAGTATCAAGAAAGGATCTTCGATGAATGCCTATCTCTTAGAAATCAAGAAAACAGTAAATCAACTCATTGCAATTGGAGCATCGATCGACACCAAACAATACATTGAAGCGATTCTTGATGGTTTGCCATCGGATTACATGCCTTTAGTTACTTCTATTCTTTCTGGTTAGATCTGTACTCTATCAAGGAAATATAATCACTTCTCATGGCAGTGGAAGCAAGGATTGAATGTCATCATCAAGCTGATGCCGAGTTCCACAATTTTTCACCTCCAATTTAAGCCAATCTGGCTCACGGTAAAGGTTGAGGCTTACTTCCTCATCCTAGAGGGCATGATCATGGTTTCTCTAGCTATGGTGATCATGGAGGCTACAACTATTGCGATTGCGGAAGATATGGCCGTTGTGGTGGCTAATCTCACTTCTCTTCTTACCACATGTTTGATCAAAGGCTGTAATGTCAACTATGTCACAGATTTGGTCACTATGTTCTAGAGTGCTATTATAGGTTCAATCCTAACTTTCAACCATCTCCTTCGCATCCTCCACCTCCTTTCCATGGCAGATCTCAACCTCCTCAGGCTTATCCTGCTTGCCACTCTATGTTGTTCCACCATCTCAGTTTCAAGCTTTGATAGCCACACTATCAATAGTACATGATCCCTGTGGTACCCTAACTCTACACACTCAAACCATCTAACTATGGATCCGTTAGTCTTCAGTGAAAGGACCACCTATTTCTCTAGACCGACTCACATTGGTGATGGTAGAGGTATGAGAATTTCACACACCGGGCATTCACACCTTATTTCTAAATTCTCTAATCAAACCTTTCTCATTAATAACCTCTTGCATGTTCCTGGTCTCACTAAAGACTTGCTCAGTCTATCTCAATTTGCTAAACAAAATAATGTGTTCTTCGAGTTTCATGATGTTTGCTATGTCAAATCTCAGGTATCCAACGAGACTATTCTCCGAGGCATCTATGAGAATGGTGTATATTTCTTTGAGGACTTGCAACCAGGCTCCTTTACTTGGAAAAACTCTATTAATCCTGTGAATAGGAATACACATGTTGACTATTCTGACTAGTAACACTGTTCTTCTGTTAATAATATTGTACCTATAGCTTTTCATTCACATAGGCTAGGTATTGCTAGGAGGGATTCCTTTGTACTTTGGCACAATAGGCTTGGGCATCCTTCAAGCAAGATTATTCATCAAGTTTTACAATACTATAATAGACATAGTGATGAGAATAAAGTTTCACAAATTTGTCAATCTTGCTATCTTGGAAAACATCATCTATTGCCATTTAATGCTTCCGCTAGTGTGTATGTTGAACCTTTAGAACTTGTTTTTACTGATGTTTGGGGTCCAACACCTCTATCTTCTCATTTTGGTGCTAGATATTATCTCACTTTCGTGGATGCTTATACTAAATTCACATGGATTTACTTTCTGAAAACTAACTAGGTAGAAAGATCAAAGCTATTCAGACTGACAATTGCAAAGAATTTATCACTTTACATAAGTTCTTTAAGGACCATGGTATACTCCATAGACTTACATGTCTACACACACATGAGCAAAATGGTAGCATAGAAAGAAAGCATAGGCACATCACTTCTATAGGCCTCACCTTACTAGCTCATGCCCATATGCCTCTATCCTTTTAGCAATAAGCCTTCCATACTGCCACCTTTCTCATAAATCTCTTACCTAGACTTGTTATCCAAAATATTTCCCTATTCTAGAAGCTATACAACAAACCCCTTGACTACACCTCTTTAAGACGCTTTGGATGTGCTTGCTTTCTTTTGATTAGGCCATATCAACAACAAAAATTGAATTTCATTTTTGAACAATGTATCTTTGTTGGTTACTCTGACACAACTAGAGGTTACAAATTCTTGTCTCAAACTTGGAAAAGTTTATCTCTCCGGACATGTGATTTTTGATAAGTCATCCTTTCCTTATGCTAACATTTTCTCTTCCACATCTAAAATCAATCCTATTCCACCTTCTATGAATGCCCCCTATGTTAATACTCATCCTGCATGTACAACCTTTGCACACTTTGCTTGCCACCATTGTTCCTTATAATAGGTTTCCTTCTAGCCCAACAACACCTGAAACCTATCTATCACTTGCTGCAATTCCTAGTTCTATTACTACACAATAAGAAAACCCAGCTCTATCACCTGAAGTTCCTTAGTTCAAGTCTGCTCCTGCACTAGTTCAACCTCATGCACCTCCTGGAGATCACCCTCCTATGCCCTCTAATGCTTCTGTTGACTTTCCACCTGGTGTTGACTTTGCTCCTCCTCAAGCCATCCCTTATTCTCCCAACCAGTTCAATAATCATCCCATGATCACTTGAGCCAGGAGTGGAATTTTTAAACCTAATGCTCTCATAGCTTCCCTTATTCCTTCATCAGTCAAACAAGCCTTACAAGACCCAAATTGGTTTCAAGCCATGCAAGATGAGTGTTCAGCTCTACTAAAAAACAATACTTAGTCCTTAATATCCCTTCCAACTGGTAGGCAACCCATATGATGCAAATGGGTGTTCCGTGTCAAATATAACCTTGATGGATCTATCAACAAATGCAAGGCAAGATTTCTTGCAAAGGGGTTTTATCAAGGGTTTGACTTCCATGAAACTTTCAGCCCCATTGTCAAACCAACAATAGTTAGAGTTGTGCTTACCATTGTTGTCTAAAAAGTATGGCCTATAAGACAAGTTGACTTCAACAATGCCTTTCTAAATGAGGATCTCCAAGAAACAATTTACATGATTCAGCCTGAAGGTTTTAGAGATGAAAATAAACACCTTGTATGCAAACTCAACAAAGCCCTCTATGGCCTTTAGCAAGCTCCCCATGCTTGGTTTGAGGAACTTCAAATGAACTTTATTTCTCTTGGTTTTACTTTTGCAAAATTGACAGGTCTCTCTTCATTCAAGAAACCAAACACCACATACCCTATGTTCTAGTCTATGTTGAAGATGTTATTATCACGGGTAATTCTACCTGCTGCCATTCAAAATCTAATTTGTTCCCTTAATGCTACCTTTTCTCTTAAAGACTTAGGTAAACTTCACTAAAGCTGTATCTACCTCATCTAGTAGTCTTCATGTATCTCAAATCAAGTACATATCATATATGGTGCATAAAGCCAAACTTGCTGCTAATCCGTCTCTTACACCCATGACCTCTGGTTTTAAACTCTCAAAAGTTGGTGATAGTGAGTTCCTGATCCTTCCTTCTATCGGTCCATCGTAGGTGCCCTCCAATATGCCATAATTACAAGACCTGAAATTTTATGTTGTGCGAATAAAATGTGTCAATTCATGCATTGTCCTCTGGTTCCTCATTGGTTTTCTGGAAAACGCATTTTGCGATACTCAAAAGGCACTTTTTCCTTTGGTATTCAGGTTCAACCCTCTTTTACTTAATCTCTTTGCCTTTTGTGATATGGATTGGGGATCGGACCTTAATGATAGATGCTCCACCACTGGGTTTTGTGTCTATTTTAGAGGTAATTTGGTATCATGGGTGTCTTAAAAGCAAGCCTCAGTTTCTCGATCAAGCATTGAAGCGAATATAGCAGTCTTGCTTCTACTATTTTTGAAATTGTCTTGCTAAAATCACTACTACATGAACTTCAGCTGCCCTCATTCTAGCTCCCATTATTCCTGTGACAACCTTAGTGCTGTAATGATGACTCCAAACTCGATTTTACACAACAAATCAAAGCACTTAAAGCTGACCTTCACTCTATTAGAGAAAATGTTCCAAAAGGTCTCATTTGAGTTAGTCACATACCCTTTCATGAGGAAGCTCAGATACACTTACAAAGACAAGGCCTTTAATTCCCTTATCTTCGAACCAAACTCAGAGTTGGTTCTTTGCCCTCTTTGGGTTTGTAGGGTGTTAGGGATAAGAGTTAGTGACAACTCAATTGGCTTATGGTTAAGAGTTAGTTAGAGACTACACTACAAACAAAATAGTGAATTGTGGCGATTTTTTTGAAGAGTTAGGCAGTTTTAACCGCCGCTTTTTCAGAAGGGCGGTTCAAGGAACCGTCGTAATTACCAATGCCATTCGGTAAATTATAACGGTTACAAAAAATCCGCCGCAATGAACGTTGAGAACTGTTGCAATTTTCAATGGAAATTACGGCGGTTTAGAACCGTCGTTTTCCCTACCATTTTGCCTTCACAAATTTGCCATTTTACTTAGTAAATTGCGCAGTTCCAACCGCAACTTTTTATGTGTGAATTATGACAAGTAAGAACTCGTTTGTTCTTGACAATATGCCCCACTATTCTTAGTAGATTGTGGCAGTTTTGAACCGCCACTATTTTCATTGTGAATTATGGATAGTCTTTCTCCATTTTTCTCTTAACCATTATCTTAGTAAATTGGGGTGGTTTTTAATTGCTATTTTTCTTAAAACACTAGTTCCAATTTAAAGATTAGAACTGCCATAAGTGAAAATTTTTGTCAAATTTATATCAAATTTTCTATCCAATATGAAACCCGTTAGCTATTATTTTTATAGTCATAAATTTCACACAAATAAAAATACATATGCTATAAACATGATAATATGATATCCAATAGAAAGATATATTACTCTATTATCCTACACACTTATTATCCTACGCACCTTACCACATGTCATATATATACTTAGAACTTAATGTAATACTTAGATTCAATCATAATGAAATTCAATTATAGATTCAATTTCTCAATTTCTTTCTGCTTTCACACTCTCTATTACCCCTATTATGAGCCCACATGCTCTTGCACAGCATGTTGTGCTCCTTGTCAGGAAGCATCAGTATGCTTTAGTGCGCTTGACTTGCGCTACAGCGTGAAGTTAATGAGCCATCACTTTGGTCACTTAAGTCTTGCTCTAGCATGACGAACCTTGCGCTATAGCGCGATGACACATTTTTCACATATTGGACTGGTTTTTTTACTTTCTAAGTACAACCCAAATTTGGCAAGTTTTAGGTCTCCTCTGCATGAATTTCAAGGGTGATATTCAGCTTACCACTAGTCTTGACTTAATTTCAAAGAGAGAAAGCTCAAGCCATGGAGGTGAAGAAGATTGGAGGCTAAGGGGAAAGAAGAAATTCACATCTCAAGTCTCCATTCAACCAATCAATTACTTCTTGATCATGGGTTCCCTCATTCTTATTTCGGATGGTGTCGTTTCATTTTCTTTTATGATGAATTGTAACTAAACCATTTAGTTAGGGTGATCTATAGATCCTATGTGTTGAACCTATGTTGATGTGAATGAATATTATGTATTTTCCATTTTCAATTGATAAGTGTTGCAATTGTTTTCTTGATCTTGAATTGATTGGCCACCAATTTGGGATTCTGTGGATTTATATCATTTGAGAAAATATGCATGATTCTAGCCTGTAATTGCAATGTCATGAATTGAATGAAACCTAGAGACAGGAAAATGTGATTTGTATGGATGGGAGGACTTAAGCATTCATATCACTTTAATTAGAATTTAATATGCTAAGAGATTATATATTGATTTCTAATTAACAAAATTTAAGTAACCTTGAAAGAGACTCTTATGTACATTTGTGTGTTTCCATCATTAGTTGAGCTTGAATAAAGATTAATTGAATTTCATACTACATAATGGATACAAATAGGTGAAGTAAATCACCCTAACTTTCTTGTTCATGAAATTTAATCTCTTGTGCATAATTTCTAGTTTTAAATCCTATAATTATTTTCCCACCAGTTAAACTTTAATTTTTTCAACTTCTTGTCCAATTAATTGAGATCGGTACTTGAATTATTCCCTTGGGTTTGACATTCTGTTCTCTACCACTTTTTCACTTGTGCGACATGGTATACTTACCATTACTCTTCCTTCTTTGGGTGAGTGCATCAAGTGTTTGGCACCATTTCTAGAGAGTAATTCAATATCACTTTTAGTTGGTTGCAAATTGGATTGGACTTTTATTTTCTATTTATTTCTTTCATCATGTTCCATTGTCATTGCTTCCTCATCTTATATTGTTTGTACCTTTCTACACTTTTTGGTAGTGAATGCAAAGACATTTGTCTTTGAGTGAACTTCTGTATAACCTGGATTGAGAAACTTTTGCACCAACTAAAAAAAGATAAGAAGGCTACAAAAAGAAGATAGTTAAAGTATCTTGGCAAATGGAGACAACCAAAACAATCAAGCCATGAGGGACTACCTTACTCCTACAATTAAAGGGGTGTTACTTTAGTAGCATTATGAGACCAATAATTCATGCCAACAAATTTGAATACTTCTTTCATCAATTTCATCCAACAAAATTTCCAATTCAGAATAGGACCAAATGAGGATCCCAACGAACACATCCAAAATTTTGGAGGTCTTGGAAACCATCAAGATTAATGGTGCATCCAATGACGAAATTTGATTGAGACTCTTCTCTTTCTCTTTAAAAGACAAGGCACATTCATGGTTGAAATCTTTGCCTTAAGGTTCTCCCAATACATGGGAGATGAAGGCTTGAAAATTCCTAGAAAAGTCCTGTCCTCCTCCTATGTCAGCTAAATGAGGAATGATGTAACACCCTAGTAGCTCCAACTACGCCTAGGTCGTATTTGGAACCTAATAGTTTGTTACCTTTTAGCTTTTTAAAAAGAAAATGTCTTTAAAATTAGTTTACAAATTTTACATTATAACTATGTATATAGTTGGGAGACTTTTGAAAAACGTAAGCCTTAAACGATGAGATTTATAATCGTCAGATACGGATAAATTTGAGGCAAGTGACAGATACGAGAGTCGCGAAGCATAAGATATATAGTTGATACTCATCTCACCCCATATGTAAGGACAAAATCGTCAGGTATACAAAGAAACTATCATGATATGAATTCCCATAACATCAAATTAAGGGATGGGGAAGAGAATACTGCCCAAATTCATCCTTTCAAACTCTCAGGGTCAACTGACATGAAGATAACGTATTCATAAGGATATAAAGTCAATATAGAATAATGCCACATGATTCATTATATAAACATAGAATTGTAAAAAGAGTTATCATTAATAGCTAAAGGAGAACCAGACGTCCTATCTTCATGTCAAACAAGCACCTTTTGACCTCGATCTCGACCTCTTCCTCGAAATGGGATATGTCAAAAATTGGATTTCAAGGGTCTGGATGACACAGTGGGTGGTAGGCATCTCCTCATACCACTTGTACATGATCCCTAGGTATTGCATGGCCTAGTAGGCGGCAAGTGGCGGTAACCTGTAAGGGCCTGCGAGCGGTGGTGTCGATCAGGACTAGCGTTGCTTGTGTTGCTTTCTTATCCTCAGCCTTGTGGAGATGGGGGTTCATCCCTTCTATGCCCAGTGACGTCATCTAGAGATGGTACGGGAAGAAGGGTGAGAAATAACAATTTCCCAATAGGTCATGCATGGTGTCATCGTACTCATCTCCAGCCACCTCGGGTTTATTTAAGAAAAGGTGAATAGATACACCGTTTCCTTTTAGTTTTAAACAAATATATTTTAGCCAAGGCAGATCCAATTTTATATATTTCTCCATACATAAAAAGAATGATTTGTACAATAAGGAAATAATGTTGAGCATGAATAGATACAGGATGCAGATATTATAGCAAGCAAGCTACACTTCTATGAATTAACTTGTAAACAATATAACTTATTCTTCGACGTCAATCTCAATCCTTACTTAATCATTAACTAAAAACCCACAGTGGGCCTCCCTCCTAAAATCGTTGGCATCAACGTTAGAGTTTCAATGAATGGTATTGAGCTCAAACTGACGTCGCCGCCTAGGGTGAGGGTAAAACTTTCTCTTTTTTAATCACGGAAGGGTACACCTAACCTTTTAACTTTTCTTATTTAATGAAACACATGTCATACGAAATCATATCCATAACATGGGACATGTATTATGCAAGAAGCAGAGAAAATATATAATCAACATGATTCAGTAGCCTCAGTACCACCACATTTACAAATGACATTATCAAGCATCAAAAGGTATTGCAGCACACGAGCATACATCTAGCACCCAGAGGCATTTTAATATAGCATCTCATGAAATATACACAAGGGTACATCACACAATAAATAACATACTCAATATCTGTCCTCATGGTTGGTAGGTCTCATTATCAAGAGCAAGTCTTCATAACTTAGAGTTTTTGATAATGTGTAAGTGTCTTAAAGACCCGTATTATTGGGTCCTAAGACCTTTTATATTTATTTATTTTTGTTTGTAACATTACTAAAGTTATAACTAGATTGGGGTTATATATCTTAACTCTCGTTTCATTCCTTATAGCTTGGCAAATAATTTAAACACTTTTTACTTTCATTATCCTGCATTTCTTAACTTCAGATTCTGATAGATATGGCAATTAACATAGAAAATTATACTGTGACTCCTACCTTTGGATTTATGATCAAATATTGGATGATCCTAATTCATCAAGCTTTCTAACAAATCCAATTTGAGGCTAAACCGATAACTAGATAATTTTATAAAAATTTTGAATTAAGACTCTTCGAGTGTTTGCCTGGCAGAGGCTACAGCAACTTTCAAAAATAATTGGGAACAACACATGATGTCTTTGTCTATGGAAATTTTCAAGATGATAGCCTTATGTGTCAGCTTTCAAGTAAAACTAGCTTCACTTGATTCTGAGTTGTGTAGCTCTAGTTTCACATTTTTCTTTATGCACTGCCCCAAATCCCAATAGCAGCATCTAATGTGAATTTAATAGTTTTTCCTAAATTTTGTGGAAGGCATAAAGTAGTCTAACTAAAACAAGTTTGAAGGTCTATGTCTTAGCTTTCTAAAGAATTTTGAATGGACTCAAACGGAGGTCTAGAGCTAGAAACGAAATTTTATTGAAAACTGACTAGATTCCCTTACTAGTTTGGGATTAGTGACTTATGTGAGTTTTGAGGTTTTTTCTTAAATGGAGTGTTTTATGTATTTTGTTTATTTACTTATTTTGTTTTCACACTCCTAAACATGTACACATATGAAATACCAACCAATCCTTGAAGTATAAACATCATATCACATCATCTGATAGAGTCCAGGCCAATATTCATAACTATGGACGGAATTAGAATACACTAGCCAGTTTCGGGTTTGACATACTGCTCGTAGCCATGAAGAGACAAGAACAAGTTTATGCTCAACCCTAATAAAAGAAAACACACAAAACCCCTACCTTAAAGGCTGTTCGAAAGGACTGAGAAAGGCAAGAGTTGAGTTCTTCGAATGGCAGCAATGCTTGTCCAAGAATCCTTTGGTTATGAAACTTCTCTAGGTGTGCCTATGCTCTTCCTTTTTCTTTTGTTTGAAAGAGTGCGGTGTGTGGTGTTTTAGGGTTGTGGCTGATTAGTATATTTTAGGATGAGAATCAAGTGTTTAATGACTCAATAATGAGTCACATAAAAATTCGATCCTTCCGTATAAGGTACATCTCTTAGAGTGAAACTTGCCACCATTTTCTCTTTAAGGTTTCATATACCTAGCATTATACACCTGTACATCTAAACACTGATTTGCTTCAAGATTATGGCAATATTTCACGCTGATTGACTTCAGAATTAAAGCAATATACATATGTATTTTCATTACCTATACACACACACACACACACACACATATATGTGTGCCCCATGTTGTGATTCTCCGTGAGTCCTACTCTTCCTCATATCAACATTTATTTCCCTTTTAATTATTATATCAAAAGACCAATCATTGCTTGGCTAGGTGTAAGCTTAGCTATATTCACGGTTTGCTCTCATACACCTATTATGTGTGCACATCAATTCTTGTATGTATTGGTCAAACACACACACACACACACACACACACACACACATGTGTATATGCACGTTTACTTGTCTATTCATTATTATTATTGTTTAACTCAAGCTTTTTATTTTGCAATTAATTAGTTTAATTACTCATAATAATGAGCTAATTAGACCTAGAAAAAAAAAGGGATGTTACAAATGACATCACCTCATTAACTCAAAATGAAGGAGAGCCTTTCTATGAGGCTATGGAAAAATAAAAAGAGCTTTTGGCAAGATGTCCACATCATGTCATCCCGTAATGGATGTAATTGTAGACCTTCTATAATGGACTATTGCATAGCACCCAAGTTATGATTGATGCTACCACTTGAGGATCTTTAAACAACAAAAGTCTGGATGAGTCAATTGGGCTTTTTGACCTCAGTGGAAGCAACAATTATCAAAGACCAACAAAAGAATAGTGTATTAGAGGCTGAAACTACCACCATTCTCATGGCACAACTTCAAGCCCTTTTAGTTCAAAATGTTGCCATCCAAAAGCATTTAGGTATGAGAGGAACGAATCCCCTTGCTCAAGTAATGTGTTGTCACTTTTGTCAAGGAAATCACCCAAATATGGAATGTGTTATACCATCTAAAGAACAATTGAATTTTGTAGGACAAGCTTCTAGAAATAATGTTTTCTCAAACACTTTATTCCGAGGTGGCGAATCACCCTAAATTCTCTTAGAGCAATCAAAATCAAGCCAAACAACCCTTTAATCATCTACAATAAAAAAGGAAGCTCAACCTAGAACAAAAGTTTCTAGAATTTACAAAGAGCCACATGGAGCATGTAGAGAAGATTGAAGAGGGTTTTAAAGCTTATGATGTGAGGTGAAACCATCAAGAAGCATCTATAAGAAACATTAAAACTCAATTGGGATAAATATCGCAACAACTTGCTCAAAGACCTTCGAGCACGCTTCCAAGCAACTCGATTGTGAATCCCAATGCTATCAATAAGGAGAAAGTGTAGGCCATTAGTGTGGTTAGTGATGAGGCGATGCTACAAATTGAAAAAGAGATTAAAGGAAAAGGGAAGAGGACAAGCAATGTAAAGAAAAAGAAGTACAGAATTCCTATGATAAGGGAAGTAGAGGAGAAAGAACTCTCTAGAGCTAAAACTCAAGTGTGTCATCGAGACTCCTAACCTCAAGGAATTAAGCAAGACAAGAAAGGCTTAGAAGAAGAGTAATGCTTAAGACTTTTGGAAGTGTTGAGATAGCTACAAATCAATACACCTCTCATAGAAGCTTTAATTCAACTTCCACAATTTTTGAAGTGCATTAAAGAGGTCCTCATGAAATAGGAAAATGTAAGCTCCAAAACCCTTGAGAGAGCTTCTTGTATCTTGGTTTTAAGTGGCAACAAATAAATATTTGAAATGACCATTTGAGAAAGATGACTAATCATGTGTATGAGTGCCTTTATGACAGCATATTCAATACTATTATATAAGTCTCGCTTACAATACTTGATGAAAATATTAAAATGAAACTCAAATTCCATACTCAATGTTATAAATGTTAATCCTCACAAAATTTGGATGGGTTTAATGCATAATGTATCTCAGAAAGTAATTAAAGTTGTGAGAAAGCTAGGATGTGTTTTAGAAAGAAAAAGGCACTGGAAGAAAGAACTTTCAAAGATGACTATACTTCAAAAAGTTAATCCTATTAATCACAACTTAAACTTAATGTCTAAAGAAAGTTTCTTAAGCATCAAGAAACTTGCAACGGTCTCAATTAAAAATATCATCTTTGAAACAAATATGTGCCACGTCACAAACATGAAAGGATAATAGTACTACTATAGCCATCAATGGTACTGTTAATTGCAAATGAGAGATTGCTTGCAAATGTGTCTTAAAGACTTCTCTTCTCACAATGACTTGAAGAAGAACATGTGAGGGCGATCCAATAATCAAGGAATAAAGGTTATATTAAAAAATTTATCTATGATAATACTATTATGTGTTGGTGACACATTAGATAAGATAAAAAAAAAACTAAGTTTTGATAAAAATACCCTTTATTTAAAAATTAATACATTAATTCAAAATTTTTATATTATATTAACTTTTGAAAAATTAAAATTCTCCCAAGCCTTGATAAAGCTCATGACCAATAATAAAATTAATGATAAATATCAAATTTAGAATTTTTATATTATTTGAATGTTAAAAACTTTAAATCCTCCCAGAACTTTTGGACAAGAAAAAACTTATATCAAGTGATATAAATAATAATAAAATCAAATTTAAAATTTTTTATTATATATTAATTTTTAAAAATAAAAATCCTCTCAAGACATATAAAATGCTCATAACAATGATGTATTAATAATAAATTGTAATTTAGAATTAATAAAATATCCAAAGGTTTTGAAAATCAGTTATCATACTCCTCAATTGCAATGATAGAAAAAGGTAGAAATAGTAAAGAATGAAATCTAAACTTTAAATTGACATAGATTTAATTAAAATCATCTTAAAATTATAAAAATACCTTGTAAATAAACTAAAAATAAGATAGTTATGACTTGTCTCACTTGTTATTCAATTTATCTATAATGTGAAATATTGAATTACTCAAATTCAACTTCAAAGTGTCAATAGATAACTGCAAATATTGTTAACCACAAATATTTTCATCACATCAAGTTCCAATATTCAGCATATTGCAATTATTTCCAAGTAATGCAACTTGTAGGCTATTGCATATCCAAGTCTCTAGTTATAGTTTTTAAATACCTTTCCACAAGTTATCAAAAAGCAAATCCTTCACAAATTAAATATTGCTAATTATCTTTGAGCAAATTCTTCACAAATACAACTCTAGATGACCCTTGATACCCCCTAAATAGATGCACCAATGGAGGGTCATGTATAAGCAAATGACCTGGTTTGTCTTGTTCTTCTGATGTGGGATCATCTATTTTGGTTAATGCATCAGTTGTCCCTGAATCATTAAAAAATTCTTGTGCAACCTTCATGCCTTCAGCCATAGATTTTATTACACTTTCAGCCACTTCACTCGTCCTATCAGTAGATTTTCCAATGACTTCCACAAGTTGATTGGCAAACTTGTCCATGCTATTAACTAATATGTTTCACCCTCTTGACCTTTTGTCTCACTCATCGAATTTCAAAATGTGTAATTTTGGTCTTTTTCTTACCTTGATTAACAGACATCAATTGAGTGTCATCATGAATGATGTCATTACTCAGACAAAAAGCATCTTGAAAATGTATATTGTTGCCACGAGTATGCTCTTCTTTGTCTAAGTTCTCAATCACAACAACAAGAGCCTCATCATTTTCTTAGTTGCAAGATCCTTTCCAAAGATAACCATCAATTGATCAAAGTTACATGTTTTGTTCCTCTAGGTCTTCAAGTTTGTGTCTCTCTTTATATACAAAGAATGCATAGTATTCATATTAATTAATTCAAACTAAAAGGGGAGAAAGCATATGATTCAGTCAACCAAAAGAAATATAAAACCTTATTCGCTTGAATGTAGGCATTCGATACATCATCAATATCATTTTGTTGACATCATCCCATCCAAATTCACTTGCATGTCATATATATTACCATATTTTGTTTTAAGCCTCCTCATTGTTGACTCAATATATAGTTTCACCTTAATGCCTGCTTGAGGAAACTTGGCTTCTAACCTTTGTTCCAACCATTTAATAGTACCATTTTTTAAATTGCCCATTAGCAACCCTTTTATTTGAAGTAATTGCCTCCTCTAATATATCTAATAATGCATTGAGCTCTTCATTACTCCAATTCCTACGTTCCCTTTTAACTTTGCCAACTTGTTGAGCACTTTTAGATGCCATAGCTATCAAATATATTAGTAGATAATACATGTGTAGAAAGCAAAAACAACTAACTAGATTCAAATAACAAATAAATAAAATGACATACAAATGACAAGTACTTTTATAAGTTAATACATAAACATCATCAAGATATCAAAGTACATATCAAGCAAGTAAAAATTTTAAAATTACATAACAAATTTGAGATACAACCAAATTAAACCCAAAATAAAATATCAAGCCTACATATAACTTTAGTGAGAAATCCAATCATTATACATTTCATTTGCTAATGCATCTCTCCAAGCACTCCATGCTTCACTTGGTTCAATGATATCTATGTTATCATCTGGTTTTGGCTTGACATATTCTTCATTGACATGTTATCCAACTCATTTTCTAGTGGATCTACAAGTGTCTCCCTCATAATCAAATTGTGTAATAAGCAACAAGAAATAATAATTTGATTATGATTTTGAACTAGATGATAACTCAGACATTTAAGAATTGCCTAATGCATCTTTAATACCCCAAATGTTATTTCTATCACATTTCTAGCTTGAGCATCTCACTTATGGAATATTTCTTCAAAAGTTGTTAGAACATGTCCATGTCTTCATTCACTATGATAGTAATATGTTCCCCTATAAGGGGTAAGAAACCCATCTCTATTAGTATATCCAACATCTACCAAGTAGTAGTATCCTATTTCATCAGAAAGGTAAATATTCAACAACAACTTTTATTATAATAAACTTAACAATTTGAATGTAATTTTACATTCTCACTTATTGGAACTTAAGACCATTTCTTCGGTCAATTGCATCATGTAATACCTTAGCATTTGAAGCAAAACCTTCCTAACCCAGCAACACATATAAATTCAATGTCTTGTGAGCACACACCTAACACATTTGTGGCAATTGGACCTTTTTGATTTCTGTATTTTGGTTTGTCATCTTCAAGAACATTAACACTAATATAGGTTCGATATAAAACTCAAAGACAACCCTAAATGGATAAGAAAATGAATTTTTAACTATACTAATGAATGTGAAATAAATATATACTATAATGGAAAAAGAAAAAGAAATCTTAGATTTCAAAAACAAATTCACACCTTAAACTATTTTCGCCTATCATCAATGTAATCATTAGGAATAGGATATAGTACCCTAAGTAAAATTTCTTGCAATCTCGTCATTGAGTTGAATACTAAATTGAAGTATCTACTAATAGTTTCCCCCAAACATTGAAATTCAAACCTAATTACACTATTTTTAGCATGGTGAGCCAATATGTGTAAAAACATAGCAACTTGCTCTTTTGTTGGTACTAACCTATATTCCTTTAGCCTACCCTCAACACATAGGGGTCAACACAATACTCAAAATGTATTATAATCCATTCAAAGTTGTTCCACACAAGAAATATCATCATTTATTAGTCTCCTTATAAATGCTATTGTTGCTTCTTGCCTTACTATTTGTCTTAGTCATCACCTTAAGGATAACCTCTGATGTTGTATTTAAGCCAATTGACATACATTTAGATATGAGTTAATAGATACAATTATTACCTCTAAGAAAGCTTTCTCCACAATCAAGTACATTGATATCACACTAAGAAGCTCACTAATATCATTAAACTATTCATTAAGATAATTTATCCATCAATTTGGGTTGAGCCTTTTATTAGGATTCATATCACCTAAACATTGAAAACTACTAATTAGAGAACCACATGAAAAAATTAATTATTAAAGTAGAAAAATAATGGTAAGAATGTAAGGTGAGTAGTCTAGCATGTTCTGCACCTACATACATAGACATACATGAAATAATTTGTATGAAAGAAACAACCAAAAACAAAAAATATGACCTAATAATATAAAATTGGTGCAAAGAAACAAGCATGACAACATGACACAAGTAAACAAAAATAAATGAAAAGAAATCCATCCCACACAATCACAACGCATTATTTTTTTTAATAATGATACATACTAACGCAATATGGTCTAACTATTGCTATCTTCTTAGTCATGTGATGCAACCAAGTCCAAACCCTTGTTGTGTGATGCCTATGTTTCGTTTTTTATCTTCAGTCCTCGAAAATAGTTTACATTATCAAAAGCCTAATTGGTGCTTTCTTCTCAAGAAAAAAAACCCAAATCATGGTATCATAGCCCACAAGTTCTTTATACCACAACACAACCTGGCCCTTAATTTAACCATGAGTTGCCATAAAGAGGAAAATATTCATGCCTCAATTTAGTGTCATACTTTCCAAGTACTTGTTATTAAAGCTCAGCAAGGGAAACATCTCATAACTCATGTATGTCAAAATAATGAAATAAAGAACAACGAATGTTATTCTAACAATAACAAATGTCATAATTTGTTTGTAAAATTTGTACATATTCTACATGTCTACTCAACCAATAGATAAAAAATTGTTTGATCACACCCATGAAATATATCATGCAAGTGCCCAATATCATGATCCAGATTATGTTGCATGCTCTATACTACAAACATTCCACATCATATATAAATCTAGTAGTAGCACACAAATAATTGCATAGTTGCCTAATTAAGCAATAATTTATTGTAAATATTTTTCTAATCTACTTATAACCATACTTTTCTCTCATATCAAATATTTGACTTGTTAAGAAAGAGAACAAAGGTTTTGAATGAGGAAATATGTCCAACACCTAACAGAATTTTTTTTTCAATAAATATAAACAACACAAGGATTAACAAAACACAACAATTCAGAATTTGAAAATGCAAACTTAAAAAAAAAATCATCATTATGCATGATCCTTTCTCCCAATAAAAGAATGATAAATCAAGCTCAACTAGGCAACATATCGAAACTAGAAAACATTATAAGGTACTTCATAATGCAAAATACAAAATAAACCTACAAAATAAAAAAATAAAACACAAATCCTAACAAAATATCTATGCATTATTCTTTGTAATTTTATTAAATCCAAAATACATGTTTTTTAAATACGGCTTCAAGGTTATACAAAAAAAGGGCTTTGATGAAGCTTGACACATTTGCAATGTCTACTTCAAATTCTTGTATGTTTTAGAGCATATTGGTAGGGATAAATGGAAAGTAAAAAAAAATATAAAAGAAAAAGTGTTAAGCAAAAAAGAAATAAAGGATTTATACTGTTTTCTTACCTTTTGAGAAAAGGAAAATGGGAAAGGATTTTGTTGAGAAAAAGAGATCAATAATTGTTCAGTCCACTATGGAGACAGAACAATAATAGGCTATAAAAACTTAATACATTGAAAAAAAATTGAGGACCAAGGGAAAATAAAAGAAAGAGTCGAAGACCAATATGAAGGAGCATTCTTGAAGGAAAGTTCTTAATAGTAGCAAAGTAGTGTTGTTGACAAATAATGGCAAAGAAGAGATGCATCAAATGTGTGTAAGGGCTCTAATTGGAAACGAGTCTTTTCACCTTAGATATTAAAAACCTATAAGGTCTAATCCCTCCCCTATAGACCTTATTAAGTCATACATTAAAATGATGTATAAGGGTACATACAAGACAAGCTTATACAATACTATAGGTACACCAAACAATAGACAAATTCAAAATGTATTGTATAAGTTTATATTATCAGGCCTTATACGATGCACCAAAAACCCCTTTAAAAATAAAAAATTTTCAAAGAGAAGGTAACCCATATATCCACCTCCCCTTAAACCACCATACAACATATAAATACCAACCTAAACAATAAAATTTTGACAAAACACCCATTTTAGTTTCTCTAAATTTTCAAGTCTGACAAATTGGTTCCTGGAAAAAAAAAAAACCCCAAACTAGTCCCTGTAAAATTAAAAAGTTGAACAAATTGGTTCCTATAGAAAAAACCTTCCAAATTGATCTCTGGAAAATTAAATAGTAGGAACAATTGGTCCCTACAAAATTGAATAATCAGACAAGTTAGTTCCTCTGTTAAGTTAGGCTAGGGTGGACTAACTTGTTTGACAATTTATTTTTCTAGTGACTAATTTAGAAGATTATTTTTGCAAGGATCAATTTGTTCAACTTTTTAATTTTACAGGGACCAATTTGAGAGTTTATTTTTTATAAGAACGAACTTGTTCGACTTGAAATTTTAGAGGGACTAAAATGAGGGTTTTGTCTAAAATTTTTGGACTAAAATTTTCCTAAAACATTGAAGGTTTCAAATCTTATTTCTATTGCTATGAAAATCAACCAAAAGAAATCATCATGAAAAGAAACCCCTACTAACTTGAAGATATCAAAGGGATCGATTGTTTGGAAGCTTGTCAAGTTGGAAATAGGCAAAAATCTCCCCCTCCTTGCACTATCTACAACCGCAATTTTGTATGCCTTCAAGGGTGAGGATTTGAGCTCTCTTTAAGTGGTAGATTAGTGTGTTCAATAAGGAGTGAAATCGGGTTTTTGGTGCTTGGATTTTAAGGAAAGGTTGGAAATAGAGGTTATGATTTGGATGGGTGGACGAGGAAGAAGAAGATAAAAGAATAGTGAAGATGGAGGAGAGCAAAAGTGCGCGTGTGTATGTGTGTGTGTAAAAAGGGTGTGTTGGCTGTGAGGTCTAAATAGGTGAGGGGGGTTTCATTTATTTTTTATGCAAGAGAGGGGCTGTAAATGTAAAGTAAGGGTAAATGTATAATTACATGTGTGTTAGTGAAAGTAGTTTAGAAATTTCACACACACAAAATCATATAAAATAATTACAAGATAACCAATAAATTAATATTTTCATGCACCTTTAATTCAACAAAAAGTATCATAGTAAGTGTGTTGAAACTTTGAATTTTGGGAAGGACATTGAAATTTGAGCAACAACAAATGGCATAATCATGCATTTAAATTAGTAAGAGGCTAAAATTAATTAAGAATGATTAATTATCTATTACTTAATCTCGATTAACACATAACTAAGGCTGAAAGGAAATTGGGGCATTGCATTATGCAAAATGATTTATGTTTGCTGCATCCTATATGTTATTATCTTGTTGGTGGTGTGGTAGAATACACTCACTGAGTCTAATAACTCTCTCATTTTCTTTTTTCTCTTATAGCTACAGTTGCATATCCAATTATCATCCAAACTTCGCTTTAGTAGCATTGCAATTGTCCTGATCATGAGCTTCATTTCATAGTGGAGTCTAGATTATAACCACATTAGAATAGAATGTTCAACTAGGATCTTCGTGCATTTCATTTTGAAATTCTGTACTTAATTTCATAATTTATGAATTTAATTTCAAAATTTATGAATACTCTCATATGCTTTCAATTTTCAAGTGTTGAATTGGTTTACGAATTATGTTTATGTAATGAATTAGTTTATGTTTTCATGTTTGGTTAAGAACAAGCTTGATTTGTCTAAGACGATTTTATGGCCATGTATGTTGAAACAATCCAATTTTATGGATTTAATTTTTATGGTTTTGTTTAGAAAAGTTTGATGGTGTTATATATTAAAGTATGTTTGAAATGAAATCATGTTTAGCTATGCATATAATACGTCACCTTACTTGAGAGGCTTCCATGAAGACCTACTCCCTTATGTGCCAGTCATGATCCAAATCAGGTCGTGACACATTATTAGCAACCTAGCATGGCCTTGATAGCAATGCCAAATAGGCTACGCTTGGTGGCTGTATATGAGTTGTGGATGAGATTCTAATGTGGTTTTATCTTGATTCAGATCATTGCATTTTTTCCATATGAATATTGCAATGGTATTAACTTTGTGGACTTATCGATATGAGGCTGGAACATCTATGGCAAGTTCCAAGCATGATGATTTTATTCTTCCAACAAGGATATGCCTACAAGGAAACCTTTGTGCTATTTATAGGAGTATATTGTCTCGATTAGTCCTCTTGAAAGATTATCGTTTCCAAGTTTTTCATCTTTTGTCAATGATGTGCCAATATTTGACAATTAGATTGTTGGATGTATTTTCTCCCATGGGTGATTTGTTGAGAGGTGTGGAATAAGATAGTCACATAATCATGTATTGTTGTGGGCATTTTTTTAGTGTTTCTTTTCTATTTTTGTACCTTATATACTAGACCTTCTTGCTTGTTCTCTTTGGAGTTTGAGCTTCATATTTATTTATCAAAAGAAGAAAGTTTGCCAACTTATCAACCACTGCATTATACTTTCTAGGAAAACAATTGGGCTTAAAAAAAATAAAACTTTGCTATAGTTAGAACATCACTTAGAATAAGACCTTAATAAGTGAAATCCACTTTGCTTTTGGTAACCACAAAAATATAAAATTTCTTATATATGCTTCACTAGTAGAAAAATGAAATAGTGCTCACTATTTGGAATGGAATGGTATGCCTAAATTCAATACTTGTTTCATTAATACATAACTAAATAACTTAAAATATAAATTTAGTTTAATTTTGAGCAAAAAAAACAAAATAAATAATATATTAATTTAATTTAATACATGATTAATTGGAACTTTAAAAGAGTTTAGTTTTGATGTATTAATAGTATAAAAATAATATAAAAGAATTTCCCATTAATATCCAATCAATTCTCTCATTTGACTGACATTTTAAATAATGGGGATGAGTTAACCATATTTGCTTATGTGACATTGTTGGATAACTATGTAAATTTTTTTATATTGCATAAAAAATAAATTCATTCTAAAACTATTATATTTAATTAATGCAAAATATAATTGAGAATGTAAAGAGTGTTATGTTACCTATTATTTTGTTGGTATTTTTTTTCCTAAATCTTATATATTGTACTCCAATCTTAAACATATATTTGATTTTGTACAAGAAAAGGTTTGGAAGAAGTTGAAGGGTTGGAAAGAGAAATGGATGTCAAGTTTAGGGAAAGAGGCATTGAATAAATGCAAACAATCAATCCCAACTTATATCATCAGTTTCTCCTTATTACCAAAATCCATTTGCCAACATTGAGATATTCAGTAAATTTTACTAGGGGCATAAGAATAGAGAGAGAAAAATCCACTAGATGAAATATGATAAATTATGCTTATCTAAAGAGGAGGGGCCTCAGCTTCCAAGAATTTGAGGCTCTTAATCAAGTACTCTTGGTAAAACGGGGTTGGAGATTCATGAGAAACTCAAGCTCCCTAGTTGCCCATATCATAGGGTCCAAGTGATTTAATAGGAAAAATTTTCTAGATGCAAGGTTAGGCCATGTGTAACACTCTAGTAATTAACCAAATACACCTAGGTTGAATTTGATTAATGACTAGACTTTACTTTTTGCTTTGGTTCTTTCATCATATTTTGAAAATACTTAATGAAATTACGAGCCCTTTTTTTTTTTTAACATAATTGAAATCGTGAGCCGCGCATAACATAAATGATTAAGCGGTAGTAAAATAAGACATTTAAGAATCTAAATATATCATATTGGCTCCATCATATAACATCCATAATGCACATCACAACATATATACAATAACCTCACTCAAAAGGTGAGTTAAGTTCATACATCATATCTTACATATTCACACCATAGGAAACTATTTATAAGGAAATCATGCCCCTAAACTAGATAACCTTAAACTAGATAACCTTAAAAGCTGAGGAAGGCTACTCTAAATGCATAACACTCTTAAGACTACTTAAAAACTCTCTAGGGCTACTGTCTTGGAAACGGGGGAAGAAACCCGATCCACTGACTAGCTTCCTCGGAAGGGGGCACACGAGATGCACCAGGCTGGGGTCGCATGGACGGTCTTCTTGCTAACCTCGGCTGAACAACTGTCCTCACTACCCTCTCTTACACGTGGGAGAGTAGGAGGAGCTCTCAGAATAAGCATGAGTAGGAGGGTCCTCTGAAGGATCAGTTTCAGAATATCTCGTTCGTGGATTATACTGGAAAACCATGGACGGCAGATGAGGCGGGATAAGAACGTAACATTCTTTCATCAAGTGGACGTGTATGTTCGAAAACCATTTCATCGCCATAGGGAGAAGTAGGAGAAAAACGATAACTGGGCAGGATGTGCAAATGGACGACCTACGTAAATAAAAACACGAACCGAGCACCTTCCTTCAAAGTGATACGAATGATGCACCGGATCATAGTGGAATTCCCAAGTAGGGGTGTCAACAAATAGGACGAATGTCTCCATCTGAATCTGAAGACAATGACGGAAATAAAGGAAAGGGAGTGAGAATCTTACTAAAGAATTCTCAGTAGGGTATCTCCTTCTACGGTGTCATCATCAAAGTCTCCAGGAATCTCGGGTTATTATAAAATAGTGAACATACGAAGATTAAATTTTAAGTTCAGAAAATACTTTTACCGAGATTCGACCAATTTTAATTATGCGTCTTATAATGCATCATAATCTTAACATGTCATATTTATAATGAACTTTTCTTTTATCATTACATCATATTCCTCATCATCATCATTAATATAACATGCATAGAAGAACATCATATTTCTCATCATCAACTCATGTATGTTATGCACAGAAGAATATCATAATAGCTACACATGGACATGGTGCACATAATTTATTTCTTTAGTACCTTAGGTGACTTTAAAATCTTATCATCCTCATTATTTTCCTTGGGCCACCCTATACTCCACCCTTTTGGGAGTAATCTAGGTTATGAGCTCATACCTTACTAGTCGTCACTAGCATATACTTATCCTTTTTGATAAGTTAAAGTCCTGACTCTACCCTTTTGAGAGAACAGGTTAGGGGGCTAGAATCACCTTTTCACCACCTATAGTTTGATGGGTCCAGAGGATCATTTTCTTATAAATTTTAAGTCACCAATAAGTCTTTGCATGTTACAACTCGCAATTCATAATAATTCTAACATTTTCTTATTTACAGTCTTATTCTGGAATAATATATATCAACTATAATCATGCATCTGGAGATTCCAAAGAGAGGTGGGTCACAATGGACACACTTAAATACCAAATCTTTCCTTAGCCAGAATCTTTCCAAATTGCACTCTTAGTAATACACTTTCTTCCAGTAACAAAATATGTCCTTATTTCATGCATAAGTTTTCATTGTTTGCAACAGCAACTATAACATACAAACCAGGGAATCAATCAATGACACCAAATTCTTGATAAGCATCAAATCACATTTTAAGTACACATAAAATTACTAGCTTCCCATAAAATTCTTACAAAGTTTTAAAACTCTTTTAGAACTAATTCTTTTTGTTAAACTTGAAAGAAGTCATAGGACTTTAGGCCTAACTTAACCATGGGACCGATTTATAACTTGAAAGAATGTTCATAGTTAAATCTTTCACTTAAGATAAAAGGAGCAAGTCTTGAGCTTTAGAGATTTAGGTGACATCTTAGAATTATTACCATGCTATGCAACCTTATTTTAATCTTATCTTTATAAGGTGATAGCTTGGAATTATAAACATGATATGCAATTCCATTTCTTTATCTTTAAGATTTAAGGTGATGACTTGAAAATTAAACATGATGCAAGAACTTGTAATATAAACATGATGCAAGAAACTGGAGCGGCGGTAATCCGCAGGGACCAGTGAGGGAGAAGAATCTTAAGCAAGAGCGGCGGTAGTCCGCATAGGACCGGTGAGGGAGAAGAGAATTACATTTTTTTTTAAGCTCCAATTCTCAAGACTTCTTAAAGAATAAATTCTTTAACTCCAATTATCTCATTTCTTCGCTTATGATTCATAGGCAAGTCTTTGAGCTCTAGGATTTTTAGGTGATGACATAAAATAAACATGCCATGCATTGATTCTTTTAGCCATTATAAAATAAAGTGAGAGCATAAAATAAACATGAGATGCAACTTCTTTATTATCTTTAGAGATTAAGTGACAACTTGAAATTTAAACATGAAATGCAAGCTTGAAATTTAAACATGAGATATGCAAGTTCATTTATTTATTCTTGAGAATTTAGTTATGACATAAAATAAATATGGTGTGCAAGACATAAACTTAAACATGGATGCAAGTTCACTTGATCTCTTTACTAGAGCTCCTTCAAGACTTTAAGAAAATTATGATTTCAACCCAATATATGTATCTTAGCAAGACAAAGTAAAAAAATACATATTTCATATTCAAACCTCAAGATAAAAACATTATTCTTTAAAGTTTTGCATTAAATGGAATGTTCAAGCTTTAGAGGCCTAACTTGTGATGGATTTACAACCCATATTCAAGGTCCTCATCATCAAGCCATCATTTCATTCCTTCCTAGGCCATTTGGCCGAAACCATGAAAGGAAAATAAGGAAAGAAAAACTGAAATTTTAGAAGCTTTGGAAACTAGTGAAACCTTCAAGTTTTAGAGATCTAACTTGTGAAAGCTTTGCAACCAACACTCAAGAATCTCATCATCAAACCATGGTCTCATCATAAGCTAGGCCATATGGCCAAAATACTTTAAAAAGAAAGGAAGAAGAAACTGAAAATGAAAACTTAAAAGAAAGCTCATGAAAACATCATTTTTGAGCTAGAAACATAACTTGTCTTAGCATAAAATGAACTTAGAAACACTTCCCTACCTAATTTGATTTGAAAGAAAGGAAGAGAACTTGGTTTCCTTGAGTGAAATGAAGCAAAATATCCTTGAAAAGCTGAAGGGAGAATTTGGCCAAGAGAAAGAAAGAAAGAAAGCTTTTGGTGCTCCTAAGACTAGAATTTGTGTAAGTTATGAACTAAGCATCTAAACTATCTTCAAGCATGCCTATTTATAGAGATTTTGCAGCTCATAAATGGACAAAGGAAGGAAGGAAATCTGACCAAAAATTAGAGAAAAAAAATAAGGAAGAAAAATCATTTTGTTTGGTGGCTTAAAACATGGAATCATGTTTCCATGTTTTCATGATTCTTTGTTTTCATTCTTTGGATTTTTGTGTAATAATTTTCTGACTTATTACTCAATAATTTCAGCCATTACAGCCTTGTGGAAGAGGATTTTGTGTGTTCCATGTATTATTTAGGTGTAGGCAAGGTATTCATGCAATTTAGAGAATTTACGGTTAAGGGCTTAAGTGAATTACTAAGCAATTTGGGTGTTTTAAGCAATTTTAGGTTCTAATCAATCTAAATAAATAATTTTGACTCTAGATTAGTAATTAGAATTTAATAAGCTTTAATTTGAGCCTAATATTGTTTAGGTTTCGTTAGACAAATCGAAAATCTCAAAATTTGCAAAACTGGCACGAGAGGGGCAAAAACGGTAATTTAACCCAAAATTGCCCGGACCATCTGAACTTAACCAAGGGTCATTCATAACTTAAAAACACCTTTTAAAATATTTTAGTGAGGTTCGGACTAGCGCACGCAATTGGAGTTAAAACGCAGGGGCGTTTTGGTCATTTCGCGTCAAACTCAAAATTGAGATTCTTCTGCTCTATTAACACACATAGCACAAAAAATCCTTTATTATCCTCAAAACATCCCCTTGAGGATGGGTGGGGCCCACGATCCTCATTTTCTGAGTAAAGTAACCTCAGGGCATTTTGGTCATTTTACACATACAGAAATCGGGTTTGCAATGCTTGTATGAATTGCTCCTAACTTCTCTTCTAACGTTATATTCCTTTATTGAGAATTGTTTGGTCTCAAATTTTATATAATATTTACCTACGGTAATTTGGTAATTTCTAATGACAGTAAAGATTACAGGAAAAATTGGGCGTTACACCATGTACCCAGCTACACATGGCAAAGCATTTGGAAATTAAAAATGGGTTCTACAAAAGGAAGAGTCTCGTGGATAGGTGATACGATATCATTCAAAATTTGGGAGGACCTTTGGCTACCTAATCAAAATGGCTTCAAAATATGGAGCCCATACACTTCCCTCAACCCCACAAATTAAATACTATAAATGTACTTGCGAACCTCAACATCCCTAGTTGGAATACAAGCTTCATTCAAAGCATTTCCCTATTTAAAAAAAAAAAAAAGATTTTACAACATCCCCTTCAATCCTGATTAACCAAATGTTTTCTATCATAAATATTCAAGAGAGAACCTACGGTAAGATCAACTTACCTTTTAATTAGACAATCCCACCACAATCACTCAGGTATAAGCAACCTAGGGCATTGTGTCTAGTGGGTCCACCATTACTTGTCCGCAATGCATAAGGGTGGAGGTGCACCCATGTTACCTTGCGACTAGTGGTGGAGCCAAGCCTGAGCATAGGCCATGGTCCCCTAACATCTAAAGTTTATATATATATATATATGACTCATGTGAGAGGAGTGTCTACTATGAGAGTAAGAAGGGCAAACCTGAGCGTTAGATCTTATATGAATGGTCAAGATTAAACATAAAATCATGTAAAGTTTTGAAATGATCGTGCAATCATTAATTAACATTAATAACTTTCAATCCTAGAATCCATGTACGTTATACGGCTTAGATTTACTCATCTCACTCTCATAATAAATCACTCCTCTCACTAGAGTTATACCCTATATATATACACATACACATATCTATGTATATATGTATATACATATTGGGCTAAGTTAGTTTCAAGCTAGAAAAAATGGTAGCTCAACCTAATCTATTTGGGCCACGATCTAGCTTATTAGGTCTTTCTTTAAAAATAAAAATTGCACGTTGACTTTTTTTACCTTTACAATTCATGTAAAATGTCAATGGATTAAAGTTTAAACCATGAGTTAGTAGTGGTTTTATTCTTGCTTTGCTTGAGAATAAGAAATGAAACTTATACTTTTCGGTAATTAAATTTTGATAACTTGACTTTACACAAAAGTGAAATGAATCAAAACAATATTTTTTTTCTCAAAAATTATTTTTAATTTAAAATTTTTTAAGTAAAAAAATAGGTCAAACAATCCAAACTAAGAGTAATTTCTTATATCTATAGTTAATTATTTAAAAAAACAAAAATTAGTGTTTAGGCCATTTAGCTAACCTGGCCCAAAGCAAGTAAACCCATTCAAGTTAGGCCAAATCAGGTTAGATGAGCAAGGCTAACTTGTATTTTTACTTCAATTGAGTTTGGTCAAACTATTATCTTCGACCATTTACCAATTGGTAATTAATAAAAAAATATAGTATTACTACCAATTTTCAAAGATAAATGTATTACTGACTAATTTCCTATCTATAATACTCCAAATCCTAAATCCTAAATCAATTTATTAAATTCCATTGGTAATTATGTTTGTAATGGTTTTGTACAGCTGAACCTAATAGCACCAACTATTACAAATGAAACTATTAATGGAATCTCATAATTTATAATAAATCAATTTTCAAATTATATCGTCCTTTCCATTGGTAATCTGTTATCAATATTTAAGATGCAAAAAATCAATTGGTAACTTCAGTTGGTAATCGGTGTATTTCTAGTAATGATTTTCAGCCAACCAAGATTTTTTTGGACTATTTGAGCTATCTCATTGAGCTCAACCTATTTCAGCAACTCTATATATTTATTATATTAAATGGTATTATTAGTCCAAAATATCAATTTGGGATATCTCTCATAATATGTGATGATAACAAACATAATATATACCTAATGACTTAGATATGTGCATTTCATCTTTGTCAAAAGTTTATATGAAGTATATTTTTCAATCATTTGGAGCATAAACAAGGAAAGATATCAAGTGCCCAATGGTTCATAGATCTCAAAAGGAAATCATTCAAACACATTGAAAATAGAAGAGAAGATATGTTTGATTGAAAAAGTATTTAAAGGTCATGAAGAAGGCAAGAAAGAGAAGATTCTCATCTACCAAAATATGTTCCAAGAGGATCAAATGGCAAAATTAAAAGAAAGGAACATGCATACAACAAACAAATTGTAACAAAGGGGAAGATATTATCAAGTATCTATACAAGGAATAGTCTTAGTGTAATGAAAGACTGAAAAAGAAAGGAAAGGGATGTGCAACAAATTATGAAACCAAGACATATTCTAATTTGCTCAATTATGGAATATTTTACAAATGATACAAGAGATAAAGACAAGAAAGAAAGACAACAATATTTACACATGAAGAAATAATTCTTTCCTTTCTTGCATGAGATCAAATTATGATAGAAATAATTAAGGAGTTGTTTGGAATTGTTTTTATTTTTGTGTTTTTGAAAACAATATTTTGAAAACTGTTTTGGGTAGCAATTAATGAAATCAATCAATTACAATTATGCAATCTCATTCTTTCTTGTTTTAAAAAATAGAATTCCAAAAACATCTTTAAGCTATTTTCTAATTTTTTTTAAAAGACAAAACCCATTTTTTGTTTTTAAAATTAATCTGAAAAGAATAACCAACCAAACAAGTTTTTTTCATTTTTTGTTTTTAAAAACTAAAATTGTTCTGCAGAACACTTTCCAAACGCCCCTAATGTATTATCAATGCAATATATATATATATATATATATATATATATATATATATATATATATATATATATATATATATATATATATATATATATCAATAGTTGTCAAATATCTCCATCTATATGGCACAAGCCATAAAACACAAAAACATGAGAAAAGAATAGAGGATAAAAATACAAAAGAAAAAAATAGGGTTGCTATTGAATATCATATTCTTCCATTCTAGTTTTGTTCGTTATACTTGAATTCTTTATAAATCATTGAGTTTTTCTTTGGAGTGATTGTTTCTAAGAAAATTGGAGAAAGTTTCTTTGTTTGGAGGGACTGAATCTCTTTATTTATTGAGCTTGGAAAGGCATGATAAGTATGCATTTTTATGCGTATTTTGCGCCATATTCTTAGCATCCTAGCTCTTGTTTAATCTTGATTAGGTGCATTTAAATCATATTTGAGTTTGAACATCAATTTGGCTAACAATGAGAATTATTGCATAGTTGTGTTTCTTGCACTATTTTCATATTTTGATCACTAAAAGAATTATCTACAACTTTCTTGAGGAGTGCAAAAGCTAGATCAAAGGCCTAAAGGGTTACATTCTACTCAAATCTGAACAAGGATGCTGAGAATTCAAATTTAGCATACTTCAATAAAAAGGGAATATCTCACTCATCTGAAGTCCAAAAAAGGTAAATAAGGTGTTCATTTTGAAGAGAAGAAAACGATCTACAAGTTTCATGAGGAAATCAAGACAAAATTTTGAATTCATTAAGCATTAGCATGAAAAAAGTGCATTATTGTGATTCGGAATTCTAGAATTAATGCACATTTCGTGCTTCATTAAACTTGTTTTAGGTTGAATTTTATTTGTTTTGGGCCCTTTTTTGGGTGATTTTAATGATGTATTGTACCTTATCTCCAACTCTAAAAATAACACTTCAATGAGGATACTTAAGGTTGAATTTTAGTTTCTCTCTAGAAATTCTCTCATCCTTCTCTCTTACTCTCTTCTTATTCTCTTCTCTTCTTCTCCTCTTCTTCTCACCTCTTCTCCATGGCTCAAAGGTTTGTCTTGAAACTTTGTCCAATATAATTCAATCAATATATAGTTTGGTTTCTTTATTTCCTATTCTCTTTACATTCATCCTATATTGCTTGTGTATTCACATCGATCGATTGATTGATTGATTACGAATTATGGGTGCATGAGTGAGTCAATCTTGGTTTTGAAATTTGGTTGTGTAATTATGAGCTACATTCCTTAATTGAGTGAACTTGATTATATTTCCTTGAACATTATATGAAAGGTTGTATGATTGAGCATGTAGTTGGACTGAACATTAGTTACGTATGCTAATTCATGATTGTGGGTTGGACATATGATTGAGATAAGCAACGAGGCATAAATTAGTTGATTGACTGATCAATGCTTGGTTAACATAGGAAATTGAGATTAATTCTTAATTAAGAATTAGACTTGCAAGTAATGTTTGAGTTAGCATACTTTTTAGATTTTTGAGATCTCAAAAATTCAAGTGTGTATGTGTTAGCTAGTATCTAGCTAATTGTATGATTATATGATTTGCTAAGTCAATTTGCTTAGTTGTTTCATTAAACAATTAACATGAAAAGTCACCTACTATGTGTTTGATTAATTGTGTGTTAAGGATAGATAGATCATAGGCTTTAGGAATCCTTGTGCTAGTGCCTTTATTATATTTAGTTTATAGTTCATTTAATTTTCTGTTGAATGCTATTTCAAACCCCTATTTTGCATAGTCTATTAGTCACCGATATCTTTGGGAGATAACCTGAATTGTGCGTTGTTGTACTACATTTTTAGTATAATTCAGTTTTAAATAAATTGTTAATTTGTTAGAGTTAGAGTCTCAATACTCTAGTGCCTACCAAATTTTGGTGTCATTGTTGGGGATATTAGTGCTATTAGGCTTGTAAATAGTTGCAAATATCTCCTCTTTGGTTTTATTTTCCCTATCTCTTTATTTTTGTTTATTCTCATCCACTAAACTATCATGAACACTAACCCTACTTTACTTCCCTAAGTGTTTGGTTTTAAGGATTTTTTGGCGCATGAAGAAATAAAAGATCATTATATATCAAGGAGTAGGGTGTCAAACACCTCAAGAATATGATTCCTACTATAGTGTGTACCCATAGGCTTGGTATGATGGTGATGACATGTCTTACCCACCATTGCTCCATACACTCCACCTTATCATGAGTCGTATCACCACCCATACATACCCCCATGCACATACCTACCAAGTTACCCACCTTCATTCCACCAAACATCCCCATGCACATACCAACAAGCACCATTCCCATCCCCATACATATACCAAACACCTACCCTATCTGAGCCCACCCATGCAAGAATTATGGTACCAATTATTGGAATATAACCAAAGGATGAAATAATCCAACCCCTATTGCCAAGAGCCATAGTCAGAGTCATATCCAACACTTCTACCACTATCTAAACCATCCTTATAGAACGTGATAGACCTCTTAGTCGATAGCTAGCAGAAAATGGATATCGTCTTGGAATCTTCGTCCGAGTTGGATGTGTATGAAGTCTCTTTGGCTTATCCCCAGCCACCAGATGCAAAGCCTAACCTTAAGGAGTGCACACCTAAGGAGAGCTAGTTTGAAGCCTATGAGTCCCTTCAATTAGTAGAGAAGCCAAGGGAGGACTCTGACGTGGAGATTGTGAATGAGAAGTCATCACTTGAGTTTTTCTACATTGGAGATCGAACATATTCAAATCATTGGTGCATGTTTTTCTACTCTCTATCACTTTTTTATACTAGTATTTACATTTGATATATTTAACCTCTAATACAATTGTTATACAAACTGAATAATTAGTTTCATCAAAATCTCATATGTATTCATAGAGTACTTTCTATAAGCAAATCTCATACATTATATAACACCCTAAAAATTATTTAAAAATTAATTTGAGCTTTATTAGTCATAATTTCAAAAATCTAAAGTTTTAGTAACGATGAGGATGACCCAATGGACGTGTTAAAAAAAAATTTGGACCAAGATGAATATGACCTTGTGGGCCCTATGGACTCGTTGGACGCAAAAGATCAGGACAGGAAATGCCCTGGACTGAGAAAAGAGAGGGTTAAAGTTAGAAATAATAAGGAATGAGAAGTTATACCTAGAATTAATTTTCAGGTAATGTCTGATTACCGATACGTGTTTTACCCATTCGGTAGAGTTTTGATGTGTGGTTTTTAACACAGTACAAATTACTTGGCGGCCAAGTAACCTTTACCAACCACTTTATGCCAAGTGGATGGCAAGTATTGAAACTTGAAAAGTAAGTTTCAATCATGGTCTTTCATTTATTATATTTTAATTGGGAGACAATATCTCATCCGTTCGGTAAAATTTCGGTGTGTGGTTTCTAACACGAAAGATTTAATCATTATACATGGATAATATATATCCATTCAAGTTAAGTGTAAGGCTAAGATTTAATCTTAGTTTACAAGATTAAATCCTAGTCATCTATTTGTTTTTTTTTTCTTTAAAGAATTACACATTTATATTATATGATATCTACACTTTAATACAAGATAAATACAAGAAAAGCAACCTTATCTCTCCATCATACATAATTCGGCCAGCAAGAAGGAAGAAGAAGAAAACATCATCTTCATTCTCAAGAGCTTAATCTTGAAATTCAATCCCAAAAACACTAGCCTAGAGTTGTTAAAGCTTCAAAGTTCCTTCACTAAACTTGTTCTATACCTCAATCCCTACAAATCTAACCGATTAAAATCTCAATATCTCACTAATCCTTACCTTGATATCACACACCTCACTGATTTAGGAAGAATTTGGGGTTGATTTGGGAGCTTTGAAGTGGAACGAATCAATCTTGGATCACCCTTGGAGCCAAGATCCCTAAAGCCACCAAAGTAAGGTTTTCTTTGGCATTTTCTTTCCAAATTTATTCTAAATATTTCTTATTGGTATTGGTCCAAAAATTATTGGTTGATAATATATGGATATTGATATATTAATTTTGGTGGTATGTTTGGATGATGTTAGAAATCATTTTTGTGAAATGAGATTTTGAACCATGTTGTTGGATTTTCGGTTTTGTATAGTCAGTTCCTGATTACGAATTTTCTGAGGCAATTGTGGGTATTTTCATGAATTAGAAAAAATATATGTTGAAGCTAACGTCCTAGGCTAGTTCCACAAATTTTCTTGAGCTCTGTTTTTGACTTTTTAATGCTTTAAAAAAATCAAGAACCGAAATGGTATCCATGCTGCCTAGATTATTGGAACTGAAGTTGCGAAATTGTCTAATTTGTTTACCATAGCAAATGATTGAATTTTCCTTTGAAATTTTTACAGAGTGTTGACAACATCTTGAAGTGTAACTGTGATTTTTCGTGTGAATTGATTCAATAATTTGGTAGGATTAAAAATTATAGATTTCGGGTTCTGAGCTAAGATTAAGTGGTTTCTAAGCACCAAACTTGTCTAATTTTGTTATAGTTAGAGAACTCTTTTTGCTCTGAAATTTTTATGAAACCTTGTGGACACATTGAAGTGTCTTGAGTAATTTTTATAGCCTCTAAATTGATTGTGTGATGAGCAAATAAATTCATGCTACAATGGTGTGAAATCTGTCCAATTGCTGAAAATGAACCCAAGATTTGAATTGATAATGTAATGGCATTTTGGTTCTAGTATGACATGAATACTTGATGTTAACTATTTGGCCATGTGACTTATGACATATAAGTGCATGCTAGGGGAAGTAAAGAGTGGTTTATGAGGCATGATTGAAATTGTATTGTGAATGAATGCCTACATGTGCTTTATACATGCATTTGGAAAAAGAAACTTCAATCGTTCATGTTCTGACATATGGACAAAATATAAACAAGACTTATGTTGGAAAAAGGGGAAGGCAAAAAAAGGAACTTCCCCAGAGATATTATAGGGAAAGACAAAAAAGAGAAACTTTCCCAAAGATATTTTGAGTCGATAGACGTATTGACTTGGAATAGATATGTGTGTGATTTGGAAGAGGAAACAATGAAGTCTGATGATCACGTATAGGAATGAGATCAATCCTAATAAGTAGTCTATTTCCCTTGTGTGGTGTGATCCACTCTAAATACCATGTGGTATAAACTAAGAGTATAAACTAAGTCTTTCCTATGTTGATGAAAAAGAGAAAATGCACTGATTTGATTTCTATGGCTATAAGTGAAACCAGGTCACTTTGGAATAATTTCATTGCATTTAGCATATGCATAATCATATCATGTGTAATCTCTTGATTAGAATTACTTACTATGTATTTGAGCTTCATGATATATGTGCACTAAGTGATTGATTGGTAAAAGCTACCCACTTCGGAGGGATGATTTTAGAACTTTAAACTGAATATTAATTTAATATGTATTGCATGATCACATTTTCTTGATAAACCAAAGTGGTTGGGCCGATGACGATGACATTATAATTGTGTAACTAGGGAGTTACCCTATTGAGAATTGTTTAATTCTCACCCCTATGTGTTTTTGTGATCCCGTGTCGCCTCCAGGTTGATCAGAGAACAATGGGTCTGCTACGTGAAGAGCTCAGAATTGTAGTAGCTTAGTAGTTGATGTTTTTATTTTCCTGGACTTAGTTGGAGTTATATGTTTGTAAATGTAATGGGGGACATATATGTATTAAAGCTCGTAAAAGAGTTTCCTTTTATACTTAACTATGTATTCAATAAATGTTGTGTTTCTTTGTTATATATTTTAATAGAATTACACTTAGTTATTACACATGTTATTTGAGCTTGCTATGAATATTTAAGAAAAGTCTGCTAATTAATAAGTAACAACTCTCGAGTACGATGCCATAACTTAAAGATTAAGTTGTACTTCGGAGGATTTTACACATTACTAAGCTTTCTGATCTAGGTGCTTTGTGGTAGAAAAGGTTTGTAAAGACCAAGGACCTTATTCAAACCCTCATTTCTCAAGTCCTTTGGTACCATCAATAGCTTTTGACCTACTAGTAAGCGCTTGATTCATGTGGTATCCGAGTGAGGTTATGGATTCAAATCCCTCGATTGACACTTTGGCTTAGGGGGTTAGCTTTAATTGACCAGCATCACCCTTAAGATTTGATGGGTTTAACATCCTAGCCCATGATGCCTATAATGGTGCAGCCTCTCAAGCTTGATTTAGTCCTGAGAAGCTTTAAGGAAATAAAGTTATACCATTTCTAGTAGCTATAGCTTTTAGTCTAGTAGTGATAAATGCTTGATCCAACAACTATATTTTAATAATAATATGTAAGTAATAGTTTATATTGGCTCCCTTTTAGCACCCATCCTACCTCCGTCGCTGCCTGGGATAGTGCCATTAAGAAAGGGAAGTAGACTAGAGCAACTTCTTCTCCCTCCCAATGGTTTGTCATGTTTGATTGGGCTAGGCCTACAACATGCCAATTTTTCAATTTCAAGCCTAAAGTAAGAAAGGCTGTAGAAAGTTTTTGTTTGTTGGTACGAGGTCCTAAGCAATCTTTTTCAGCCTACAGCCATAATGGATCCCAAACGATATAATTTGTACTTAATTTTTTTTTTCGAAAGAGACAATTTACTTGATAGGAAATAGCTAGTAGGTTGTAATTAGGAATAAATTGTTTTTCTTTTTCAAACTTGAGGATCGACAAGGTTGATTTGAAGAAAAAGGTCATGTTACAACTTAAAGTAGTCAATTAATTTGTTATGAGTATTAATAGTATTCAATTAGTTTGTTAGATAAATTCATTAGTTAATTAGGTCTGATAGGTGAATTACTTTTAATGTAAATTGTTGTGAAATAATCAAATTAGTGAATTCTTATGAAATTCTTAGAACTTGAGAATAACTAGACTCAATGTAGTTCTATCACCCCGAACTAAGAAAATTCTAATATTCTAATCCACGAGAGAAACGTCTTAACGTTATTGATATAGATATCATTACCTAACAATATTTATGCATATGAATTAGATATGACTAATTAACAATATATTACGAGTTAGGTATGTTGAGGAATAGACAAGGAAAAGGCCTTTAACTTAAAATATAAAAGTTGACATAAATATACCTGGAATAGATTTATGATGTTTATATTTTTTCAGTTTAATTTTAATATATATTGATAGTGTATTGTCATCTAATTATGTATTATCATATCATCAATAAAAGTTATTAAGTCTCATGTTCACTATTTGAAAAGATATATAAAAGAGATAATTTGATTGAATGATAGTATAAAATATTTTTTTTATACTTCAAAAATTACGTTAGTCACAATAAAGTTTGAACTTAGGATCTCATACATATTACTCAAACCCGTTACCACTAGACCAATCCTAGTGGCTTAGTGTAAAATATTTTTATACTGACAATGTATAGAAATTAAACTCATATTTTTTTTGAAAAAAAACTAAAACTAAGATATAAAATAATAACATATCTTTTATAGATATTAATAAAATTATACTAACTAAAAGTAAAAACAAAAAACAAATCATATACCGTCTTAAAAATTTTACCTGTTCTTTTCATAAAACAGTCTTTTCTTATGACGGCATATATTAATTACTATAATTTTATGCATAAAATGTTTAAAAATTAGGGTAGAAAGCAACAATGAAGAAAATAATTATTTGACAGTAAATACGACTGTTAATTAAAACCGTAAATATTTCAATAATAAATAAATGAAGGAACCAGGAAAGTTTCTCCGATCCCAACTGGAGCCAATGACGGATTGACGGCGATATATATATATATATATATTTTTAAAATCCAGTTTTACAAAAAAAGAAAATGGATTATGTGCCATTCAACTATATATTTGGTTTACCACTCATAAAAAATTAATGATTAAGTTAATTATATCAAGCCATTTAGTCTGTAATAGTTGACGATAAAATATTTTGAATTAATCTAATTTGACTTTATAATTTATTATATTAGATTTATTATTAAATATTCTGATTTAGATTTTTTACTGCCGTTAAGATCATCCAATCCAATGTGAATGATAAAAAACAAGGCCAATATTTGGGTTTGATATCAACGTTGATGTGCCAATAACTATTTAGTTTTGATAATTGATACCTTTAATTTAATTTAATAGGAACTTGATTTTCAAATGGATCATATTTTTTTAATAAAAACATCATGCGTACTAAATATTTAATTTAATAGTAATATAATTTTCAAATAAATCATATCATTTTTTTTATAGAAATAAGATTCAGACCTTTTAATATCACGCTCATTTTTATTTAATTCCTCTCTTTATGTAATTAGATTATAGTAGACGAATCCAGATTGAAATTTGAAGAAGGCAAAGTGGAGATAGGGTAAAACTCCTTGAGTGACTTGTAAGCGGTGTATATATCACAGGCAATTACAAGTAGACAAGTATTGCAAATCAGGTATTTTTTTTCACTTTTCTCTATACATGATTATTCATTCAAAAATAACATTCTTACTCTTTATAATGATTTCATGTTGTTAAATCCGATTTCGATTTCATGTCTTTCCTTTCATCTTCTTCCTTCCAGGCAATCATGGCTTAAGATGGGGACAATGTCTGTTTTGTTGTTGCTGCTACATTTGCAATCATGGTTTTGATATCCTTTTTCTATTTATTTATTTATTTTGAGCCGATGAATCTAGCCTATTGCTGATTGTTGATAGATAAGTTCTAATTTTGCTACAATATTTTGATGGACAAATTCTAATTTTAATGCAATATTTTGATGAACAAGTTTTTTTTTATTCTTTTATTGCTGCTATAGATTGTTTAATTTCTGTTTCACATGATTGATTACTGTTATATATATTCAAGGCTGTTATTTTATGGGATTGATTATACACCTGAAATGATAATTTTTTATTTAATAATATTTGAAAAAAAATTCGATCAGATTCTTTTGTCTAAGTTATTTATTTAGAGAATATATCAATTATAATTATTGTAATAAGTATAATTAATTATTGATTAAATCATTTTTTTTTGAAGAATATAAGATTTTATTTTTTAAAAAATTTGAACATTTTTCAAATTTCAAATTTGACATTGAGATTAAATCAGTAGTAGTCACATATATAATGAATTAATTAGATTTCATTCCAGTTTTATTATTAATCATGATTCTTAATTTTTGGTTAAATAAGATGTACTAATTTACTTTTAAATTAGGTTTTTTTTAAAGGATAATATTTGGAATGAGACTTGAAAAAATTAAATCAGATTTTTTTCAGATAATTTTTGGAAAATTAGGTGATTATGGCTTCGGGCCGATATTTATTAAATAACCCTAAACAATATATTCTCTAAATAAATAACCCTATATTAGGCAATCATAACTTAGAACCGGTAGAATATTACAAACTTAACACATTAAATAAAGAGGATACTTACAATTTTGTTGTAGTTACTGATAATATGAAAACTTTTCAAATTATAATAAATAAGATTTGATTTGTTGCTGCAGTTGCGTTGATTTTGAAGCTCTTTGATTATTTTAAAATTTTTGAATTGAATTTGAAATTAAATCATTAATAATAATAAATATAGTTGATTGATTATACATGATACTTGATTCAAAATTTATTATCAATTATAATTCCTAATTTTTCGTGAAATCCTATATATTAATTTCCTTTTAAACTAGATATTTGTTTTAAAGAATAATATTAGATAAAGGACTTGGAAATATTAAACAAGATTTTTTTTGGGTCCATTGTTTAGAGAATATATCTATTATAATTATTTTTTATAAACTGTATCAATTGTAATTATTGTAATAAGTGGCGATGATTATATTTTATTACCAATTGTGTACAATAATTTTTATTAAACCATTTTTTGGAAAATATAATATGATATTTTTTAAGATTTGAATATTTTTAAAATATTTAATTTGAAATTGAGATTAAATAATTAGTAATAATACATATAATTGATTAATTGTACTTGATTTCAGTTTTATTATCAATCATCATTTCTAATTTTTGATTAAATCAAATGTATGAATTTCCTTTTATATTAGATAATTGTTTTGATGAATAATATATGATATAGGACTTTAAAAAAATCAAAACATATTTTTTGGGTTATATTTTAAGAAAATTTATCATTTATAATAAATTTCATAAATATAATTAATTTTTTCAGCAATCATGATTCATAATTTTTTGTTAAATAATTTTTAGAAAATATATTATAATATTTTTTAGGATGTGATCTTTTTAAAATTTTTGGATTTCAAATTAAGATTAAATCATTAGTAGTAATAAATATAGTTAATTGATTATACTTATTCCAATTTCATTATCAATAATGATTCCTATTTTTTTTTATTACATTATATGTACTAATTTCCTTTTAATTTAGATATTTGTTTTAAAGAATAATATTTGATATAGGACTTGCAAAATTTAAATAAGGTTTTTATGTTTGGGTTACTCAGAGAATGTATGATTTATCATAATAATAATAATATTAATAAATATAATTAATTATATTTTACTATAAGTCCTGATTCATAAACTTTTGTTAAATAATTTTTTAGAAAATGTAATAAAATATTCTTTTTAGATTTGATCGTTATTAAATTTGAAATTGAGATTAAATTATTAGTAATAATAAATACAGTTGATTGATTATACTTGATTCCAATTTTATAGTCAATAATTATTACTAATTATGAATTTAATCAAATATATTAATTTGCTTTTAAATTAGATAATTGTTTTAAAGAATAATATTTGATAAAGGACTTGAAAAAATTCAACCAGAATTTCTTTTTTGGTTATTTGTTTAGAGAATGTTTCATTAATATTAGTGGTAATAAATATAATTAATGATTATAATTATGTGCACAGTCAATTATATTTTATTACCTGTGATGATTCACAAATTTTTATTTAATTTTGTAAACAATATAATATAATATTTTTTAGATTTGAAATTTTTTTAATTTTTGAATTTGAAATTGAGATTAAATCATTAGTAGTAATATATATATATATATATATATATATATATATATATATAGTTGGTTTTCAAATAATAATATTTGATATAGGGCTTAAAAAATCAAATTAGATTTCTTTTGGGGTTATTTATTTAGAGAATGTACAATATATAGTGAGTGTAATAAATATAATAATTAATTAATAATGTAATAGTTAATCATATTTTATTACCAGTTTAGAAACAAATAATTATGTGTACATTCATTAAAGTTGAGCAACTCCTCTATAGTTCCACCTGATGTATAATTGAAAATGGAATAGAATTAATTATTAATGATTTAGATTAATTATTTCCCTATCAAATCAATTCCAAGCAAGACACATTATTCAAACCCCAATTACAATTTTCATGGATAATTATAATGGCATGGATGAAAATTGTACCATGAATGAGAGATATTTGGGAATGTTAATTTAAATTGTATCTTCAATTGATTTAATTATTATGTTATTATCTACATTTTATATTTATTAAAATACTGTCAAACTATGATTGATTAATATCTAAATATTTTGATATTTTGTAGATCATGAGACATGATGTTATGCTATTATAGTTGATTATCACTATAAAGATTATCATTAATTATGATTATTTTTTCTTCATAATATGTATGCTGAATGAATGATATTGAAAAAATTATTTATTTACTGTTGTACTCAGGATTTTCTAATTGTTTATTTTGGATTGTATTTTATAGCAATTAATATATTTATACTTTTTTAATTGCATAAATTATGAATGTGGTTTTTTTTAAAAGCATGCAAGTAAATTTAATATTCAATATATCTTTTTTACTATTAATTATTCATGCATCCCATGAGTAATGAACTAGTTTTAGTTTGAAATTAGGGATCCAATGTCTTTTAATTGTTTCCCACATAGACCACCATGTGAGCGTGATCTCGTCAGTTTACCCCAGATGCAACATAAAATAAAATATAGACAAAACTCTTATTTTAGTCCTTATAAAATTTCAACTTGGAAAATTGGTCCCTATAAAAAATAAATTCTTGAATTGGTTCCTGAAAATTAAAAAGTTGGACAAATTGGCCCTTGAGAAAAATAAATTCCTAAAATCAGTTCTTGCAAAAATGAATTATTGAACAAGTTAATCCCCTTATCCCAACTTAACAAAGGGACTAACTTGTCCAATTATTCAATTTTGTAGAGACTAATTTGTCCAATTATTCAATTTTACAGACCAATTTGGGATTTATTTTTGGGACCAATTTGTCCAATGGTTCAATTTTGCAAGGACCAATCTAAAAGTTTTTTTTTTTTTTTTTGCAGAAACCAATTTGTTCGAGTTGAAATTTTGAAAAGATTAAAATTAGAGTTTTGTCTAAAGTATACAACAAACCATTTAGGCTTTTTGCATTGCATTGTTTCACTTGAAAAAGGATTGTTGACTCTTAATACTTAACAATGCTTTAGCAAATTTTTTTTCATTAAGAAAAAATTAGGTGGGTTTAATGTCAATCATCCCACCAAGGTCAATGCACTACCCCTGGGTTCTTTAAGCACTTATAGAGATTCTTAAGTGCTTACCCAAAAATTAGGGCTCTTATCAGTTAATAAGAGTTGAACTCACGTCTTTGTAGGATATGAACCGAATCCATAACCACCTGCACCTCACTCCACCTTCATGGCTTAACATCTATAATTAAAGGTGACTACTTTGGGATTCATTACCCCCTACACATTTCATTATCTTTATATATGTATAACGGCAACTCAAGTGAAAGGAGTGACTTATTATGAGAGTAAGAGGTGTAAATTTGAGCCATATAACCACACATGGATAGTTAGAATTGAAAGTTAATTAATGATAATTAATCTTGGCCATTCATATAATATCCAACGGTCCAAATTTATTCCCCTCACTCTCATAACAAAATCAGCCTTCTCACTTGAGTCATCCTATATATATATATATATACACACACCCTGGTGTTTAGTTGTACTTAGATCATTAATCATCAATTAATTCCAATTTAAGATGTTTTTATAATAATTTAAGTGGAAAATCCTGAGTATATTCTTTGTTGGAAAGCCTTTAGTAGTCCATTGGTAAGCCTAAGAGTGGTGTTCCCGATTAGTGTTTCCTCATAATTAGGAGAAATCCTAGGAAGGAAATTCCATTAAGTTATTAGAAAAACTCTTTAGTTAGACTTAATTAATGGCTAGTTTTCTAAGAACAATAAGTGATTTAGCTAAAGGAAACATTATATTAATTGCAGACCTCCTTTTACCTTAACCTTTACTCCTAATGCAGATTAAGATGAATATCTAAATAACGAATTAGTAATAGCTGATATTGAAAACAAGCTTCAAAATTGGTCAATTCCCAAAGTAAAACTTTGACAAATCTATAAAACTAGTATAATAACCTTAGATCAAAACAAGATATCTTTTGTATTGAAAAAAACCCAGTCAATAAAGGACAATCATACTACCATAAAACTTTTAGATGAAAATTTGATCAATAAACATATACATAATGGATATCATTATATCCATCTAGGATTAAAACAAGTTGCAATAAAACCTTTCATAAGATTAGGAATAAACACCCCTATAGCAATCTTAAGAGATACTTAAACAATTTAAAGATAAAATTTTAGCCATATTAGAATCAAATGTTCATGATGGTCCTTTTTTTCAACTATTATCCAAATTACACTATGGATCTTTGGAATTCCCATACAAAAACTGCTTTGGAATTAAACATCAAAACTCTAAGAAATATAGCTGATACTGGTGTCACTCATTTAGACATAATATATAGAATTTATTATAAGATCTCGAAAGTAGATTATAATTTTAAAGCATTAAAATCCTCCCCAAAAAATGAAACTCAAATTTTAGAAACTAATCTATCAAAATCAACAACTCATACTCCAAAATGATTAAAATATGCTAAGGTAATGACAAGAATGCCTTCATATTGACTGGAATCTCAATCTATAATGCCTCACAAAAGAATAGAAAATACAAAATAGAAACCATAATTCAAGATAATGATGGAAATAATAAATATAAGAATGAAAAGATCTAACTCAATAGCGAAAACTTCAAACATTCATGAAAAGATACAAATGTTTGATCAATTATCTAGAAATTACGTAGATAGTAGATCAACAATAAACTTAGATCTAAAAGGAGTTAATTTTACCCCAAATATTCACAGCCAATGTACCAAGAATCGTAAAAAAGTGAGTCTCCTAAATATTCACCTAACAAGTCATAAATATGATATCAAGAGAAGAACAACCTTTTGAAATCAAAAAGCTATGGATAAGAACAGATTTCGAATCAAAACATAACAAAGAAAAAAGAAAATGGTATTTCAAAACCTTTAATAAGCAACAAACCTTCGAATACTTACAAGAGTTTTACAAATGTATAGAATCTTACAAAGTAAATCTTCCTTTCTTCTTATGGTTTAAAGAATGGTTTTGTAAAGAACAAAATATACAACACACTTTCATAAGTGGTAAACAAATACAAACAAACACTACAATATATAGAGAATGGAAAACTTCTAATGGAGCAAGTACTTATTTTGTTCATCCACCTCTGGAACAGATCAAAATCCAAATTAGTAATCTAGAAGTAGAAGCCACCCCATTTAAAATAAATAAAGAAAACAAAGATTTGCAAAAAGTTCATGAACAGTTAAACTATACAAATCAAAATTTACATACAACAATTCAACAACTAGACAGAATAGAAACTAAAGAGGACTCAAAACCTCACACCTCAATAAAATCTCATAAAGAATTCTCCTTAGATCCACAAAGACCAATATATAAATTATTAGCTGTTCTAGAACAAGAATTAAAGACAACCAAGCTAAGTTCTCCAATAGAACTAGCAGTTGGGGAACTTTGGAAAAATTTAGAAAAATTAACTACAAAAGATACAAAGGATAAGTCTCCTTTATCAATAAATGCTCTAGAACAACACGATGATCAAGATATGATAATTAATAAAATAAAATAAGCAAAAACTCGAACATATTATCCTCAACCTTCTTTAGTTGAAGTTCAATTCAAGAAAAAATGCAAATGACCGAATATCAATGGAATGAGTGAACAACTTATTTTAGATACCATGCAACAAATGACAATGGCTATTTCTTCTTTTTCAATAAAAGGAAATTTAAATAAAAAGATAGCCATAATGTTAGTAATAGGATTTACAGGACGGTTAAAAGGATAGGGGGATAATATTTTAACCAAGCCAAAAAAACTTCAAATCTTAAATGCAACCAAAATTGAACCTGGTAAAGAAGTGCCAGGAGAAGATACAACAACAACCTTAGTCTATGCAATAATAAAACATTTTATAGGAGATCCTGCTAAATTATATCAAAGAGTTGCTGAATAATTAATGAATTTACATTGTCCAACAATGTCTAATTACTGATGGTATAAAGACATGTTCTTTTCCAAAGTATGTCTAAGACCAGATGGTGCTACAACATATTGGAAAGAATGATTTATTGCTGGACTTCCAAGATTATTAGGAGAAAAGGTAAAAATCAACATAGCTCAACAAAATAATGGTGAAATTCCTTCTAATAAATTAATGTTTGGTCAAATACATTGTATTATAGTAGAAACAGTAATACAAGTTTGCAATAATTTTAAACTTCAAAATAAATTAAGGCATGAAGAACAAATTAGTGGTAATGAATTAGGAACATTTTGTGATCAATTCAGAATTTCTGAGTAAAAGCTCCCAATAAGAGAGTAAATCGGAAAAATAAAAATATTATTAAAAAGCCTTTTAAAAGGTACGAAAATCCAAAGAACAAAATAGATAACATCCTAAAGCCTATAACTACTGAAAAGACCAAATAAAACTAAGAAACAATTTCAAGGAAAATGCTATAAATGTAGAAGATTAGGACATTATGCAAAAAATTGTAACGTTAAAGAAAAGGTCAATAATCTAAACATTCCAGAAGAATTAAAAGGACTTATTAATGTACTAATAAATGATCAATACAAATCAAAAGATGAATCTGAAACTAGTTCAGAAATATATGAAAATTAGTCTTTTGAAAGAGAATCTATTCAAGAATCTGAAAATGAAGTCTTTTTGGTAGCGTTTGGTTCCTGTCCTAAGATAGAAATCCAGGGATAGAGACATAAATATAGGGATAGTGGAGACGAGACATAAAAAATATTGTCCCTATATCGTATTTGGTTGACAGGGACAGGAGAGGCAGTTGCGGCATTAACTGGTGGCCTGGTGTTGACTGGCATTGACCATGCGATGGTGTTGATCGGCGTTAATCGACGGGCGGCGTTGACCAGTGGTTGGACCACCATTGAAGGTTACTACCTAAGGGGTTACATTTCTCTCTCGTCCTTCCACTTCCCCCACTTTTGAATGGAAAAATATAGAAAATTTTTGTCTTTGGACAGAAATTTTTTCTATCCTTATACCCCGTCTCTACCACCAAACATCATACAGGGAGCCCCTGTTTGTGTCCCAGGACAGAACTATGTACTTGTTCAAATTGTACCAAATCAATAAATTTTTTTATCAAAACATCAAGCAAATACTTTAATAAGTATTGTAGATAAAATGGAAGATTCATAATTAAAAACTGAATTTTTACAGCAATTAAAAAACCTACTAGATGAACAAGAAAAAAAATTAAAGATTACATTCCAAGGGTAGAACTAAAGGATATAATAGAGCATTTTGGAAACCCTTCTGATCAAATAACTACTAAAGAATTACAAAATGAAATTAAAATTCTAAAACCAGAAATAAATCAACTAAAACAAAATATTTTGATTTAGAAATAAAATATTTAGAGTTAAAAGGTTAATTAATATTAAAATCTCAAACTAATAGAAATTCAGAAGAAACAACCTCCACTGCTAGAAATATGTAATTAATAGAGAACATTGAAGACGAAGATCCTTCAGAAAACTATATTAATATAATTATAAGAATGTTAACTCATAATGGCATTGTAAGGTAAATTTAATAGTTCATGATCAAGTTTATGAAATAAGAGCTTTAGCAGATTTAGGAGCTGATTTTAATTGTATCCAAGAAGGTTTAGTTCTAACAAAATATTATGAGAAGACATATGAAGCACATGCTGAAATTTATAATAATAGATTAAACATAAAGTATAAGTTGTCAAAAGCAAAAATTTGTAAAGATAAAATATGTTACACAACTTCTTTTATATTAGTTAAAAATATGCATGAATCATTAATATTAGGCACTCTGCTCATAATACTAATATATCCTTTTATACAACTGATGGCGCATTATAAAAACCCGGGGAAGGAAGTATGGTTTGAATTTTTAGAACCACCAAAAATAAAAAATTTAAATTCAATTCAAGAAAAACTTACCTCTTCAATAAACTTAATATCAAACAAGCAAAGGCAAATTAACATGCTCAATGAGGAAATAAGATTTAAGAAAATAGAAGAACAAATTAGTAATGAAAATATCCAAAACAAGGTAAAAGAATTACAGCAAAATTTGCAAGGGAAATATGTGCAGAACTCCTAATGCTTTCTAGGATAGAAAAAAGCATATAGTCTTTTTACCATATGAAGACGGATTTAGTGAACAAAACATCCCAACAAAGGCAAGATCTATTCACATGAATCATGGATAATTTGCAAACCCTTATATAAAATACTAAGAAAAAACTCTTCACAGTGGAATGAAGAAATGACTAATAGTGTCAAGCAATTGAAAGGAATAGTTAAAAAACTTCCATGTTCAGGAATTCCTGATCCAAAAACCTTTATGACAGGAAAATAGATGCCTCATATGTAGGATGTGGAGAAATGTTAAAACAAGTCAAGATAGGAACTGATAAGGAATAATTTATTAGATATCATTCTGGAATTTGAGAGGACCTCAAGAAAATATAGTACTACTAGCGACTCGCAGACACTGCCTAGTCGCCTTTTCTATTGGTGTTAGTTCATGAAAATTAAGAGAGAAATATGAGAAATTACTATTGATTCGCCTTGTATTATTTTTTGGGAATTATTATAATTGGCGCTAAATATTACATATAGCAACTTTATCAAAATAAAAATAAATATTTAAATATAACGTAACATGTCCAAATATCAAACAAAAAAAGAGTAAACGAAAGGAGTATTAATTTCACACACTCAAATAATGTATTTTCCAAAGTTATGTAACATGTTTTCTTCAAATGTCATTCCAACTACTCTTGATGGTACTCAATTTAATTGGGAGACCAAAAAGTGATCGAATATCTGAAACGTTCTTCATTTTACTGCGTTATATGCAAATAAAATATGGTTAGTATGTTTTATTGTAAAATAAGTTTAGCTGAAATTAATTAAAGTTTACATATCTGAAACTTTTTCACCTTGTAAGGATTCTGGTTAACTCCTTATACATCTCATCATCGATAAATTGTTGTGTTTTGAAAACTCAAAATAAATTACGTATTAGAAATAATAAATGAATTAGAAACAATGAACGAAATACATAGAATTTACATGCTAACATAGTAGATGCCGCAGAATAAACTATTCACCTAGAATACAAATATCTTGTTTTGCATGAACTCTCCTGTCAAACAAATGTATTTTGGTTAATATTATCAAATTATATTATCATAATTATTACAACTAAATTTTGAGATAAATAATAAATAAAAAAAATAGTTACCTAGAATCACGAACACAATAACCATGAGATAAAGTTACATCTCTTTGTTTCCTAGATAAAGATGAACCATAGTAAAAGTTAGTATTGATTTGACCAATAATAATTGTACAACGCATTTTTCATATAAGCACTCACACACATAGAAATACATATTATACAAACGTGTTAAGGCACATAATTGCATTACCGCTCAGTCTTCTGGGACAATAATTCTTTTCTTATCATGTTCCAAAATTCAGTTTTATCTGCTACTACTGGCTCCCCAACCAAAAGAGTAAATTTGTAGACGATGAACCTATTATTCCAAATTTTAAGAAGTAGACCAAAATGAAGTAATGAATTAATTAAAAATGAGACTTTAATTATATTATCATTTAATTTAACCTTGTTGTCAATTGTATTGACTAAGGCAAGAGATTGCTCATCTTTCCAAGTATTCCAAAGCTTTTCAAAATCTCCTTCCTACACAAATAGCAGGTGAAGTTATTTGTTTAAATAAAAAATTTTCTAAAAATCTAAAACAACAAATTAGTACTTACTTGTTTGGCAAAGTACATGTCTAAATTATTTCTTCTCAACTCCTGAAATGTCTGGAAGAGTTCCTCAAATTTTGATTTGTCTGTTCATATATACTCTCCATTTTCCCTTTCAAGTTTCCCTTCTCTGATTAGTATTTTTGTGCTACGTTGAGAAACACCTCTAGATAGAGCAACATACAATTGTCCATGGCTAAAAACATGTTTTGGTAGATAAATCCCAACATTAGGAATGGTTTGTCCTTGTGCCTTGTTAATTGTCAGTGCAAAACTCAATTTGATAGGAAATTGCTTTCTAATAAGCACAAAAGGTAGTCCTGACTCTCTTCTATCTTGTGTTTTATCCTAGGCAAAAAGCTCTTTGTCCAGAGTGGTGACCTGTTAAATTTTCTACATCCAACATGTTTAAAAAAGTTTCACGACATAGTAACCTTGTACCATTACATAAACCGGCTTTTGGGTCTATATTTCGCAACAGCATTAGAGGTGCTCCTTTTTGACTTTGAGGATATGTGGTGGCAAACCACCTAAAGAAATGGAGTTTAGGTATTCTTGTTGATATAAATTATTTGTATCGCCTTCAAGCTCATCAAATGATACCAAGTTCCACTCTTCTCCTGGGAAACGACTTATAATAAGGTCATTTATTTTTTCAACATCCTGATTTTTTGGTGTAAGAATGGCTCTTTCAACCATATAAGATGCATCCCAACCATGAGTTTCTATACTTGGAAATGTTTCATGTATGAGATTTTGTATTGCACCTTCTCCATCCCATGGTATTGCCATTTGGGGGGAACTTGTACCATATCATTGTCTAACGTAGGTTCAGTACCATCTCCAATACGCATAAGATATTGCACAAATTCTCGATCTTGTAGGGATCGCATATTTTGGCGCAAATGTAAGAGTTTTGTGTAAACCCATAAATGAGACTTTACAATACATGCTGCTATCATTTGTGACTTACTCCTTTTCGAACAACAGGAAGTACTTGGCGAAAGTCCCCTCCCATGACCATAACTTTTCCACCAAAAGGAGCATCACAATCTAGAATGTCCTTTAATGTGCAATCCACTGCCTCCAAAGCATATCTATTTGCCATCGGTGCCTCATCCCAAATAATAGTTGTTGTTTGTCTAATTAGCTTTGCAAGATCAGATTGCTTACTTATAGACATATGGAAGACGGCTCTGGATTCATAGGTATCTTAAATCGAGAATGCGTTCGACCAGGGTAATAAGGTTGCAGCTATTCCAGATGTGGCAGTGGCTAAGACAATATGTCCCTTAATTCTCAGGCTTGCAATAAGCGCACGATAAAGAAAGGTCTTACCTGTTCCCCTGGCCCATCCACAAAAAAAACTTGACTTTCTTTTCACTCAATGACATCCATAATTGCTTTGAAAACAATTGATTGGTCATTATTTAACTTGTCAATAGCCTCAATATCTTGCTCAGGTACTTTAACCAACAACTCTTCTTGTATGACCTTTGGCAATGAATTGTCTTCAGCAATATCAAATGATAAGAGCGGCAAATCGTAATGAGAAATTTGTTTTCCATGCTGAATCAAAATGTCATTCAAATCTCTCAATAGCATATTAGTCAAGCTTGCTGTTGTAGTAGTACTTGTTGATGGATAATCATCCACCATATAGGTATAGAACTCATTCCACAGGCTTCTAACATTGGATGGTTCACAAAAAACTAATATGATTGCGAACAACCTCCTTAAAGCACATGGCATTCATACACTGGATGCTTCTCGCAAGCATTCACGAATACTATTGTCACTCTCTAATAATCCCCAATGCTCAGCTGATTGTTTGAATGTAGAAAAACATGTACCGTTTGTAGGAAGTAACTATTCCCAGCTGGTTGGACCTCTAAGATTGGATAGTAGAATACGCAAGTAGAATTTCTCATCTTCTGAAGGAGATACAGTATATTCTTCCAACAACTTTCTTTTGTGACCTTCGCCTGCACCATTCCTTTTGCCCATTGTTCCAAGTATAATGCTCTGAATTTCTCTATACAAATAACGTCTAGCTTCTGGATCTCTGCAATTCAGCGCAAAAAATTGAGCAAGCATTGTTCTTGAGTAATATTCATCATTTAGAATGTCATGAATACTCTGGTGATCATAAAATCGCACTTGATGTCGATTAGGCAAATGAATTTGTAACCTTTCAACGAGGGATACATTCGGTAAAGATTAAATCTAAATAATCTCCAACATGCCTCAGGAGCACAAATCCATCTAGCATCAACATATTGTTGAACCTCGTCAATATAAGAACCTCTATGAACCTCCATTGACACTCGATCTGGGCCTTTGTAGCAATACTTATAAAGATATTTAATGCTCTTAATGCTGCTACAAACTTCAACATTCACGTGACAATTATACTTCAATAGTAACCAAGGGTTGTAAGGGACAACCCATCTATTATCAACTGTGACATTTTCATTAAGAGCCACTGTTTAGTCAAATCGCCTTCTGTATAGTGGATATGAGTCATCACCATGGCGGGTCTCTTGTAAGAAGACTTTAGGATATTTTTTCTTACAGGTTCCATTCTTCATACATTAACAACTTGGATTAAGTGTGCCACATGGTCCATGTATCATACGCTTTAACACATGTAACCGTGGCTCTTCTTCCTTAGACTGTCTTAGCCTTACTACACTCATATTGTTCTGGGTCTCGTAACTTATCATGGTCATCTAAGATGAGAAGCATGTGTACATGTGGTAGTCCTCTTTTTTCAAACTCAGTGACATAGATATAACTTTTTATCATACCCAAGACCCGCTTATTGATAACATCATCTTTCAATTGGTTCAAGACCCCTTATTGATAACATCATCTTTCAACTGGTCAAATTTGGCTCGAAATATTCTTGTTAGTAAATCAGGACGATCTTGTGGGGTTTGGAAAGACATGAGTTGAGATGTGATTTCATTCCAAGAAGGGTTGCATGTCATTGTTAAGAAAATATCAGGTTTGCCATATTTAAGGACAATAGCCATTCCATCTTCATAACGTTGTGTCATGTCTCGATGACCACCAACAAATGATGATGGCAATATTGTCCTACGTCGAACATTTTCTATAAAAGCAAAACGTATTAGTTAAAATAAAACTCTAAAATTATTTGTTGTAACTCATATTATACAAAGTATTGGTATACTGTAGTTGTTTACCTACATTAGTTTCTCCTATGTGCATGGCATCTTGCAAACCTTGATACACTTTAGCACGAATGTTGTTTTGATGATCTCGAATCCACCTTAACCTTCCCATTCGATCTTGACATAGTTATCTACAGCATATTGTTGTAAAAGTCGGCCCGCTCGTAACAATAGAGACTTATCATTATCATTAGGGCGAATATATAATAAATCAAATCGTCAATGAGTGGGACAATATTCATACTTCCCCATATTTAACTCTAAAGATAAAGAAATAATGTGGAATATATATGTACCTGGAGCATATAGCTATAATATTCTCGACATGTTATGTTTCTCCCATTGTGATTTGTAGTATTAAGATCCCACCCATAGGATCCTCCAGGAAATAGAAGAGGATATTGTAATGGATCATAATATCCCTCAGTTTCTCGAATTGTCCTAAGTTGTCCAGGACGGGTTTGCACCTTAATATCTCTTCCATGTACCATTGATTCCATATCTTCACCAACAATAATTGCCGCGACTTGTGAAGCAGTTGGAAGATGATATTGGGGTTGATTAGGAGGACGCTCTTTAATAAGAAGAGTACAATTGAGAATATCTGGTCGTAGTGCAAGTTGACGTAATACATGCACAAAGGGATTATAGAAATGTAGAATCTGTTGTAATTTAAAAACTAAAGTTTCATGTAGCTCAGGATTTTCCATCATCCTATTTTGCAACTCATGTTCAGTATCATATATGTATAACTGCAAGAAGCGTGGTCTGGAACCCTCATCTGGAAAGAATCCACCTATACTATGATATATTGCTCCTTGTGCCCGGAAAGTATATATACCATGACCAGTTGAGGAAATTCTTTCATCAACGTGTACACCACATGAAGTGAATGAAAATATGTGGTTGTAACATCTAATATGTTTTCTAAAATGGTTCCCTTCTCTTGAAGGGTCTAGAAAAATTTCGAGTAACTCATGAGGAGGATTTGCTTGTGGGATGAAGATTTTTCCTCCAGAACAACAAATATCAGATGATTCATGGTAAAACAATCGTGCATTGCAGTGAATACAGATCCTTGGATTAGCCAATTGAGGAATGATCATTGTTGCAACCTCACGAAAATTTGTAGCACTATTATGAGTTGCTCGAAATCTAAGTCTCATACTTGAATCATGGAGAATAGGTGCATTGCCTATATGTGTTCAATAATGATTTTTATCTATTCAGTGTATGCATTATTTAAAAAGGACATTAATTTTAAAATAAAGATAAAGAGAAACACAATTTAATAAATATAAGAATCAATATATTCAATATATTATTATTGAATAATAAAAATCAATGTATGGAGTTAAAAGAAATATTTAATCAGTTAAAGAATAATTTAGACAAAGGTAGTTTACTAACCATTGTCATCATTGTCAAAAACTCGATGTTGCTGGTCCTGCTTCACTATCATGTGTTCCTTGAAATCTTGTTGAGGCAAAATTAAAAGCTGCATTTATTTTTTAAAATATCAATTATTTTTTATTTCTTAATACATATAAAGTGTGTGGCAACCCACTTTTCATCCATACCATTTAAAAATATAGTAGATTTATTTATAAATGTAGGGTGTTCAAATAAAAAGATTCCTTTAACATAGTAACAATATTACAATTTTTAAAATATTGTTCTTACCATTCTCATTGACATAAACTCTTCTGTTGCTAGGTCCTCTTCATTGTGATGAGTCCCTTGAGATCTTGTTGAGGCAAAATTAAAAGCTGCATTCATTTATTTGTAAAATAAATATATGGTATTAAAATAAAAAGATTTCTTTAACATAGTCACAGTACTACAATTTTTAAAGTAGTGTACTAACTATTATCATTGGCACAAACTCCACTGTTGCTAGGTCCTGCTTCATTGTCATGAGTCCCTTGAAATCTTGTTGAGGAAAAATTAGAAGCTGCATTTATTTTTAAAAATGCATAAATTATTTAGCACATTAATGATGTGGATAGTTTTTTTGGGGCCAAATATACATACTATATTTTATGGGAAAAAAATCCTATTTACCTGTCTTAATTGTTGGGTTGGTGAAAAGCGAGCCAATTGCCTCACATTTGTTAGTCTCATTGTACTTTGTAAATGAGAGTTAGTGATGTTGTGTTGTTGTCTACGTGGTTGATAATTTGCACGCCTTCTTGCCAAGTATTCATGTCTATTTTCAATGTTCATATTTTGTCTTCTTTGCCTAGCATTTTGTCTCCACCTTTCTCTCCTGTCATTAATCTTTTTTGTTTTTGTTTTTGAATATACATATAGTAATAAGTATAAACACAATTTGTGAGCATAATGTAGAAGTAAATAAAAGCTAACAATAAAACTTTAATAGAATATATACTATTCTACAGTATTATATACTGTACAATTTTTTAACTATAATTTTTAAATCTTAGTTCATATATAACGTAATGAATATATTTAAAATAAATCAATAAAATTGAATCTAAGTGCATCTAAACAAATAAAAGTGTAATATATCTTTTAGTTTTTAAAATATGTGCATATAACTATAAATATTTTTTATTAATTAAATCAAATTATATATTAATCGAAAAATAAAAAGTTTGAGGGGAGGGGGTCAAGGCCCATACATGGCCCCCTTCCCTCCGTCCCTGACTAAAGTGAAATTGATAGATAATTTGAACAATATGTATAAGATTAAGTTGGAAGTTTTAAATCTCAATACTACCGAATAAGTGTATTGAAAAAAAACACAAAAGTTTGAGTTTTTCTTTTTTGAGTTTTTTTCAGAAAAAGAAACATAGTGCAATAATTACATTGCAAATGAGTCTTTATTGGAAGTCTATAAGATTATATTATTAATCCAACATTGGCTACTTGTTACGTGTTCTAATTAAAGTATTTAAGTAATTAATTACATTGGTCGAAGTCTCTCTAGAAGTTGGATGTTACCACTAATTAAGTATTAACTCCCTATATTGGCATTGTTCATTCCAATGTTGTACTCAACCTTCTTCCCAAATTTGAAAAGAATGTTAAGATATTAACATGATATATTAAACAATTAAATTGATGTTGAACAAAATAGGTATTAATAGCAACTTACAATGACAACGTTTCATAAGTCTTATATTATAGTTAGATTGTAAAATCATAAAATCATCATCATCATAATAAAGAATATTAAAAAAAACCATCATAATAAAATACCAAACACAGTTCATAGCTCTCTTCATGCCCCGAAAATTCTCCAGGCAACCCATGTTCAGAATGCTTGCTTAATGCTAGTTTAGCATTTTAATTATGTTAATAGTATATTGTTAATAGTATATGTAATTAAATTGAAAAAAAAATGCATCTTGATGTTGGTATATATAAAGAAGAAGAAGAAGAAGAAGAAGAAAAGTCAATATTTGTTTAAAGAAGATGAATAGAATGTAAAGTGTGCTAAATAGTTACATATTTACATTCAGTTTATTTTATTTTATTTATTTATGTATTAATAGTGTTTTGTAAAAGTCAATCCATAACTCAGTCATATAAGAGATCATATTTTTTTAGCTTTAAGTGCTGGAAAAAGGTACGACGTAACGAAAAATAAAGAATTAAAATTAGTAAATATAACATATATGATATAACATGTGAAAAGAAAAATAGTAACATGATTAAATACATGAAACTTGTATAAAGATTTAATAAACCTAAATAGATGTTTTATACATACATGTCACCTTAAATTGTTGGCAGAGTTGTCAACAATATTATTGTGTTGATCCTCCATGTGTATTGAAAGAAGTATTGAGAAGAACCAAATATTTCTTTGAATAAGATGAATATGATGTAAAGAATAAAAGGATTTGATATTTAATTTTGGTAGAAGTAGAAGAAAAAGGAGGAATAGTATAACACAATATCATCTTAATCTTAAATTTATAATGAGAGAAGGCGCCAAAATTTAAATATCAAACAAATGATTCAGTTACCACTAAAAATGGGTTGGTTAGGATATCCAAACCTCAAAAACTCTTTTTCAAAAGTTTGTTACAGACTCTCTGTTCTTCTTAATAATGTGAAGTTTATAATGAGAGAAAGTGTCAAGATTTAAACGCCAAAGATATTTCAATTATCCCTAAATATGAGTTGATTAGGATATCCAATCCTGTCCAAAAAAAAAAAGTTGATCCTTTTTCAAAAAATTGAACATTTTTTACTTTCCCACAATATTAGACCAACCAATCAAAAATCAAAAGTTAATACAAAAGGTAAAGCGTTATAAATTCTCCAAAGGTTGCAAATTGAAAGCCGATCCTCACTCACTGATTTATCATGAAACAGAGAGAGATAAACGCTTAAAGAAAAGTGTTAAATATAGACCTATCACAATCAGGTAAAAGCAACATATATCGGAAAGCTACACAAGTAATCACAAATATGGGAGGGAAAAGGATTGGAACAGAACACCAATACACAGATCCAACGGTGACAAAAAAGGAAAATCAAAAGCTAATCGATGGTTGAGAAAATATAATATGTGATTATGCTATGCACAGGATTAAGTAAATTTGAAAGAAAATAAAGGCATGGTGATGGAATTAGGAAATAATAACAAAAAACTAGGAACCCCCAAAGGCACTAACATTCTCTTCTCTATGTCTCTCTCTCTATATCACCTTTTCTTTTCTTTCAGTTCACATTTCCTTTTCATCATTTTGGCATCTCTGGCATTTGATGTATCAACTCTGCCGCCCGATCGACAACCGTGACTTCTCCAGCGCCACATCGTCTGCGCTTTTTCCTTAGAGCCTTCCTCACCATGCCATCTACACTCTTTCCTCAGCGAATGACGTGGCATATCCTCTAATGCGTTTGCGATGTTGACGCCGATGGCAGCGGTGACGGTGCGAAGTCCTATCCGGTGGCGGTGTGAGTCGACGTCATGGAGGAGGACGTGGCCAAATCTAGATCTGAGCCGAGTGGGTTCCATTTTTTGTTTGTCCCTTCAACTTAGTTTCATCAGTCTATTTTTCATGGTTTCGATTTGGTGTTTTTGTAATGGATATCTTTCATGGTTTGGGGAATACTCAGACATTGCCATGTTTGATTGATAAAGGTTATGATTGTGGGAGGGATGTTGAAAAGAAGAGTGGAAAGAAAGGTTCAGTAATGGCTATGATGATTTTTTTTTAATGATGGGATGGAGACAAATGCGACGATGGTCTCTTCTCGTTTTGTTTGGTGTGGTGGATAATGGAAGATATGTGTTGGTTTTAGAAAGGCAAGAAGAGATTTTGTGAGTGGGGGCTGGTTTGGATGTGTGTGGTGAGAATGGGATGAACGTGGGTAGGTGGTTTTCGAAGGCTTTATTTTAATTTCTTTTTAATTTTCACTTTTGTGCTTTTGTTTCAAATATGGAATGACCGAGACAAATGGAAAAAGTAAGCGGACGTGAAATGAAAATTAATTGTAGTTAGGAGACACCAAGAAAACGGTTTTTTTTATATCCACTATATTTAGAGGTATAGATAACAAAAAGTACTTTCAATAGTTTTAGGAATTATGAAATTTCCAGATGATTTGTTCTCAAAAAGATTTTTATTATGAATAGATTGCAAGGCAACAAAACTAGTTTTAGAAAAAGATGTTAAAAATCTAGTTTCAAAGCATATTTTTGCCAGATGGCAATCCCTTTACAAGCTCAATAAGGCCAACAAGTCCTCTTAATCCCCTAATAAGCTCAATAAGACCTGCTCCCTCTTACTAGTACAAATAGATTTAAACCATTAACCTATCACAAGCCATAACTACACCCCCTTCTAGTTCAAAAGCAAAACTTGTTTCAATAATGCCTTATGCACTACTACAATAACCAATAAACCCAATACCTACAGTTCTCAAAAAACCTTATACTTAGAAAATCCTGATGTAATAACTATTTGCCTCATAGAAGATGAATGACTCTTTGAATCTTCTAGGAAAATAGAACAAAAAGATATTCCCTCAAAACTTCAGTTTCTACCAACGCACCCTTTCAAAAGAAGAATTTTTTATGAATTTATTTGCATAGACACTGATTCTATAGAACTTATTAGAAGACTAATGACCATAGAAAAATCTCTTTATCTCAAATCAAAATTCACAAAATATTGCCTCCATTAGATTGGCATGAATCAATACACCAACCAAAATCCTTTCCAAAACCTTTTTCTCCCAATAGTTTTGCATATTTAGATTAAATGGAAGCCTAGTATAATATATTATATTTAAGACCTTTTTCTCATTCTTGGTTCATTTGGTCTAAAGACGGATTTCCCTTAAGTTCCCAAAATGGTTTATAAATTGGTTCAATATTTTGGACCCCATCCAGATATATTTCCTGACTCTCTAGTCCTACTATTCAAAATTTCAAAGACTACACCACATTTCCTATAAGGTAAAAAAATTTATCTTTTCTCGCCATTTTTCGAGTTAGCTGGATAATCATTAGGACTATGCCTATGCCCTAAAAGAAGGTGATAAGTTTAAGCTCAGATAGTTAACAAGGTCGGTTTGCTCCAAATGGTAGGAGAAGTTTGACCTTAAATATGTTGCAGAAGAAAAGCTTCATGAATGGTTTCATCATAATCCAAAATATCTGAAGCTGTTCATAAGGATGAAGGTGAATATCAATTTCAAAATGAAAAATCTCAAAGCAAAACTGGAGTGCAGTTCCCAACAAGAGTTTCTCAAGAGGCTTCAGGAGGCCATGAACAAGAGTGGACAGTCTATAAAACAAGAAAATGATGAAGTGGGATCGTTAGGGAGTTTCACTTCCCCTGTGAAGACGATTACTTGGGTATAGAGTTTTCAAAAAATGAGTAACTTTTCTTCCAAAAGAAAATTACCTGTCTACTAAGACTTCAAAGCATTTGTCCTATCCAGCTCAAGATAGATGCTACATAAATTGGTACAACAAAACAACAAGGAGCAAGAAAAGTATGTTTGATGTGTTGAAATAAGATTCTAGTCAACAGAAAGAGAAATTCTGCGGACTTTAATAATAACGGCTGACAACTTTAATAAAGAAACCCGATAATGCACTGCTTTATTAAATTTTTTGCTATGGAATTATTAAAGTAAAAATCAACACACTTTGAAGATGCTCAATAATTCAGAAGATAACTCACCTCTCAATAATGCAAAAGTCATCCCTCTATAAATAGATTCAAAAATGAAGTTGTGAGGCATCGAGAGTTTAATAGAAGTTCTAAGTACTCACATCTTTGTAATTTCTAAATACTCTAAAATCGTGTATTCTTGTTATATCATTTCTATATATTGAAGAACCCTTTCAAATTTTTTTAAGTACTTTCTCTTTAATTATCTCCGATCATGTTTCTATATTTTGTATTTGTTTATGATTCCTTTATATATTCTCAAAACTGAACTTAGAAAACTAGAAAGAGATCAAAATCATATACTAGATTTAATAGATTCTATCAAAAATAGTCCCACTCTTGTTGAAGCTTTACGGGATCAATTATATTTTATGTTTCATACTATTGAATTTTATATCAATCTATTCCAGGAAAGATTTAATTGTTTATGTTGTGATTAATGTTTCAAATAATTATTGTAAAAATTCTGAACTTCTTTCATTCATCCTGCTGCCATTGTTAATATCCAAAACGGGGTAAAAGAATTACAAAAAAAGATTGGAAAGAGATATATGTGCAGAACTCCCAATGCTTTTTGGGATAGAAAAAAAGCATATAGTCTCTTTATCATATGAAGATGGATTTGGTGAACAAAACATATCAATAGAGGCAAGACCTATCCACACACACACATATGTTCTTACCTAGAAGTGCATCAAGAATGCAAGTAGTTCCAATGTTCATGCAAGTGGGGGTGGGTACCTTTAAAGACACTCTAATGCTCAAGTCAGTGAATAAATGAGGCATAGACTGGTAAAATAATAGCATGTAATAAGCTTGTGATACCTGGGGGCATTGAGCCCTTTATATAGTGTGAGGTGACCTTGTGATAAGTTAGGGATAATCTTCCCTATATAAGGGAGATATTCCTGGGATTGAGTAGATATTAGATATGTTCTATATTTGCAAGAGATATGATATAATATATGAGATATGATGTAATAATGACAAGATATAGTGAGATATAGAGAGATCTTGTATAGGATTTAAGAGATATCCTCAACTAAATCTAAGGTAGATCCACAGGAGACCTGGGCGCCACATGACCGATCTCTAGGACCTCTGTCCGAGCTATAGTGGTTCGGGCCAAGTTGTCTGACCCATATTTCTGGACCAATACATAGCCCTCGAGCTTTGTCGTAGGCCAAGTAACTGGTGCCGAGATGTCATGATCAAAGTGTCATGACCGAGGTATGTCTCCTGAGGACTATGTGCCAAGCGCAAATGAGTCGACTTGTTGTGTGCTGCTTGGTATGCCTTTTCATTTATTGTAGTGACAACCATTGGATTTAAAGTGATCAGCCCTAGCATTTCTATGAGGGGGTGGCTCAGATTTCTTGGTTTTGGTGATAGGTCGGGCTATGAATGCCGAGGTCCTTGGGCGAGCTTGAATTGCCTGATTATGGAAGTACGATTATGATGTGTCTCCTCAGCTCCTGAGTTATTAGATCAAGCGGCGAGGCCCTAGTCCTTGATTAGGTGGGGTGTTTGTTTTGCAGTAGTGTTCAAGTTACTCTTCTTGCCAATAGCCATTTTTTAGTCCATTTCGGATGGTCTTACAGTTGTTTGAGGGCGACCTGAGTGAGTCAAGATCCGAGTTTGTACTAATTTGGGTGAGTTTTTGTACTTCAGCTCCGGATGGTCCTGGTCATGGATGTTCACATGGTGTTTGTGGCAACTAAATCCCCTCATTTATTGATTACTCTAAGGCCTTACTTTGGCAATGTATAGGTCGGAGAGTGCTTAGCACTTGTGAGTACATCTTGATCTTATAATTCTCTTGTTAGAGAGTGCTCGAATATGCTCGGCTAGTGTCGAGGTTGTCACGCTGGAAGTTAGACTAGTCGAGTGGTTCAGAGCTTCTCATTGGTGCAGAGGCTATCCTACTTTCATTGGAAGTTAGACTTACCGAGTGGTTTAGAGCTCTCAACTAGTATCGAGGTTGTCCTACTTTCACTGTAAGTTGGACTTGCTAAGTGGTTCAGGCTGCTTGGTTGGTGTCGAGGTGTCCTACTTTCATTACTGCCGACACTGTCCTACTTTCACTAGAAGTTGGTCTTGTCAAGTGGTTCAAAGCTGCTTGGCTAGTCAAGGCTCATACTTTCACTGGAAGTTGGACTAGCCGAGTGGTTTAGAGCTACTCAGCTGGTCAGAGGCCCAACTTTCACTAAAAGTTAGACTTGCCGAGTGGTTCAAAGCTACTTGGCTTGTGGCGAGGCTCCTACTTTCACTAGAAGTTAGACTTATCGAGTGGTTCAAAGCTACTCAACTAGTGCCGAGTATCCTCTGTTCACTGGAAGTTTGGTGCTTTCTAGGTATAGTAGTGAGTATTTGAGTAGGCTTGGTATCTGGTACATAGTACAAATATGTCTAGCACATGAAAAATGGTCAGGTCATAATTGAATCTAAGATATAAAAGAATATATCTTGCATGAAATGAATCTTCATGGGATGTAAGAGGATATGTCCTGCATATAAAAATGTTCAGATTATGAATAAGATGATTTTGAGAGTAGTGGAAACATATCTAAGGGGAGCATAGCTCGGCCTTAGGGAGGAGTGCCTGGTGGGACCAAGGCTTTGCTAGAACTCGGCCTGAGAAGGTAGAGTGCCTGGTGGGACCAAGGCTTTGCCAGAACTCAGCTAAGATGCAGAGTGCCTAATGGGACTATGGTCTTGCTGAGAATTCGGCCTGAGAAGGCGGAGTGTCTAGTGCGACCAGGGCTTTGTTGAGAGCTCGGCCTGAGAAGGCAGAGTGCCTAGTGGGGATGCTGACTAGGGCTTATCAGGAGACTTGGCCTGAAAAGTAACTCAGGACGGTAATATGCCTCGGTGAGAAATTTAGGTTATACATTATGCATTTATAAAGAATTGATAAGATTCATGGAAAGCTCCCATTTGATCCGTGATCTTCTTCTTAAGGGTATGATAATAGTATGATAGTAATATTCTCAACCTCAAAAAAATCTTCGGATAAATTGTTTCGAAGAAAGTAGTAGTATTCTTGGCATCAAGAGATCTGCAAATTACTTTAATTCCAAGATAGGGGTATACTGGTACGTAAATTAAAATAATTTGAGTATGAGAATATGGAGATATGTCCTGCATGTAAAGAATCTTTGAATTACAAGTAAATATGTTATGAGTGATGAAGACATATCTTGTTAAATTTTGTCAGGAGACGATGATATAATTCAGCCAAAGGATGGGGTGTAGCTCGGAGGCTTTGGTGGAGCTCGTCCTGTCAAAGACAATGCTCGGCAACCAAGAATCAAGGTTAGTTGATCAAAATAATAATAATTAATTCGTATCAAAGTTGTTTGAGTATGAGGATAACGTGTCTAGCACTTGAAAAAAAATTTCACATCATTAGTGATTGACAATTAGGATAAGCTTGAGCCATATGTTGAGTGCAGATGGCTAACCACGGTTGTTAGGCCAAGTTGATATGCAATTCCTGTCAAGAAGGAGATAATATATATAGAAATGTGGCATCAATTAACCATACCAAACCTGGAGTGTAGTGGTTGTGCACTCTCTTTTTATGCGGTAAGTGGGCCAAGAGGTAACAGAGGTCAAGTGGGCAGGAGAGATAGCAAAGGACCTCGCTGGGAGGAGGTGGAGGTTGGCCGAGTGTAAATAGAGCTCGTCTTGTAGGAGGTAGAGGTCAACCAGAGATCAGCCAAGAGGAGAATAAGCTCAGCGGAAGGAGGCGGGAGAGAATCGATGAGTATTTGTGGTCTGGCTCATTTGCAAACCTTGATGGGGTAGGCTTGTTGCCCCATGGTGGGCGTCAATGTTCTTATCTAGAAGTGCGGTAAGAGTGCAAGTAGCTCTAACATCCATGCAAACAAGGGGTGCGGTACCTGCAAAGACACTCCAACACTCAAGTCAGTGAATGAATGAGGCATAGGTGGTAAAATAGTAGCATGTAATAAACTTGTGATACCTGGGGGTTAAGCCCCTTATATAGTGTGAGGTGATCCTGATAAGTTAGAAAATAATCTTTCCTGTATAAGGGAGATATTCCTAGGATTTAGTAGATATTATATATGTTCTATATTTGGAGATATGATATAATATATAAGATATTATGTAATAATAACAAGATATAATGAGATATAGAGAGATCCTATGTGAGATTTAGAAGATATCCTCAACTAAATTGGCGTCCGCGGGAGACTGGCCACCATGTAGTTGATCTCTAGGACCCATGTCCGAGCTATGGTGGTTCAGGCCGAGCCGCCTAGTCCATATTTCCTGTAGGTATAAGATATATATATGTATGTATATATATATATATATGTATGTATATATATATAGACACACACACATGTATGGATGTTTAAATGTTTTACTTAATTAATTTTTATTTATTTGGATATTTATATATACTACAATATTTTTTAATACCATATTACATATATATGTCAATACGTGCGTGTGATTTGTATTTGAACTTTTGGAGTAGAACAAAGGGAGTGGTTATTGCCGCATCCTTGTGTATATTGTCACATCATTTTAGTGACTTTTGTTTTACTATTCCTAAAATACTGTCGTCTAGTATTTATGCCAACCTTTTATCTATTGTCACACTCTTAACTATTTATAGTTAACTATTTTTAAAATTTCCCAAAATAAAAGTAGTGACTTTTGTTTTACTATTCCTAAAATACCATTGTCTAGTATTTATGCTAACCTTTTATCTGTTGTCACAATCTTAGCTATTTATAGTTAACTATTTTTAAAATTTCTGAAAATAAAAGTCATGACATTGTTTCCATTGATATTTTTAATAAGGATAAATAATAATAAAGACTACTTTTGAGATTTGCTCAGATGACACTCCATTCCAATCTTTAAAAAAAATGACAAACAAACAAATAGAGAACAAATAAATAAAATAGAAAATAAAAACTAGTGAGAGAATAAATTTTATAAATATAACTTTAACTCGACAAGTTTCTTAGTTCTTCAAATTAAAATCCTAAATTTCATGTCATCAAACTTATACCTAGCTTAAAGCAAAATTAAATTATTCATTTCTTTGAGTTGCTGCAAGATATATTTTAAAAAAGAGAGTAAAATACTAAGTTGACCCCTGATAAAAATAGCATTGATAAATTGGTCCCTGAAGGGAAAAAAAAATATTTGTGATCCCTCACAACTAAAAATGCAGGATAAATTAATTATTTTTTAATATTTTAGTGGATTTATTTATTCTATTTGTATTTTTATTAGAGACCAATTTGAATGATTTTATAAATAATCAGGGATCAATTTTCCTATAAATCCTTCAAAAATACTAAAGATGAGCTAATTTATACTACATTTCTCACTATTTTTCAATCACAAGGCTCACATATTATTCTCACGTAACAACTCAACTAATTTAATTTTGTTTTTAGTGAGATATAGAATTAAGAATATGGAATTTAGGATTTGAATTTTGAGAATTAGTTTAATCTAAGAGGCATGTCGAGTTGAAGCTACGCTTATAAAATTATTTTTCTTACTAGTTTTTATTTTTTATTAATTATTTATTTATTTGTGTATTTATTTATTTATTTTTGGTAAATAATGGGGTGGAGTATCAAATTTTGAGAAAAATGGAGTGGAGTGTCATTTGAGCAAACATTAATGGTACTCTTTGTTATTTACCCTTTTAATGGAGTCTCCATAGTTTAATTTTTTTATAAAGCCACTACATTATAATTTGTAAAAAAAATTGTACTCAAATCCCTAAAGCAACCTATAACTGAAAATATTAAATACAACAAATATCTAAAAGTCTAATTGACTACTAGGACTTGCACTCTTCCAATTAAAAGCATTAGAAATTTTAAATTTTTTTTTTATCACAATAGGTTACTTGGAGATTTGATTATATGAGTTTTACAATATAAAGACCCGATAATTTTTAAAATCATATAGACCTAATTAAAAAATTGATGAAAGCATAGATATATTCAAATTGATTAGACCTACTTCTTATTTATAAAAAAAGTATAGTATAATGTAAAATTTGTGAAGAAAATTTAGAATGTAAAAAATAAAGTATGAGATTGAATGAGTGTGACAATATACAAAAAGATTAAAATAACTATTAAACAAGGACAATTTAGGAATATTAAAACAAAACCCATTAAAAAAATGTGACAATAGATATAAGAGTGTGACAATAGTCACTCCCTAGAACAAAAATTCAAAAATAAATATATTTTCTTTTTTATAAAATTGGCCCCTCTAGTTCTGCCCTGATTATTTAAGGTGGGCAATCTTCTAATTTGGTTATCCCAAATTTTGAACCAATAATAGTTTTCAATAGTGCGCCATCCACAATAGTTCGAACAAATTAAGCGAGAAAACGGTTGGTTTCCCTTAACTGATTATAATTTAAGATGTAGAGAAGAAAATTGAGCCTAGATAGTGCAGCAACTTTACAAAAAGTACAAGAAGTAAGCTAGTCATCTTCTTGTCGCACAGATTTTCTAAGCTCTTCTTTGAATAGATGTCTATATCCTGTTCCTTATATTCCTCCATAGGCGAGCCAAGACTAGACCTTCTTTGACGATAAGATCTGGATCAGAATCATTAAAGCAAGTTCCTCAAATTAAGGAGGGGGTATCAAAACATTGAGGTAAGACGTAATGATTAAGGCACTCGCTAGAGCCAGCGGTCCAATCAAAGTACTTGCAAGTATTTGAAACCGTATTTCATTATATTAAATTATATTAATTTGAGTTGGTTCGATATCTACTTATTTGTGGTTCCCAATCATCTGAGAGATATCCATAGAAAAAACTTATCACAAAAAGTAACAAATTTTCTATGTTAAAATTTTCTTTATTTTCATTTGTATGTGTTAAATAAAATTACCGAGTATTTTATTTTTTGTTTATTTTGAGTGTAATATAATATTAAGGAAAAATTACACAGATTTTATAAGATTTATTGAAATTCATTTTACCCCTCTATTTATCTACACAATATTGATCTCTCATAAATGTACTATTCAATGTGCAATGGAATGGAGGACTATGTAATAATTTTATAAATTTAAGGGAGGTCAGTATAATAATTTTATGAACTCAAGAATTTTCTGAGCAAATTTTACAAATAGAGAGGAATCAAAGTAAATTTTATCAAACCTTCAGAGAGATCATTATAACTTGCCCTACTAATTTTAAAATAGTAATATAATTTTCATTTTTATTTGGCCTTATCGACAATGTTTCCTTTTGAGTCACAATCGCACACTTTCATTTACACTGTGCTGCTTCATGCTTATTTGGTATATCTATTATTTTATTTCTTTTTTTACTAGTTTATGCTTCTGATCGAGCTCACTCCAACCCATAATCAACGTAGACAGCGATGTTTTGTGTTTATTAATCAACACTATCATTGTGGTAAGACAAAGTGAACTACCAAAACTTTTGGAGTATATGAAAGCAAAAACCACTATAGTGAGCCACACAAAAACCACAATACTGACACGGCCAGTATTGGGCTTGGAAGTTGGCCTCCAACCCTTGCTGCAGTGGCTCTAGGCCACCTTCATCTTTAATTTAAATAATTCATACCCTCCTATGAAATCTTATTTAGATTTGTTTTTCCTTTTGTTCAGAAGTTTACTCTAATTATATTGAACAAAAAATGAAGACTATTCTATTATCTTATTAGGATGGACGAACTTAGGTGACTGTCATAAAGTGAATGTTAACACTCCTTAATATACGGAGAGAGAAAAATATGATTTACATTTTCGATGTAAGCCTCCAAGCTAAATTTTAATTTTGATGCATTAATAGTATAAATTTATTTTACATCATTTTCCAATTAGAATATTTCATTTTCAATAGTGGGTATAAAAGTCAACTATTATGACATATGTGACAATATATAATTGGATGACTATGTAAAATTTTTTACTATATCAGTATATGGCAATTAAATCCTTGTTATTCATGTGCCAAAAGGGAAAACGTAAGGGTTTGTTTGGTCTAGTTTCCAGTTTTAGTTTTCATTTTCAGTTTTTCAATGTTAAGGATTTTATGAAGGAAATATTGAAAATTGAAAATGAAAACTAAAAAGTGAAATTTATAATTTTCAGAATTTTCAGATTTCCTTCACAAAATCTTAAAAATGAAAAACTAAAAACTGGAAACTTAAACCAAACATGCCCTAATACTCTCTCCATCCTTAAATAATTGTCAAGTTTTAAGTGCGCACTGGAATTAAGAAAATGATTAGGAAAACATTAAAGTTAGAAAAAATTTAAAATAATATATTGAATTGTCCTTATTTCTTTTTAACAATCAAACTTTCTCTCCCTCCTCTATTATATCTTTTTCCTCCTTTAATAGTATTCCTTCTGTTCCTTATTAATAGTCGTCTTAAGAAACCAAGACAAATTGGTACATAAAAAAGTTAATGTATCTAGTTACAAATTGTAGCGAGATACATTATTATAGCCAGATACATTAACTTTTTTATATATCAATTTATCTTGGTTTCCCCATATAACTATTAATAAGGAATAGATGGAGTATTAATAGGAGTATTATTGAAAAAAAAAATTAATACTACTTAAATTTTTGAAATGGGACAATCAATTATAATATATAACAAGAGAATAGTGCATTTGAAATTGTTTCCCAACTATTTACAATGATAAATGCATAAAATTATTGGTAATTTGGTAATTAATAGCTCTAGATAGGTGTGTACATGGGATAAGTTGGGTCAAGATAGATCGAACCAAAACCCGGCACTATTTTTATATCGAATTAAATTTTGGAACCCCAAACCCACCCGATAATAACCTGACTAGTGATCGGGTAAACTAGTCAACCTAACCTTCAAACAACATATAAGGATTTGAAATTATACATATTAAAGTTATGAAATTTTACAAGTAAAACAAAATTTGAGACATATTTTATTATATATATTTCAAAATAAACTATATCAATATAAAAATAATATCAAGTTACATAAAATATATTAATTAAACAATAAAATCTTGTAATTTATCACTAATTATTTTCAAAATATATATCTCTATAAGACTTATTTGACTTTGGGCAGTCGTGCCAACCCAAACTATGACTAAACCAAGAAAAGTGCACATGGTCAAATTTTAAGACCTTAATCCATCCCAATAAGCTTAAGGGGCCGGGTTGTCAACACCCTTAGCTCTACATAATTAACAGATATTTTGATAATGAGAATCATTTGTATATTCTAATTTTAAATACATTTTTTATTCATTAATTAAGAAAATAAAATCATATGATTTGATTTTGGTTGACATTTAGCATAATGATCATTTTTTATTCATCAAAATTATATATTATTTATTTGATATAATTCATAATATTATGAGATTCTAGAAAATCTTAAATTTAGTACATGTATCATTATAATATAACAATATAAAAATTTGTATCATAAATGGGATGAGCATAATAGAAAAGTTTGAACATAGGGTGTGCAAATTTTATTAGAATAAGAGGCAGCATAAATATCTAGAAAAGAAAAAAGAGAACGTAAATAACATCATGTAATCGACTAATTAATTGGACAAAATTATCAGTAATTTGGTAATTAGTATCTCTATATAATTAATTGATATTTCACTGATATTTAGCATAACTAGCATAAATTTTATTCTAATTTTAAATCAATTTTTTATTCATCATTTAAGAAAATAATATTATAAAATTCTAGACATATGTGTCGTGAAATAGAATAATTAATAGCTCCATATAATTTCATGATATTACGATGGTGACTTCACAAATAGATTTTAAAAAATAACAATGTTCTCTTCTTTTTGTCATTCAAGATCACTCTTTTTCAATTTCCAGTGATGGCATCAAAGGTGGTTTTGTATCTTATGTGAATTCTAGCAAAGTGAAGCGGAAGTCGAAGGTATTGGTGGTTTGTCTATGGAGACTCTGAATCTTAAGAATTTAGCTAAGAGTAACAGAGCTAATGAGATGGTTCTCCAAGATGAAAAGGTAGATCCAGTTGCTTTATGAATCATTGAGTTTATAAATAAGAATGTTATCCATAACTCATTTTATTGTTTATATAAATTAATTAGTTAATTAGTATATACAATTAGTTATATATTTAATTATTTTTATCTTTGTTATACACAGGTTGTTGACAGGTTCTGACCCTTTAAGTTAAAGAATAAGTCAAATATCTTCTCCAACCAATTCTTCGAATCTGGATGAGCTAAGTAATGTCATTTATATTGCCGAGATGAAGATCATAGAAGATTTGATGGAGTGTGACAATGTTTGTATTTACTTATGTATCTTTATATAAAATATGAATGTTATTTGCTTATAGTAAAATAGTCTGATGTGTTTAGGATGTGGCCTGATGAAAACCTTTGTCCTTTAACCATGTAGTCGAAGGTTTGATCCTTACTCATAGGAATAGAGCGCATTTCGTGGCTAATTGTTTGCCTCTCCGATAGTACTCCGACGACGAGGGATTAGTCACTATTATTGGCAGTGATACCTGATTTCAATAAAAAATAGTCTGATATGTTTTTTTTTTTGCTACTTTATTTTCCATTAAAAGCATATTTGATTTTAGCTACTATAATTGAGTTTTGAAGTTGATAAAAAATTGTGTTATCAATCTTGCAAAAAATGCCTGAAGAAAGTTGACTATATTGAAAAATAGTATCATTGCACCCAATGTGACAACTCTGACTATGTTATCACCCCTAGATATGTAAAAACTGAATAATATTTTGAACTCTCTTCACTATGGTAGGTATTAACATTTTGATTGGATTAGGTTTAAGCTTTAATTATGGGTGAGAGGTGGTATGGGAAGTATATCCAGTGGAGGTTGATGTTATCTTGGATAAAAGGTATATTTTTAAGGTTTTGGTGAAAGATGTCAATGGACTAAAAGGAGATAATGTATATACTGTTGTAAAGACATCTACTGATGAAGATCTTATCAACAAATATTCTATGTCTTGTAATCCATATGAGTCAAGTGTATGCATATCTCCCAAAGGTAGTCAAGTATGTCCTATAGATGTTTTCATGATCTTTGTTGTTTTTCTAATGTAGGAACCTCTTTTGAGTAGTGGTGGGGGAATTAATGAAGCCATCCACCTTAATGTATATATACCTTAATAATTTTCAATTTTGACTAATACCAACATCTGGATGAATTATTTATAATTTGTTTTGTAGGATTCTGTTTCAGATTCAGAGGTGAATTCAAGCCACAAAACACCAACAAAAAGGAGTTATCATGATACGGTGATGAGAACACTCAAGTTGGTGATGGAGATTTCACTGCACAATCATCAAGCAACAAAATGAAGAAGTTGGTCATCAAGAAGGATAATAGTTTCTAAGCATTTTTAATAGTTTTAAGTTGGTCCATTTGGCTTTATTTAGAGTTATAATAAAACAATTGTAAAGGTGATATCGTCTTTGCCTGATTTTTTTTGACTGAGCTATGCTCAGTTGGTTTGGAAGTAAGCATTTTGTTTTATGGTTTTAAGTTGAGATATGTTAAACTGTTTAGGTTTAATAGTTTTATATTTTCAGAAGTGGTATTAATTATTGTTTTTTTAAATTTTTGATTTGGTATATCATATATATACAGTACTAACTTTTGGAATATCATCACAATTAATACTAAGAGAATAGTGGCATCAAATTTGTAGCTGCCTATTTACCATAAAAAAATGGATAGAATTTTTAGTCATAAATGCTACTTATAAATTACTCAATCATTGTGGTTTTATTAATATAAATTATAATTCTGGTGTGAATTTGGTATATAATGCTATATATAGATATGTATGGATATTGTAGGTTGTGATGTGATTTCGATAAATAAAATCAAAATTGATTCATGATAAAATATGAATTTTTGAATATTAAAAAATTAATATTCAAGATTTTAAGTAAACTCTTAACGATTAATATCTTATATATGTCTATACAAATAGCACAATCAGTGGCATTCTATGATCATCACATTTGAAAAAATATATTGAATTGAATGATTTAAAGTAAACATATAATCATTAATATCTAATACATATCTATACAAAGCGCGCTAAATGACATTAAAATTTGAAAAGAAGAAATTCAAAATAGTCTTTTAATTTCAATATTCGGTATATATACTTAGTGCAAACTTGTGATTAAAATAGGAATATAAAATAGGAATATGTTTTAAAAATGTAAACATAGTTTTAGAAATGAGGATTTTTGAAATTAAACCAATCGAATTATATAATATTATACAATAAAAGGATATATTATAGATATATTATTATATAAATTGTGATTATTACCAATCAAAATCAACTCTTCATCCTTAAACCTATATATATCTATATTATTAATAATTTAGACTCATTTCAAGGAAAGTTTTTCCACATGTCACTTCTTTAATAATTTAGGACCCACAATTTTTATAACTTTAACAATTAATCATTTTTTAAAAAAGCATGACTGTAATTATTATATATCATTAAAATATCCTGAAAATTAGCAATATTTAATAGTAGAGCTGCCCCTCAACAATTAAAGAATGAATTTTTAGATATTTTCCTGCAATTCAAATTTTAACATTCCATATTTGTTTATTTTCATTATTATAGTCAACTTCATATGTGCCAAATTAGGCTAATAATTTCATTTAATTCACACAAATAAAATGCAATTTTTATATTTGTGATCAAATATTAAATTCTAATTAAAATTACATACATATTGAACTATTTTAACGACATATATGATCGGCATACTTGGTGAATTATGGTTGGAATATTTTAATCAATATATATTCATTTTTCCTCTCTTTTAAACCTCAAACCCATATAAGTATCAATCATTTGATGTTATTGTAAATTACTATCATATTAATCGGATATCAATTGCTATTTTTTCTGTATTGTATTACATCAATTGTCATTTTATATCACAAAGATTTAGTTTGCCTTTATTGTTATATATTGTAATAAGTGTTTTTATTTGAAATTTAATCTGATATTAATTCAAAAGTTTCCTAATTAATATCAACTAAGTAATATTTTTAAATCAATATGATAATAACTTTAATTATAATACCATGTTTAAATCAATTTTTATATAAAAAATATATCATTTTTAATCATGATTTTAAAATCAATTTAAATATATATGATATATATATATATATATATATATATATATATATATATTATTTAATCACATTTCTCAATTTCTATATTCTATCTTTGTTATTTATTTTAATTTAGTTTGTTTAATTTTAGCAATAATTATTGTTAATCTATACTACTAATAATTTAGACTCATTTTAAGAAAAGTTTTGTTAGATGTCATTTATTGAGAAATTTATGCCCCACCATTTTCTACATTTTTAGTTAAAGTAAATTTTTAAATATTTATTTGCATTGTAATTATTAATTTTTTTTTCAAATTATACTTTCATATCTCTATTTTATTAACACTTACTGTATATTAAATATTATGTCAATGATCAGTTCCACAATTTTTAAGCATTCAATATATTATAAGCCTTAAAATATTATAATTGAAATTTTTTATAACTTATGTTTGACATTGCAATGAAAGGTATTATAATATTTAATATTATTAATAAAAAATAAATAAATTAAAAAGCATAAAAAATAAATGTATTCATAAATTTGAAGAAAAAATGTAACCTTTGCATAAATATAATTTTTGGAAACCAACATAAAAATAATAAATCAAACCAAAAATTTAAAATTCATTCCCCAACTTAAATGTTAGAAAATATTCCTACATTCATTTTACATAATTAATTTTTACATGCATATATATTCTTTTGCAAATTAGTGCATATTTTCTCCTAAATTTATATCTTTCCTAAACAGTTATATCAACAATCCATTTTTCAATTCTTCCACTTTCTTAAAAGTTTCTACCTTCAAATTAAGAGTTTTTGAAAGTCAAAAAAAAAAATAAAATCTATCTACCCGTCTCAATACACCTTATTTGATATTTTGTAACTTAAACATTCAAACTTATCAATTCCATAATTTTTCATATTAATTTCATTGAAAAAAGACTTCAATTTTTCAACTATATTAAAATATTAAAAAACTCATTTCCACAATTTACACTTCTTTGATAATGGTACTAATTATTTATTAAATTTTATAAAAATTAAATAATTACATTACTTTTATATTGAAAATATTTGTATAATTGATGCACTACTTCAATGATTGAGATGACATAAATTATGATTATTTATGATCTTTTTACTAGATATAACTATATTTTCAAATTGATATTTAAATTTACTAATAGGAAATAGAAGGAAATGAAATATGATTGAAATCTCATGAATTAAATTTATTTATTATTTTTTATTAATTAGAAAAATATATTTTTATGTTTTTATAAATATTCTAATTTATTAAAAAGACATAAATAGTTAGGGATTACAAAAAAAATGTTGAAGTAGATACCCATGGGGATTGCTCGCATAGGTTTAGTCTTTATGTAGACAAAGTAGAATCCCTACATTGAAATTATTAGTTATTTTTTCTAATTTTATTTTCATATCTCTATTCTATTAACATATACTCTACATTGAATATTATGCCAATTATCAGTTTCATAATTTTTGTCGATTAGATCCACAATTTTTAAACATTCAACATATTACAAGCCTTAAAATATTATAATTGAAATTTTTTATGACTTATATTTAACACTGCAATGAAAGGTATTATAGCATTTAATATTATTAATAAAAAAAGATAAATAAATTAAAAAGCATAAAAAAATATAAATGCATTCACGTATTTGAAAAAAAAAAGACCTTTGTACAAATATAATTTTCAAAAATCAGCATAAAAATAATAATTCAAATAAAATATTTAGAATTTATTTCCCAACTTAAATGCTGGAAAATATTCCTTCATTCATTTTTCATAATTAATTTTTACATGCATATTTTTTACAAATCAGTGCATATTATCTCTTAAATCTGTCTCTTTCCTAAATAGTTATATCAATGATGTATTGTTCAATTATTCCTCTTCCCAAAATGTTTCTAATAACTTGAAATCAAGAGTTTTAGAAAGTTAAAAAAAAATCTATATACCTGTTTCACTATACTCTATGTGATGTTTTACAACTTAAATATTGTAACTTATCAATTTCACAATTTTTTTGTATTAATTTGTTTAAAAAAAGACTTAAATTTTTTAACATTAAAATATTTTTAAAAAATAATTTCCACAATTTACACTTCTTTGATAATGATACTAATTATTTATTCATTTTTAAAAATTAAATAATTATGTTACTTTTTTTAAAAAAAATAATTGTATAATTGATAGATTACTCCAATAATTGAGATGACATAAATTAGGATTGTTTATGATTTTTATACTAATTATAACACATTACTTATAAAATATATTTTAAAATTAATATTTTAATTTACTAAAAGGATGTACAAGGAAAGGAAGCATAATTGAAATCACATAAATTAAATTTATTAATTATTTTTGTTAATTATAAAATATATTTTTATACTTTTATAAATGAAATATTTTAATTTACTAAAAAGCAATAAATGGTTAGGGATTACAAAAAAAATGCTAAAACAATTACTCCATAGGAATTACTTGCAATGGGGATGGGTATGGGGGATGAGGTCCCTATCCTATGAAACTTGCTAATTCCACATATATATAAATAATTTAAATATCTATCTATATATATATATATATATATATATAGAATCACACCTTCATTTTTTAATTCTTCCTATTGAATTTGCATTATGTATTTCTTTTTTATTTTGGATTATGTTATGTAGTAGTATTTATTATTATGGATATTTATGTTTTGAATCTCAAAGTATTTTTAAATTTTTCTCCTTTTCAAATTTTTTTAATAAACCCACAATATTCGTAGGATTCAAATCCCTTTGGGGAATAGGGAATGGGACCCTGACAGCAATGAGAATAAGGATTAGAGGCAAAATTCTAAACGAGATATGAGATGAGATACATGTCCCTTCTCTTATAAATACTCATTGTCATCCCTATAAATAGGATATAGAAAAATCATTCACTTATTCTCTTTCATTATTCAATAATTTCGACTTTTAAAATGTATAAAATTTTCATAAAATAAGCTCTTTATTATTAGTTAACGGTCATCTACTAAGAGTTTTTGACCTTATAAACATGATATTCAAAATAAGATATAAAATAGAATGACACATTCATATTTTGTTCATGTATTTAATTATTTAACTATTAGCTTATTTTCAAAATAAATTTATATACTCAATTTTTTATAAGATACATTTAAATAAATTATTATTTATTTTCAATAATAATCAACAAAGTATTTTTTATTATCATTGCATCGCATTTGAAACGACTAGTATTAACATACAAATCAAACAAAAATTTTGTATAGGAATTTGAATACAACATTAATTACAAACAAATATTTTAGAAATTTATCTTAAAATAGTTTATCTCATTGTATTTGTTTTAGATTCATACACTATTTAAATTATAGATGTTTTGAATATATCTGTTGGATATAACTACCATATATTGAGAATTATTTAATAAAATAAATTTTCAGTGCTTTACTTCAAAAAAATTAAATCCCGTGGGGTCACTATACTAGTTTTTTCTAAATAATTTTTTTGAAAAATCGATAATTATCCAAGAATGGGAGAGTACGTAATAATATTCAGCAATTGAAGCTTCTTAGAAACCAGAACTTGTCTTTAGTGTCAAAATACTATACTGATTCATCGATGAATTTTGAAAGTTCTACATGGAATTTCGTACTTTTTAGTGGAAGATAGTTACTAGGCCACAATTTGACTTGGACGTGAAGAAAAGGAAGACGCAACCAAGCCGAGACAAGGATGTAGACAGTCATGCTCTCATAATATTGCTTTTGAGAGTGATGGATTGATGATTTGAAATGGGTGTAACGCATACCTAACCCCACTGATTGTCACTTTCTCAATTCATATTGAAGGAAGTAGATGTCTTAAGCATGAGGTTTTTTATTCTAAATTCGATGATTGTTATGGAAGCTATTTGGGCAACAATTTAATACACAGATTTGTTAGGTGCATGTTTTGCTGAATTTATATAATTTCTTTAATATTTTACATATGTTGTACTCAAAGAGAAGAAAATCTTGAAACATGACTAAAATAGTAAAATTTTGGATATCAATTAGAAGTTTTAAAGCGTACATGTACAATTGGTGCTTTGCCCTTGATAATTTAAATAAGGGTTAAATGCATTTTACCACTTAACTTTAAGTCATGTGTAATTTATATCCCGATTTTTAAACGTGTATCGTTACACCTCTTAACTTTTCAAATTGCAAACACTCCAGGATAATTTTGACAACTAATAAAGATAAGATTTATTTGCACTTAACCCCCTTGATGTTTCTAATTTGAGGAACCGATATATTGTCTGTGAATTCTATGTGCAATTAACCCCTTGATTTTTTTATTGTGTGCAACCCAACACCCTGCAATGACTTAGAGTTTTGCACTATTTGAAAAATAGGGTTTTTTTTTTACATAGTTTGGAAAGTTTAAAAAGTGTCATGATGCACATTTTGAAAAGTCAGAGTGTAAATTGAACATAACCTAAAATTTAGGAAATAAAATACATTTAACCCTAATAGTGACAAAATAATTTAAATAATAGTGCCATTATAAGTAGAGAATTGGTTAATATAATGTACTCAGACTATCGGCTCATGTTCCAGTGGATTCATCTCTTAGATGCATTGAAAAAGTGAAATAGAAATTTTTCAAAATAAAATGAATGATCTTAAGGTTCGTTTGGATGGGATATTTTTAAATTTTAGAGAATTTAAAAGAAAAAATGCCAATTGTGTCAATTGAATTCCCTTCATTTTCAAATTATTGTGTTTGGATAATTGACAACCATAGTGGATGGTGCGTGGACGCCCTGTTGATGTTGGCAATAGAAGGTTGGTGGCGGTGTGGGTGGGGACGGACAATAGCAATCAATGTCCTGGTTGCCAGCCAGTGACTGATGGAGGTGGTGCGTAGCAAGCGCGGGCGGTGACCGCAGTGGGAGTTCGCGAGCGAGACGATCATTGATATGCAAATAGGGGTTGATGAATGATAGTAGACTTGGCAAGAGTGCGAGTCATGAGACAAAGATGAAAGGGAATTTCAGAATTCTTTCTATGTAGAAAGAATTTGAAATTCACTCTTTTCAAGTTTTGAGAATACCCAACCCTAAGCAAGGAAGTTCATGTCTAGTCAATTGAAATTCTCTCAAAAAATAGATTACCCTATAAAAATACTTTATCCAAATGCAACCTATGGGTTGATACAAAAAGTTGCTTGTGGATGCATTAATGTTTTGCATACATACAAGTATCAATCCTCTTATAAGTAGTGCTTTGTCTATAGTACACCAATTGAAGTGTGGTGTACAATGCATAAGACGTTTAGTCACATTTACAATGTGTAGTTAAAGTAGTCACTCACTACACTTTTGAAAGCATTTAGCCACACTTTATAAATGTGACTAAACATCCATGTGGTACACCACACTATATCAAATGTACCATAGCCTTCACCAAGTAATAATATTACGGTGAAAGTTATGGTACACCAAATGAAGTGTGGTGTACCATACACCAAGCATTTATTCACATTTACAAAGTGTAGCTAGGAATATTCATAAGTGTGGGGAATGAATTAACCTCACTTTGTAAATATGGCCAAACGTCTTGTGTGTAGTACACCACAATTCATCAAGTATACTATAGACAAAAGCTAATGGTACAGTTACATAATTCAAAAGGTATATATATATATATATATATATATATGATATGATGATCCGTTACTCCAGGAGCAAGTCGCACACTTATTTCATTCTATAACTCTTCATTCATATTGAATTTAATCAATTTGACTGTTGATTTATGTCATATTATATTAACGATCAAGTATGTCAAATTTCAGAAAAATTGGACAACAATAGCTATGTAATTTATTAATCGATATTTACTTATATTTTCCAAACCATGTTATCCGTCAAAATAAAATAACATAATGAACTATCAAATCATTTTCAAATTGTATGAAACTTTATATACTTGATCAACTTGGTAGGAACTTTAAATTCAACTGTTGGATTGATGTGATTTCATGTCTAAAAAAAGTTATTAGATGGAGTAAGTATATCAAAACTTACTCTTAAAGTAAACGGATCCCCATATATATATATATATATATATATATATATATGTATGTATGTATGTATGTATGTATGTATGTATGTATGTATAAAGTGAGAGAAGTAATTTTATATAAGAATGAGAGGAGCAAATATGGGCTATCAGATCTTGCATTAAAGTTAGGATTAATACATAAAGTCATGTGACATTTTTAAGTGATCATTGATGGATGGTTGTCGCTGACATCCTTAAATTGAAAATGGTAAAATAAAGTTCAAATACCAAATGCACCAAAACTTAGTTAGGATGCAACTTGGGTTATCTCTTAAGGAAACTATGTTACTTAGTTGGAAAAACAGAAGGGTTTTGCAAATCAATTTGTCACCATTAAAAATAACTAGGAATAATCAATAATTAAAAGCACTAGTGCAAGGGCGTTCCTATTAATCCTAGACCAAGGATTGAAAACATTAGTGGCTATTAATAATTAATTACTGGCAATTACACTAATGATCAATCGATCTCTATAAGTTGACTAATGCAAATAACTAGTAACTAGGATCCTAACTTCCTAGAAATTACATTGATTTAGCACACCAATTATGATATCTTGACCCCAATCGAAAAGTCAATTATGATGTTCTCCCTTAAACATAAACCAATTGATCAGTCAATTTATGCTTAAAGGGTTTCCCTAAACGACAATCGTCAATTTAGTTATTTCACTAAAGATTATAACAATCACTACAATAATTATAAGAATAGAAACTTAGGAACATTGAGAAAACTAATGTATTCAATAAAAAAGGTCTCAAACATAATCTCAATTCATACAGAAACCCTTACACTAGTAAGGAAAACTACTGTTCTATCTCCTGAGGATTACAAATGTGAAATAAAAATAGTACCTGAATCAATTAACAAAGAACCTTGCTTCTCCAAGAACAATAGTCAATCTCTAATGAAATCCCTAAAAGAGTAGAGAGAGAGAGAGGAAGGAGGAGAAGATAGATGGCCATCAAAGTACTACTACTAGAAATCCATGGGATACCGACGGATTTGAACCCAGGAATTACCAAGGTGTCTCCGATGGGTTGTTGGCCCTTTGCATCATCAAACATTTTATTATTAATTTACATGACAGCCCATTGGTAAACCTATCAGTAAATGATAGCGCCACTTAGCGCACAGATTTTCCGATGGGTATAGACAGGTTACTTATATTTTTATTTGTTTTATTTTTTATTTTAAATTACCGATGGGTGTACTGATGAGTTATTTATATTTATATTTTATTGATTATTGCTATTAAATTACTGAAAGGTAAATAATATTTTATTTTTTTATTATCTTTTTCTTTAATTACCAATAGGTTTACATATGGGTTTTTTAAATTTCTTTTCATTAATTATCGATGGGTTTACCAATGGATTTTTGAAAATCTTGCACGTTGGCACCCAACTCTTGGTATCCCCTATACCATCCGTAAACCTCTCGGTAATTATTGAATTGTAGAACGCATCATTTTACTTAAAGCTATCGACGGGTGTACCCATCGGTAACCTATGGGTAACCTCCGAATATGTTCCCACCGCACTTCTTCCCTATTTCTCTCTTCACTCCTCTCATTCCCCTCTCTCCCTCTGTCACCGCTGCCACTCCTCCTTGTCGTTCGCGTTGTCGGAGCTTCGTTTGAAACGAAGACCACCAATGCGATCCTCATATGTTGGTGAGCATTTTAATCAATTTCATTTTTTGATTTGGCTTAGTTTTTTCATTTATTTCTAGGTGTCTATAATGTCATTTCTTAATGAATTGAAGATTAATTATTGTTATTATTTTGTTAATGTAGGTGTTGTGTTGACCCTTGTCAATGAGTCAATGACATTGATAGTGGACATTGAAAGTAGTTTTTCATCTTTTTTCATTATTTTATTTTTATAAATGTTTACAGTTGTGTGATATTAAATATTTGTTCATGTTGGATTTTCATGATTGGATAGAGATAGCAAAAGGATTCTTTTTTTTTTTCACTTAGGAGAGGTTTGTAACAAAGTCCTTCTTATTTATATTGTTTAATATGTATGTAGGATAGAGTTGTAGGAAATGAGGATTGCATGACTGGGGAAGGGCGTAGAGGTCCTTTCCGACTTGTTTGAATTATTTGCTGTGGATTCTTTGTGTTTGCTTAGACTATAAGATGTATGTTGTGGAGTTATAAGGGGATGCACAATAGAACAATTTTTAGGATTATATAAATTGTATGTGATTATTAAGAGTATGTAACTGTTTAACTATGTCTATTTTGTTGTTGATCTTTAATAATATCTATTATTGTTGAATTGATTGAAATATCTAATGATGGAAGCTCCTAATTTAAGGGGAGATACTGTTGAATTTTTTTTTTTAGGAAAAAATGATTAAAAGTAATTGTATTAAAAAAACTTAATGACCTTTGAATATTATGGTGTATGCACATAATTAAAATGCATTCATATTATCATATAAAAGCCTTAGTGATCATATGCCAGGTTGAATTATCATTGTAGTTAAGACATCTACCCAAATTGGAGAAAGATGAAATATGTGTGTGTGTGTGTGTGTGCTCAAACAAAAAGATAAAGCAAAGTGCACAAAACAAACCTATATTTAGGGATAGGCCACTCTGTGTTAAAACTTGAATGGAAACTTCTACAACCTAATACACCACCACCTACATCTGCAAAGTTATGATCTATTTATTATAGCCCAAAATGTTAGACAAGTCTATTATGTCTTATCTTGGGAAAAGTAGGTCACACTAAAGGTTGTGAACAAGATAAAACTAAGAGGTATGATTGAAATAGAAGAATATACTGTTGAATATGCTTATCAAGTGGACGATCCACCCCTTGGAGGGCAATAATGATGCAGACAATCCTAGAAATCCTCTTCCATTGACAACTAGGGAAGTTGACATAATTGAATGCACAAATAACCACCCAATGAGAAACCACAAAAATGAAATAAGTGATAGTAGTAGTGATGATTCAAATAATGATCAACAACAAAGTGATGATGAAAACAGCCTTGAACTTTCAAATTAACTAATGTATTCAATATTAAATGCAATATTGTTATGAAATTATTTGAAATTTCCCAATGTAATTTATGTTTTTTATTGGACTTTTTCATTATTTCAGGATAGCTTGGTAGAGGAGGGGCTAACCTTAGAAAGTTGGTTTACCCACCACCCTTTCCGCCTCTTCCACTACCCCTCGCACCACCTCTACCACCTCCCCTTTCACCACCTCCACCTCCATTCTTGCCATTACCACCACTCTAGCCTTTAGGATGATGCCCACTCATCAACATGTTGGCCCCCACCTCCCTTTGATTCCCAATCATAGCCTATCCAGAGCAGTGACCTTCCTCCAGCCTACCACTGCCCCGACTTCTAACCCCGTATCTCACTAGACTCCTGCGTCCTTGGGTGGGTCGCAAACATGAGACCTGGATGGGAGGCCCCTGGATAGAAGGTAGGCTACTTGGGTCTGACGGTCGATCGCTCTGTAGATTAGGCTGAACGGTAAATATAGATAAGTTTAAATAAGTTTTCTATTACATTCTAATTTTGCATTGCATATGATATTTAAAATATTTTCATTGTATTTAACAGTTTGACCCATTTACTGAGGGTCACCATAGGATCATGGAGGTTATACAGAGTATGTATAACCATCGTGGCCCACCTACCGCATGCACGATGTCAAGGAGCTGGTGGGGGGAATGGAAGGTAATTTTATGATTTATTTGCTTTTGTTAAAATATATATATGTTTATATTATTTAATCATATAGTTATGATTACTTATGTGTTGTGAGTTTTGTGAATGTAGAGGACATTTTATATTCAGCCCAAGCATGAGCCCACCATTAAGAGGGCTTGGAGGATTAGGTCCTTCAAGCGCTTGCAAGACATGTTCATGATGTTCGCAAAGGACAAATGAAAGCTCGTGCCTAAGTGATGCCACCCTCAGCGAGCTCGATGCCATTGGGCATCTAACCTGACCTTCAAGGATAGATAGGATAAGTGGAGGACAAATTGGGCCTTGTAGAAAAGCCGTCATTGCATACGGTGGGTCGAGCATCCAGGAAGGCACTTGAAAGCGTCTAGTAAATCTTTAACCTTTCTACATTTAATATATTATTAAATGTTAGTTCACTACATTTGAATTTTGGCAAATACTATGTTTTTATGACTTTATTGTGTATATTTCTGTAGTCAAGGGACTTAAATCGTCCTCTAACCCAGGGAGAGCTTCCAGGAGACCCACACCCGAAAGGGTGAGGTGCTAGCGGAGTCAAGAGAGGTTTGGGTAGATCCTCACTCTGAGGCCACTTATGTAAGTTTTAAAACAGACATCTTTTTACTTAATTTTTATTACTTTTTTCATTTATATCATAATTATTGCTTACAATGTGTTTTATCTTTTTTCCTTTATAGCGTGAGTTCACCGACCTATGGGAATAGGCACAAACCCAATACCAGACCCAGGTGATTAAGGCTAGGCTCGATGCTGATGTCCTTCATCCTCCAACGAAGAAGAAGTCTGGCCAGGTGGTCAGGAGCCTATACAAGGGTCACATATATGGGATGAGGTACTATTCTCGCAGGAGATCCCTATCCTTCGCCACTAGGTTTGCTATGGGGATGCCGCCCTGAGGGAGCATGTGCATGCCCTAAACTAGGAGCTACAACAACAGGCATAGCTCATCCAGGAGCAGCAGAAGCAGCAAGCACAACTCTTTTAGCAATTCCAGGAGCAGCAACAAGCCGAGAAGGAGAGCAAGAGCTCAGGGAGATCCATCAGCTTAAGCTATCCATGGAGTAGTAGCAGGAGGAGAAGGCCAAGAAAGAAAAGATTAAGTTCAAGAAGATGTAGCAAAACAGCACTCCTGGTGTTATGAGCTTCTTTAGGGACATATAGGCCTCAGGATCCTCTGGCTTCGCAGAAGCTCCCCTAAATGCCTCTCCTCTCCATTTTGAGGGCTCCTCACCCTCTGATGGCATAGACAACTCTGCGGATCTGATGATGATGACGATGCAGGAGGACTTTAGCTAGAATTTTATTCATTTATCGCACTTTGTATATATTTTATTACGATACTTTGTTTAGTTATTGCATCAGTTTGTTTATTTTGTTATTATTTCATTATTTTTTAACTTAACATCACTTTAATTGGTAATTGAATTATTATATAAAAAAAATTAAATACAATCCATAGCTTATATAGGTGAGCTACAAAATCGCAATGGCATCAGCAAAAAAAAAAGTAATTAAAATTTTACTAACGGTACACCGTCGGTAATATTAAAAATACCCGTCGATAATATTAATTCCTTACGCCATCTTATGACGCCTTTAATCTAATTGTACCGACTGGTTTTTATTTTTAATACCCGTTGGTACACCTATTGAGAATTACTGATAGGTATAATAACCCATTGGTAATATTCCATCAATAGCCAAAACACTGATGGCCCATACCTGTTGATATAATTAGTACCCTTCGGTTTCCTGTGCTTTTCTTGTAGTGAAGCTAAAAATAAATGAGTAAAAACTAGGTTAAAAGTCTATGCTAATCCTATTTATCCTATATGCAAAAATAAGCCAAATGGGGCTCAAAATTAGGGAAAATATGACTTCCGTGCATTGTCGCATGAGAGCTGTGGTGCTAAATGAGCATTGTAGTTCTCACCAGGAAGTTACTCTCTTTGAATTCTTTTGTCAAGTGCTATTCAGCATTATGGTGCTTATTGAACGTGACAACTCTGGGCAGAATGGACGTCTTTCTTCATTTGGTCAATTTTGGCCGCTTAAACCTCTAAATCTTTTCTTGGCACTAGAAATAGCAATTGTATCCCTTTGAATAAGCTTTCCAACGCTAAAAAGATCACCTAAATTTGACTTCTATAGCGCGAAATATTGACAAAATACTGGGCGTTGTACAATGTTTAACCGCTATAGCATTTACTGCAATATGAATCTTGTGTTCCAATTGCTCCTAGCTCCCTTGCAAGTTGTCTTGCACTTAAGTGGAGATCTTGTATGCATAATAACACTCAAAGAGAGAGAAGTTCACATGCATTGGGCTCTCATAATCAATAAATCCACAATCAAGTGCAATTATCCAATGGTTTAATAATTATGCACAATGAGGACAATGTTTATTTTCAATGGAAATGCATGATAACAATGCACAACATGATGCAAAAATGCTAAGAGTTTTGAAAATAATATGCATACATGCAGGTTATCAATCATGTGCATTTTAATAACTTTTAATTTTGACCATCCATATATGGTTATACGGTCCATATTTAATCTTCTCACTCTCATATAAAACCATTTTCTCACTAGATACATCTGCGACATATTGAATCATAAAATAGTATCGTAGATGTTTGTAATACTTGTAACAACCTCGCTGCCTTATGGATTGCACGTCCACAAACCAACATGGGGTCTTTTCAGCGTGCTTTATCCTCACTCACACGCTTCTTGGGAAACTTCTCAGGAGGTCACCCATCCCAAAATTGCTCCAGTCAAGCAAGCTTAACCATGGAATTCTTTAGTGATGGGCTACCGAAAAGAAGATGCATCTTGTTAGTATAGGTAGTACAAATCAATTCATATAAGTCATCCTCAACTGTATAGTCCTATACCTATACAGTCTTAGGATCCCTCTCATTTTGGTATGTAATTAGTTCATTCATGTACCCTCTACTTAGAGCCTCCAGGAGCCGCTCATTATCCGTGCCTTCTTACACGACGACTCTCTGCCCTCGTCACCAGGCATTACAATACTAATATTCAAAGTCATATAGTGATGTAGTCATAATGAATTTAAGTAGTTTTCAACATTGTATATTTGTTACTCATGTTTTCATATACTTGGAAACAAAAACTAACATTGTATCTATTTGCATTTTAATTAATTTTTTTTATAAGAGAACAAGCTCAGAACCTTAAAGAACAGAGAGGAGCTACATGAAACAAAATGTCACATTTTTACTTCAAATAGTCACATGACTTATGTTTTAATTCTAACCATCAATGCAAGATTCAACGGTTAGATTTGCTCTTTTCACTCTCATATAAAATCATCCCTCTCACTTGATCTACTTATATATATATATATATATATATATATATATATATATATATATATATATATATATATATATATATATATATATATATATGAGTTGGGCTCCATTTACATAATATATATGTCTTGATATACACCATTAAATAACTTGTTATGGGTATAAAATTTCATCAATCCAATTGTTGAATTCAAGATTTTACTCAACAGATCAATTATATCAAATTTAATACAGTTTAAAAATGATTTCATATTTCATCATGCCACTTTATTTTGATAGATATATAATATATTTTTAAAAATACAAGAAAATATCAATAATTAGAATACAAGCCTATTGTCCAATTTTTCTTAAAGTTAACATGTTTGATAATAAATATAATATTAAATAATTCACCAATTGGATCAATTAAATTCAATTTCTATAGAGTTACTAAAAGGTGTAAGTGTACAAGATTTACATTTGATATAAAATAACTGATCCATCCTTTATATCTATATAGGCTCATTTTGTGGTACACCAATTGTAGTTTGGTATACCACACACTAATGTAATCTAACGACAAAGATTTGAGGGTATATGTTTGCTTCCAACACATGTAATGATACATCACATGTGCATTTCTCTATCTTACCCCTCACTATTGTAGGCAACATCTATAGGTTGAAAAGTGTACGAGAAAAGGGAGTTGAATCGTGCTTGGACTTTTATTTCCTTTTCAATTATGAAAAGCTTAAACAGAACCTATTAAGTATGAACTTGAAATGTAGCGAGATAGCATCAGTAAGTGTCAGAAAGTAACTTTCTGAACAAAAATAGATTTAATAAATGCAAGATTAAATAAGCTTTTCAGACAAATAAATACAATAAGCACAAGGCAAAGTATAAAGGAGATTTAGGAAGAGAAGATACTGCACATGGTTTTTATACTAGTTCGGCCAATCTACCTACATCCAATTCTCAACAACTGTTGAGTTCCACTAATCAAACTTTTCTCAATCTTGAGAAAGTTAGATAGTCTTTCCATAGCCTTCTCAAGCTATCTTTACGTAACAAATAGCTAACTCTACTACCACTTACAATTAGTCTTTAACTAGCCTATTCAAACTAACTAGCGTGACCAAACTCACTCTACTTTCATCTTTAAGTAGTCTTTGACTAGCCTCTTCAAACTAACTCAGCGATTGTAACACCCTAATAATTAACCCAATACACCTAGGAGGATCTGATTAATTACTAGACTTTACTCTTTGCTTCAGTTCCTAATCATGCTTTGAAAATACTTAGTGAAATTACGAGCCATTTTTTTTTAAACATAATTGAAAATGTGAGCCGCGCTTAACGTGAATGATTTAGCAAAATTTAAAAGACACATAGGAATTTACAAACATCACATCATAATATATTGGCTCTATCATACAGCATCCATAATTACATATCATATAGATATTTTGCCTACCAACAGAATAAGACTTAGTGTAGGCAATCTAACAAAACATAAATAATATATGGATGGAAGGACATCCATTAATGGCACCTAGTTATAACACTCAGGGATAGGGATAGATATCTGAAATATATGAGTGAAACTAGCAGGATCAAGTTCACTACCGGTGAAGCCTCAATGTGATTCACGAACGCTTCCTTATGTTTCTGAAGACGAGATGGAAAGAAAAATAGAGGGAGTGAGAAACTTATAAAAAGAATCTCAGTAGGGTACTCACCTCATGATGCATTGTGTCATCATCATCGTCCCCAGGAACCTCGGGGTTATTATGAAATAGTGAGCATGCTAAGATTGATTTATTAAGTTCGAAAATATACTTTACCGAGGTTCGTCGGTTTTAATCATGCGTCTTATAATGCATCATAAACTTAGCATGTCATGTTCATAATGAACTTTTCCTTTTATCAACACATCGTATTCTTCATCATCATATCATAAATACTATGTATAAAAGAACATCATATTTCTCATCATCATATCATAAATACTATGCATAGAAGAACATCATATTTCTCATCATCATATCATAAATACTATGCATAGAAGAACATCATATTTCCCATCATCATCTCATAAAATGCTATGCACAAAACATAGTGCACATATTTCATTCCTTTAGTGTCCTAGGTGACTTAAAATCTTGTCATCATCATCATTATTTTCCTTGGGGCCACCCTATACTCCACCCTTTTGGGAGTAATCTAGGTTATGAGCTCATACCTTACTAGTCGTCACTAGCATATACTTATCCCTTTTGATAAGTTAATGTCCCAACTCTACCCTTTTGAGAGAACGGGCTAGGGGCAAGAATCACCTTTTCACCACCTATAGTCTGATGGGTCCAAAGGATCATTTTCTTAGGATCACCTTTTCACCACCTATAGTCTGATGGGTCCAAAGGATCATTTCCTCATAATTTTAAGTCACCATTAAGTCTTTACATGTTATATCATAATATAACTCTGAATTCATAATCATCAAGATGCATAAACATTCTCATTGTTTGCAACAGCAACTATATCATGCAAACTATGAAGTCATTCAATGATATCAAATACTTAATAAGCATAAAATCACTACATAGACTTATCATTTCAAACTTCAAAGAACCATCATCATAGATTCTTACCAAAAGTCTTAAACAACCGAAACTTTAGAATCGGGTAATCTTAATTATCAAACTAATTAATCATGCATCTAAAGGATTCATCATCATCATTACCATTAATTATAAGCCTTAAGAATATTATTAAACTATATGGGACAGCATAGGCAGCAAGTTATATTTAAGGCTTCACGTGTGCTAGAAGTTGCATTTTTAACCCTTTCGTTCCTGGCTTTCCTTATGGTGCTAAAATTAATTACTAAACCAATTATGAATCATTCTCTCAGCAATAAACCATGATTATCACAACTTCAAACATATTAAACCATCATCATACAGTAGTACTAAACTAGATTAGTGGCCGAATCATGAACCTCATATAATTGCTAGAAGTCACATTTCAAGTACACATGTGATCCTGGTTTCCGTAAAATATTTGTAAAACCTTGAAACTCCTTTAGAAACTAATTCTTTTTGTTAAAATTGAAAGAAGTCATAGGACTTTAGGCCTTCCTCAATCATGAGGCCGTTTTATACATTGAAAGAATGTTCATGATTAAAATTTTCACTTAAGATAAAAGGAGCAAGTCTTGATCTTAAGAGATTTATGTGATATCTTAGAATCATAAACATGCTATGCAACCTCATTTTAATCTTGTCATTATAAGGTGATAACTTGGAATTATAAACATGATATGCAAAACCATTTCTTTATCTTTAAGATTTAAGGTGATAACTTGGAAATTAAACATGATGCAAGAGCTTGAAATATAAACATGATGCAAGAAACTGGAGCGGCGGTAGTCGCAGGACCAAGGGAGAAGAGAATCTTAAGAAAGAGCGGCGGTAATCCACTGGACCGGTGAAGGGAGAAGAGAATTATTATTACATCTTTTTAAGCTCCAATCTCAAGACTTCTTAAAGAATCAATTCTTTAACTCCAATAATCTTATTTCTTTGCTTGTGATACTTGGGCAAGTCTTTGAGCTCTAGGATCTTTAGGTGATGACATAAAAATAAACATGTCATGCGTTGATTCTTTTAGCCATTATAAAATAAAGTGAGAGCATAAAATAAATATGAGATGCATCCTCTTTATTATCTTTGAAGATTAAGTGACAACTTGAAATATAAACATGAAATGCAAGCTTGGAAATTTAAACATGAGATATGCAAGTTCATTTATTTATTCTTGAGAATTTAGTGATGACATTAAAAGTAAACATGGTTATGCAAGGCATAAACTTAAACATGGATGCAAGTTCCTTTTATTTCTTTACTAGAGCTCTTCCAAGACTTTAGAGAAATATAAATTCAACCCAATATATATATCTTAGCAAGACAAAGTGAAAAATACATCTTTCAAATTCTAAACTCAAGATCTTTATTTTTACATCATAAAAACATCATTCTTTAAAGTTTTGCATCAAGTGGAATTTTCAAGCTTTAAAGGCCTAACTTGTGATGGATTTACCACCAACACTCAAGGTCCTCATCATCAAGCTATCATCATATTCCTTCTTAGGCCATTTGGCCAAAATCATTAAGAAAAATAAGGAAAGAAAAACCAAATTGTAAAGCTTTAAAAACTAGTGAAACCTTCAAGTTTTAGAGGTCTAACTTGTGATGGCTTTGCAACCAACACTCAAGAACCTCATCATCAAACCATGGTCTCATCATAATCTAGGCCATAAGGCTGAAATGTTTTTAAAAGAAAAGGGGAAAACAAAACCGAAATTGAGAGCTAGAAGAAAGTCCATGAAATCATCATTTTTGAGCTAGAAACATAATTTGTCATAGCATAAAATGAACTTAGAAACAACTCCCTACCTAATCTGATTTGAAGGAAAGGAAGAGAACTTGGTTTCTTGGAGTGAAATGAAAGAAAATATTCTTGAAAACTTGAAGAAAGAATTCAGCCAAGAGGAGGAGGAAATGAGAGCTTTTGGTGCTTCTAAGAACTAGAATTGTGTAAGTTATGATCAAAGGCTTCTAACACCTCTTCAAGCATGCCTATTTATAGAGATTTTGAAGCTCATAAATGGACAAATGAAGGAGGAAGGCTGATGGATTTTCATGGGGAACAAAGGGAGGAAAATCATTCCTTGTTTAAGGCATGTTTTATGCCATGTTTTAGGGAATTTTTGGCATTTTGTTTTAGTGTATCTTTGGGCAATTATTCTGATGCATAATGGCATCAATAATTTTGTCCATTACAGCCCAAGGAGGAGAAATTTGTGTGTTCCATGCATTATTTAGGTGTAGGTAAGGTATTCATGCAATTTAGAGAATTTACGGTTAAGGGCTTAGGTGAATTAGTAAGCAATTTGAGTGTTTTAAAGCAATTTTAGGTTCTAATCAATTTAAATAAATAATTTTGACTCTAGATTAATAATTAGAATTTAATAAGCTTTAATTTGAGCCTAATATTGCTTAGGTTTCGTTAGACGAATCAAAAATCTCAAAATTTGTAAAACTACAAAGGGGCAAAACGTCATTTTACTTAAAAATTGCCCGAGACCACCCGAGCTTAACCAATGGTTAATCATGGCTTAAAAACACCTTTTAACACATTTTAGTGAGGTTCGGGCTCAGTCGGCACGCAAATCGGAGTTAAAACGCAAGGGCATTTTGGTCATTTCGCGTCGAGCTCAAAATTAGGATTCTTCTCCTCTATTAACACACATAACACAAACAATCCCTTATTAACATCAAAACATCCCCTTGGGGATGGGTGGGGCCCACGATCCTAATTTTCTGAGTAAAATAACCTCAGGGCATTTTGGTCATTTTACACGTACAGAAAATTGGGGTTTGCAATACTTGCACGAATTGCTCCTAACTTCTCTTCTAACGTTATATTCCTTTATTAAGGATTGTTTGGTCTCAAATTTTATATAATATTTACCTATGGTGATTCGGTAATTCCTAATGACAGTGAAAATTACAGTAAAAATTGGGCGTTACCATCACCGGATCGAGTTATAAAGGTTGTGTTTGGGTTGGATCACTCAAACCACCTAGCACTCAAGTTTTCTAAGAATAATACGGTATCAGAACTGAAAACTTGAATAACTTCCTTTTATCTATTCTTTCTAGGAAGAATGTATGATCTACTAAGAACGTAGAAAGAAGCTTTTTCATAAAGTTAAAACTCGTTACAAGCTGTAATAGTTTTCCAGAAGATGAGAGGAAATTTCTTCAGTGTTTCAACAGTTTTCAACCAATTTTTTTTTTAATTGTAAGCACAACATTTTCTTTTATACTTGATCTTCATTTATGAATGTTGCCCTTGATCTATTTTCCTAGTGACACGTATTGACCTTATTTTTGTGTCTTGGAAAAAAAATCTAGAAGAGTAGCTCTACGTGTAAAGTTACTTTTGCAGTTGTAGAAGCTATTATCTAATATAGGTTTCTAAGTCCACCTTCAAAAACTACTTTTTGCTTTCTGAACGAGGTTTCTGAACTTTTTCTTCTTGAAGCTGGCAGTTGACCAAGTTGAAAGAGATGTCCTATCAGTCTCAAATTGAGTTTGATTTTAAATTTGAATTTTTGATTTTCCTTCCTATTCCTATAAAGTGCAACGTTTATAGTAAACGTGCTTTCTGAAGTGCTTTCTCAATTTCTGGACAATCCTTTTGATCTTCCATTTTTCAATTAGAGCTTATTGTAAAGGAAATGATCATGATCATGATGATTGAAGATCATAACCACTCTTTCTTCAAAGCTAGATTGAAATCTTCACTTGAGTCTTACTTTCTAGATCTGACCTTGGTTTCTTATTCTTGAGAATTTTCTTTCATATATTAAGCATAGAAACTTTTAGAAAATAATTTACGCATGTCACTGTGAAAATAATTTACACATGTCATTCTGAAAATAATCTCATTTTAAGAAGGAGTATGCTAACGTGAAAGGTCCGTTTATTGCTTCAAAAAACTCAAAAAACAGATTAATCCTTCTTCAAAATACTTTCATGAAATTAGTTTTGTTATCACTCAAAACATTATGCATTAAAACTTTCTAAAGGATTCTAGAGCTAACAACATCTCCCTTCTCTCATAGAGCTTGTCAAAGCCTTTCTCCTCCAAAAGCTCAAGGATGCTATTAGCAACTGCAACATCACCATCTTTGCCTTACATAACAAAGCCCTGGAATGCAACCTTGACTTTCCTCCAACCACCACCATCTCCACCTACCCATGAACTCCTCTAGCCACAAAACCCCATCCACTCCTGTCATTCACGTCAATGATGTCCTTGATGGAGGCTGTCGCCTACCTCCTCAAATTAGAAACTATTTTAATGCTAGGTTGCACAAAAAATATAGTAAAGGGCACAACCTAGGTCATCTCTCAAGAAGGCTTCAACACTTAGCTGGGAAAATTAGGGGTTTGGAGAATTAAGATTTAAAGCAATTGAAAAGAAAAGATAATAACAATGATAAGAAGGGCACTAGTGCAAGGTATTTCTAGAATTAGAACTAGTTATCACAGACCAAATATTGAACCTATTAGTAGCTATTAGTAATTAATTACTAGCAATTCTATTAATGACCGATCAACCTCTAGAATTTGACCAATGCAAATAACTAATAAATGAGATCTCAATTAAATAAATTGATTTAATGTACCAATTGCTATAGCCTAACCACTAATTGAAAAATTAATTCTAATGTTCTTCCTCAAACATAAACCAATAGATTTATCAATTTACGCCCAAAGAATTTCCCTAGACGACGATCACCAATTTAGTAATCCTAATAAAAATTGTAGCAATCACAACAATAATTATAAAAATAGAAACTGTAGAACATTGAGAAACTAATGCATTCAATATAAAAGGGTCTCAAACATCATCCCAATCCATTTGAAAACCCTTACACTAGTAAGAAAATCTACTCCTCTATCTCTGAAGGATTACAACAATGAATCTAAAAGTGTACCTGAAAATAATAGCAAGGATCCTTGTCACAATCCCAAAGAACAAAGCAAATTCACCTATGGAATCCTTAGAGAGAGAAGAAGAAGATCCAGAGAGATAGAGAGAGAAAGATAGAGAAAATGGCTGCTAAGGGCTAAAAATAACTGAGTCCAAAGTAGGTTGAAAGTTTGTGTTAGTCTTATTTATCCTACGGAAAAATAAGCCAAGCGAGGCCTAAAATTAAGCTAAAATCTGGTTTCTACGCACTGTTGCATGAGCACTGTGGCTAAATGAGCACGGTAGCGCTCAATAGTAGATTACACTCTTTAAGATTTTTAGGTGCTGTTGAGCACCTGGGCAGAATTTATGTCTTCATGTATTTGGTTAGTTTTGACCCCTTAAACATTCGAATTTGTCCTTGACAATAGAAATAACGATTGTAACCCTTTGAATAAGCTTTCCAATGCCACAAAATCACCTTAATTGGACATCTATAGCTCAGATAATACTAAAATACTAACCTGATGTCAAGTTGAACAACATCAAAACATTAGCAACCTTTAATCTTGCAACTCAATTTTCACAAATATGCTCTTAGAACTGGGTTTTGAGCTAAACGTGAAAGTTTAGAGGACTTATTGAGCTTTCCAAAACATCTTTATTTGTATCAATCTAATCCATGTACAGAGAGATACATATTTTCTATTATAATACTTTCTACAAATGTGCTCAAATGAGCTCAAGAACTCTTTTATTTTGCTCCAAAACATATTTATTCATCAAAATGGTGCAAATAATCATGATTATACTCAATAATACCCAATGAGGACGAAATATAAATCAATCAAATGTCAACCAATTAAGCACATAAATAATGCAATATGCTTAGAGTTATGTAGGAAAAGGGGTGCAAGAATGCAACCCATCAAACTCCTCCACCCTTAAACAATTGCATGTCTTTATGCAAGGAACTTAGATGAAACAGTAAAAAGACTAGACTCTTAGCTCTACTAACTCTAAAAATGCATGATACCTGAAAAGAAATGATAATACACCAATCCAATGAACCTAAGGGCACAACAATAAGCCTTCACACTAACAATCAAGAGAATTTCAACAAGCAATACATGAACAAGAACATAGCGCACAAGGTAGAATCCATATACATGATGCATGGATCAAGTACAAAAATCCTCCCAGGGTCAATGTTTGCCACTCATTCCCTCAAGTGTTTTGGGTTATGATGCACACTCAATCACCTCAAATGAAAATGTATTACCATAGACTTGCCACGGGTCTCATTCTCCATTTGCCATACACATTTGTATCCTAAATCCTGAATCAAGAGGACTTGCCTTGGGTTGTAGTGGGGCTTAGGTGAAAGTGGGTAAATATATAGGCCAATGAGGTAAACCTCTAGTCAAAGGAGAGCAAATGCATATACAAGAGCATAAATGCTTAAGAGTACACTTTGTCTAACTCAACACATTCGCAAGCCTTTGCTTTGCAATGTGGCACACCTTCAACCAAACTTTTCAAATTTTTTTCATTTTTTCATTTTTTTTAATCAACTTTGCTTCTTTTTTTTTTTTTTCATTTCCTTGGTGTGCCAATTGCCCTTATAGATACACATTGTCTCTTCACCCACACTTAAATTGGGACATGTCCTCATGCTTTCCTCCATACTTATGCTCAAGCACATATAAGAAATGCACAAATTCTCTCCTAAGCCTAAAAGGTTGAGAATTTTCATGGTTTTTCACTTTTGGCTAAGGAGATGCTAAAACAAAAGAATAGGCAATAAGGCTCAAAGGGAATAAACAATGGTAACATGCAAAATGGTGGCTATATGGACAAGTGGCTGAAAACAAGAAAAATACCTCAATCATATTTAAGCATGCACATGGTAGCATATTTTCAAACAAGACCCTAGGCAACTTCTAGAATGAAAATCCAAAGAAGGAAACATACATGAACAAACAAGGGTGGCATATGATAATCTAATCAAATAGGCTCAAAATCTCACAAGTAAAACTACATGTACTCAATCCAAACAACATAGTGAATCACCAAGCATGTAATACAAAATAAAGTTAATGCTGAGCAAGTCCATAAAGTACATGTGGTGTAAGACACAAATAAAATAAAACATGATGCAAGACTTAAAACTAAAAATGACAATAAATAAAATGTCGAAATGCAAAAGAGAAAAGTAAAGAAAAACTCCTTCACGGTGGGTTGTCTCCACCCAGCACTTTGATTTAATGTCCCTAAGTTAGACAGTTGAGTCCCTCAAGGGGTAAATATCATCAAGTCCAATGGTTCCTATAAAAGGACAATGAGTCCTAAGTCTTGTGCACTCGCGCACACTACGAATGCATGCTCTTGGGGCGCATCCTAGCTCCTATCAAATCACAGGATCAAAATTATAATGAGACCTCGGGGTGTTTGCACTCCCAAACCCATTGCCTGGTTTGCTCCATGAGTTACAATACCTGAAATAAGGTCAATGGCACAAAACTTGGCAGAAGGAGGATCAATAATATTAGGAAACACAAAATCAATATGTTCAAGACGGTCCACAATGTTATGAATAATAGGAGTGGGGTTTTTGGAAAAAAATCTCATCAAAATTGTTACATGCACTCCCATTCAAACATGCATTGATCTCAGTACATGCAAGTCACATATAATTATCTTGGCAATCACTACATGTAAATTCATCAGATGCATCTAAATGCATGAACTCAGGAAATTCATGGTAGAGATCATTTAGGGTAGAGGTGGGTATGTAGACAGCTTTTCTTAGCCTGGTTCGTAACGGACCACAACTAACGAGCCAGATCGGCAGCCCGCTTAATAAATGGACTTAGGTATAGCCTGTCTGGGTTTGCCCCGCATAAGCCGTAGTCTAAGAAACTAGTTCGTATAACCTATTTTTTTCTGTTTAAAGTTTTTACCCGCACCAGTCCGGAGACTGGTTCGGGACCAACCCATGAACCAATCTTTTTTGTACCTTTCATATTTTTTTTAGCTTTTTTTATACCCTATATTATATTATATTTATATATTTATATTTATACAGTATATTTTACCTAGCAAAATATATATGTATTTTTCATTAGTATCCAAAATATTACCAATCAAATATGCATAACTCCTCCGATCATAAAAAATTATCAAACTACAAGAGAATATAAATTAATAACTACCAACTATCAAATACCAAACATAAGCAAATCAAATACTAAAATTATAGAATACACTAACTCATCAAAGTCCATCCATCAAGAACATAAATAAATCCTGCAAAATGGAAGCATTCTCTCACTTATGTAGGCTAGCGAGTTGGTCCATGAACCCTCGAGCTAGGCCGTTAGCCCGCGGGTTAAGTAGTGCAGACCAAAAATGTCCACGGGTTGGCAGAGTAAAAATTTTTGGTCCATTTTCATGTGGATTGTGAGTTAAGTGGGTCAGTTTGCGAATCACGACCTCTATCCCAGCTTTCAGGGGGTCCCTATTGTGATGTCCTACATCACCTATATTACCTAAAATATCAAATAAAGGATCAAAACACAGAGATTGTTCCCTCAGGGAACAATCTAAAGGAATTAAAACTAAACTAAGGATAGTAAAAAAATAAAAATAAAACAGTAATTACACAACTAATATCAATGCCTCCCCAATGGCGCCAAAATTTGACGGAGGCTGCGCCTACCTTCTCAAATTAGAAATTATTTTAATACTAAGTTGCACAAAAAATGTAGTAAATGGCACAACTTAAGTCGTCTCTCAAGAAGATTTCAACACTTAGTTGGGAAAATTGGGGGTTTAGAGAATTAAGATTTAAAGCAATTGAAAATAAAAGATAATAGCAATGATAAGAAGGGCACTAGTGCAAGGTATTTCTAGGATTGAAACTAGTTATCATAGACTAAATATTGAACCCATTGTGGCTATTAGTAATTAATTCCTGGCAATTCTACTAGTGATCGATCGACCTCTAGAATTTGACAAATGCAAATAACTAATAAATGGGATTTCAATTTATTTAGAAATCACATTGATTTAATGTACAAATTGCTATAGCCGAACCACCAATCAGAAAGTTAATTCTAATATTCTTCATCCAGAAACCCTTACATTAGTAAGAAAATTTACTCTTCTATCTCTGGAGGATTACAACAATGAATCTAAAAGTGTACCTGAAAATAATAGCAAGGATCCTTGCCACAATCCCCAAGAACAAAGCAAATTCACCTATGTAATCTCTAGAGAAAGAAAAATAGAGAAGAAGAAGATGTAGAGAGAAAGAGAAAGAAAGTGGCTGCTAAGGGCTAACAACAGACTGAGTCCAAAGTACCTTAAAAGTATGTGCTAGTCCTATTTATATTGTTATGCAAAAAATAAACCAAGCGAGCCCAAAATTGGGCCAAATTTTGGTTTTCGCATAATGTCGCATGAGCGTTGTGGAGCTAAATGATCGTCGCAATGCTCGGTAGTGAATTACACTCTTTAAAATATTTTTTCAACACTGTTAGTCTACACATGGATAGAATTGACGTCTTCAAGTATTTGTTTAGTTTTGGCCCCTTAAACATCTGAATTTTTCCTTGGCACTAGAAATAGCATGGAAGAAAAATCGGACCAGCAAACAGTTTACCTGAACCGGTCACTTGACTGGTTAAGCTCCAAAAATCGGGAATTCAAAAGGTAAAACCAAGGAAAACCGGCTAACCAAACTGGTTGGACCGGTTTTTTTTTTTTCAAAGTTTAAATATAATATCTTATGGGGCTCCAGAGCAAAAAAATAATAATAAATGGAACCAAAGAAGGGCACTAACAAAAATTGTTAGGTTGTTATTATTCTCTTCCGTCATTTTAGGCTGCTCACCATAAACCCTGTTAGTCACTAACAAATATTGTTTTCAAATGCTTTATGACCGTGTTGTGAGGCTTAAGACTAGAGAAATTTTATATGAATTATGTTTATTTTTATAGACCTATGAATATTTTTATTGATTATGTTAATTTTAATGATTTAATATATTTATTTATATTCTAATTAATCATATGTATGTATATATATATATATATATATATATATATATATATATATATATATATATATATATATATATATATCCTTTGAATCAGTTGACCTCTAAACCTTTGAAATCAGTACCTTGACCGGTTCAATGTCTAGTTCATTTTTCTCTTCCTTGAGAAATAAGAATTGTAGCCCTTCGAATAAGATTTCCAACCCCATAAAAATCACCTCAATCGGACATCTATAGCTCCAGATATTGCTACAACACTAACTTGAGATCAAGTTGGACAACATCAAAACATCAGCAACCTTTAATCTTGCAACTCGATTTTCACCAAGATGCTCGTAGAACTGGATTTTGAGCTAAACATGAAAGTTTTAGAGGACTTCTTGAGCTTTCCAAAACATCTTTATTTGTCTCAATCCGATCCTTGTAGAGATAGATACATATTTTCCATTGCAATACTTTATGCAAATGAGCTCAAGAACTATTCTATTTTGCTCCAAAACGTATTTATTCATCCAAAATGGTGCAAATAATCATAACTATAATCAATGATACCCAATGAGGACTAAATATAAATCAACTAAATGTCAACCAATTAACCACATAAATTATGCAATATGCCTAGAGTTATGTAGGAAAAAGGCAAGAATGCAACCCATCAGTCCTCCCCTAACAGCATCATCAATGGCATCTAACACCTTACCGTGTTGAGAGATACATCTAAGAGACTTCAACTGCTGTTGAAGCCTTTGCACCATCACGGCGGTGCTCTTAGAGGAAGTGCTAGAGGTTGATCCATGCATACACCACCTGAAGAAGCTTGCTTCGAACTTGCTAAAGCTCTGCTTATTGTCATTGGTGCCTTTAGTTCACCATTATCAGACTGTAGGGTAGGGAGACATTGGAAGGATAAGACTTAGGAGAGCTTGAATGTGGGGTGATTAATTGATGATGAGAGCGTTAATACTCCTTTTAATATTAGCCATTAGAGTAATAGGTGTGTGGTACACTAAACTTAACTCGATGTACCATAGAATGAGCCAATATATATATATATATATATATATATATATAGAGAGAGAGAGTATAAATCATAGTTTTAAACTAACTCGATAATCGACTTAGCAGAACTATCGAGTCACCAGGTCATGGTTAGTTGTTGGGTCACTAGTTGAATAAGTTGAATGAATATTATTAAATTAATATAAAAATATAAATTAATACAATTAAATATCTATTATATAAAGAAAGAATGAAGTTTATTAATAAAACAATCAGCTAGTTTAGTGGTACATGCATTCATTCCTTCTTTTATATATAATGGCATATATTAATAAAAGAAGTAGTTAGCCTAGTGGTCCAGGATTGCTTTCTTCCTTCATAGGCACTCACATCATGGATTCAAATCCTGGCAAAGACATTTTTGAAGAATTTTATAGAATTTCAGCACATGGGTTCTAGTCTAGTTCATGGGCAGGTTTTGTATGTAGTATACAAGATGAAATGTGGTAAAATTCATTTATCACACTTTGAGTTTTTGATGCATTTAGCTCTATCAAGCACATACATTAACACAGACACAAGTAACACACCAAAGCTGAAAAAGTATAAGATACGAATACCACATACATATAACTAAAAATTTAAACAAAAATAATGATACATTATTTAAAATATCTATGATTTATTTTCTTATAAACTCAAAAGATTATTTATTATTTCCTTTATATAACCTTGTTTATATTGAGTTTTTCTAGTTTAGAGTAAGAAAAAAAAATTTAAAATTAAATATATACAAATATATGTCATCCATGTGTTATATAAGATCTATATAGACACGTGTCTTACTGTCAATATAGCACTCAAATAGTATGTCTGTACTTCATAGATTTAGCCATATTTTGTAAATGTGACTAAATGTCTAGTGTGTTGTAGGCGACATTTCATCTAGTCTACCATAGCCTTTACCACGAATACATTGATTAAACCTATTTCTAACATTCTCTTTCTTCCTCTTTAAAGTAAAACTCCCAAACATGCTCTAAATTACAAAGAAAAAAAATTAAATGAGATATTCCTTTTCCTTTTTTTTCTGTATTACAGTGGAATATAATGGGAAAAATGTTAGAGCATCACCAATCTTTATGAAAATATGAAATCCAAAACGAACCGATATGTGGTTGTATTTAAGAAATGGTTTTCATCATCTCTATATCATCTCCAATATAATTCTTGATTAAGATGGTTGGTATCCGACTTAATTTCTAATATAGAATAAAAAATGTTACAGATACACTCCTCAACTGATGAAGTTTAAGGTTTTATTTGCTCTGCATCGTTCAGATGTTCATACACTCACATGGACGCCTAAGTAATATGCCTCAAATATTCATTGCACCTGAAGTGTTATTCGAATGCACATTGCACACAAAGAAGTGGAGGGGGCGGGTGTGGGAAGACTGTGCTTTTAGAAAAATGTGGAGCCCCAATTATTACACGTATATTGTAAGAGTTAAGATAATCAATTAAGGAGTGACGAATGTCCTTTGTTTGTAGATCAGAGATTGGGTTACATCTTTGATTGTAACATGTGGCCCCTCCGTTTACCGAAAATTTTGAGCATAAAGTCATCAATCACTCAATAATATTATAAGATAAAGTTCCCATCTTAATTGCACTTAATCCAAAACCAATCAATTTGATTCCCTTAAAGAAAAAGAGGGGTTAAGTTTATACTTTGTTTGATTAAAGAAAGTGACGTATTCGTTGTCCATGGAAAGATATAAACATATTTTCATTACTTTTATTTAGTCATTAATTTTGAATGACTCTCTCTATCTCTATATATATTGACAAACTTTTTCCTTAATCTACATTTTAATTTATCAAGAAAAAGAATCACATTATTTAGAAAAGAAAAACCTCAATTAATATTCGGTTTTATCTCTGATGCATCGAGCAAGGAGCGGAACAGTACATCACGCACACATCAGACGTTTTGCTACATCTACTGAATGTGTTGGAAACGCATGCGAGAGTTCATGAATGAATATAACTATACTTTTCTTAAATGTAGCTAAATATATGGCATTTAGCCACACTTTAAGCCATTTAACGACGCTTAATAGATGCGGCTCCATGCCTGGTATGTGGTGCTCCATACTTGCCCGATGCATGACAACTTTGCCCTTGACATTCACTAGAAAATTGAAAGCGAGAAAGCATCATGTGAACATCGAGGAACATTTGAGTAGATCATTGCTTGACCAAAGGTTTCCGCTTCCATCATTTGCCGGCTAATACTATAACTACATCCAGATATGGCATAAAATATACGAAAGGACAGTATTTCCTGTACATAATTCTTTTTTTATAACATTTCCTATACGTAATTAGTATTGTAATTGTAGTTGATGTTATGAATTTATAATGACATAATCCTTCCGCATGAAGGGCAGATCAGACTTTTATGTTTAGTGCATTCTTACGAAAATGCACTCATTATCGTCAATCGCATAACTTACCAACGGAGTCTTCTTTTAAATTTTCTTCCCTTTCCTCTTTCCCCTAGTTATTAGGTCTCACTTTGCCACCTTCTGTAGCTGTACAGATATGAGATTGATTATATTCCGTGTCAGTTTGATTCGTACATATGGTATTTAGTTTTGAGTTTCGTCTCTTATTAAGCACCCGCGGGCATGAATCGTGCATGATGAATGATCTTATGTATAACGAAATAGAAGAAAAAAGAAGGGGATTTCGATAAACAAGCAGACAACTACAAAAGCAACTCATATTGCTACAACAACTAAAAACCGGTTACTATTTTACACATATATAATTGTACTTCCTTAATATATAACCCTTCCGGTTTTGAAGAAGGCAACAATAATATATAAACCCTTCAAAACCGTCCTATTTTTCCCCAAAAATAGCACCGGAGAAAAACCCCACCCATTTATCATATTTGCTACTTTTAATAATTTACATAGAGAACCTTAATTAGACAAGTTCTTCTCTTAGAATGTTTAACCGAGACGTATTATGATTAATTTAACTTGTTAATCATGGTTTTTTTTTTTTATTTCTGTGCCCGACGGCACTATTGCATGGCCATGCAGGTGCTGGGATCAAAAGGTTGCAATTGTTGGAAAACCAAAATATGAGTCAAGTTGGACAGTTTTTGCCGGAGCATGGTTCGCTCGGAGCGGAGCCACTCGTTTTCGGTTTGGACGCGGTTCAAGTGATGCAGGATGAACTGCAATCGGTTGCTGAGTTCACGGTTTTGGACCCTAGACTTGTTCAACTGGTTCCGTAGGTTCTCCAGGTGCCTCTGCTTTCGCATCCGCGACCTCCGGGCTGACTCACGGTTCGATATCATGCGCCGCCGCTTTCTCTCGTCCATAACTGACGACGCATCACGGTCTTGATTTGATGGTCTATCGTCATGATTTGGGTTCGATTCTTCATGGGCTAGGTTCAGGTTATCAGAACCGGAACTCGAGGTAACCGGTTTGGGGCTGGTGGGTTTGAAGACGGGAAAAGGGTCAGGGCAATCCCACGGGCTAAAACTGCCAGCGAAGGCAGAGAATGGGTTTGCAAGAAAAGGGTCAGAGGAAGAGAGGTGGAGAGCATGGCTGCGGCAGAGTGACAGGGTTTTTGGTAACTTGAGGGTGGGAGAGGAGAGGAGGGAAAAGGGAAGAAAGGCAGCGTCGGGGACCCTTATTTATGGACGAGTGGTTGGGGTAAAGCTTGTGATTAAGGAGGATTTGTGTGGGTGTTTGGACCTTTTCCAAAGCGTATGCTTGGAGGGGAAACCGTATGTGCCCATTGCATGGCTTTTGAGTCAGTTGGCACTAAAGGGTCGCATTCACTTTTTTAAGGTGGGGTATGGATGGGTCCCCCTACTAGAGATTAGGTTTTAAGCTTAGTCACGAAGGTAAAATACTAGAATAGAGACTCGCGATTTACAATTTACAAAATACATAGGAGATAGAAGGGATGTGCAGAGTTAACAGCCTAAAGTAATTGTTGTTTATTGTTAATTTGCTTTGACGATTTCATTTAGACTTTCAAATGCTTTAGGATGTTATTAGTTATCACATAATTATAAAATGCCATCTAATTAAATTTTTTTCACTTATATATTTTTTTAAATAAATAGATATAAAAGTTTATAGTTGATATGATATCAATAATATATATGATTGGATAATGACATAAAAATGTTTTACCTCCTAAATATATTAAAATTAAATCCGAAATTTAATGCATAAAAATAAATACTAATTCAATTAAAAAGTGATAATTTTCAACTAATATACGCTTGGTTTCAAGTGTTAATAAAATACTAGCTACTTGGGATTGCACTAGACACATGGCTGAGGTATTCGGTGTGTGGTCGTGTGAGAGACCATGAGTATCCAATGATTAAGAGGGTTAGTGACATAGGACGGGGCCAGGCTACGCTTTGTTAGTGTCCACGCACTGGTAAAAATTGAACTAATATGAATAGGACGACTGAGTTCGAGTTAAATTGACTCATTGCTAACACCAATTGAAAAAAACACAGTCCGACTCGTATAACTTAGATAAATTAAACAAGATGTGCACCAAAAATAAATAAATAAACAAGTTAATTTAGTATAAATTTAAAATAATTAAAGAAATACAAAAATCATAGAACTTGAACTAATTATAAAATCACTTTCGATAGATTATCGGGAACATATTCAAACATGATTAAGAATTTGTACATGTTTAAGTTTTAAGTGATTTAAAATGAGGTTATTCAATATACCCAAAAAGAAAAATGCGGTTATTCATATTCTATATGACTTACTTTTGTGACCTAAATCGTAGTCAATTGAGTTAAATTGGCTCATAAATCATAGCTCATTTTGACAAATCTAGCAGCTGCGATTCAAGCCCATCTATAAATCGTAGGTGTTATAACACACGACGGCTAGGCTAGTGCTGCACCAATCTGATTGTTCATTGATTCAAGTCATCAAGATTCAATTGTGAAAGCTCCGTTTGACGCTAAAAACGAGTGACGTACCATTAACTTTTTTTTTTATTATTATTTCTAAATATCAACCTAATCATTTAAATAAACACAAGTGGTCTTATTTGCTTTGGGCTCAGATTCAGCCACACACAATGGTCCAAGTGGGAGGTTATAAATAACGTAATCAACCAATCTCAGAGATATCATTTCTCCATGATTTGTATTTTTTACAAATAAAAAAAATATTTATTAATAAGATTTACAAATCGAAAAAAAATTCCTAATTTGAAAGAAACAAATACATTCCATATTTTAAACTATAATAATATGTGACTCTACTCCCAAAAACTACTAATGTCAAAGCATACATATCTTTTACAACGAAGACCAATACAAAAAATATTAGACCTTGAAGAATATATTATGTCTCTATTCAAAAGAGATCTAAATATTTTTGTAGTTGTAAGATCATAGGGAAAATAAAAAATAAAAAAAACTACAAAAGGAAACCAAAACACCCATAAATGAAACAAATGCACTCACAAAGGAGACAAAAAACACTAGTAAATCATGAAAACAAAATGAAAGACATAAGATATAAAAGAACCAAAAAAAAAAAAAAAGAAAGAAAGAAAGAAAGGCCTAATATCACAAAAGAAAGATAACAACTCCCCCAACAACACTCACACAAAAAATGACCATAAAAAAGAAAAAAGAGCATGTATTATATATGGTGAGATCCGTTTATACTATGTGTAAACCTTAATTTATTTACAACTTTTAATAGATTTCTATGGGTATAAAATTTTATCAATTCAACTATTGAACTCAAAGTTTTTACGTAACAGAACAAATATATCAAATTACATACAATGTGAAAATGATTTGATATTATTATCATGCCACTTTATTTTGATGGGATAATATGTTTTTAAAAATATTAGTAAATATCAATCATTAGAATAAATGCATATACTTATTTGATTTTTCTGAAATTTGACATCCTTGATTTCAATATAATATCATATAATTCAATTGTCAAATTAATTAAATTAAATTTTTATTAAGAGTTATTAAAAGTCATGTGAGATGGATGGTTTATTGTGATAGTGAGAGGATTAAATCTTGACCATTAGATATTATATGAATGATTACGATTAAAACATAAAATCATATTATTTTTAAGTGACATTGTAAGCATTAATTATCATTAATTAGTTTTAAATTCTAATCATTCATGTAATTGAGTATATAAATTTATTTTAAAAATAAATTAATAGTTAAATAATTAAATAAATTGTCAAAATATAAATGTGTTATTCTATTTTATATCTTATTTTGAATATCATGTTTATAAAGTTGAAAAATATCTCGATAGATGACCTATAATTAACAATAAAGAGTCTATTTTATGAAAATTTTGAACATTTTGAAAGTTAAAATTGTTGAATAATGAAAGAGAATAAATGAATAATTTTATTATATCATGAACCATTTATAGAGATGACAATAGGTATTTATGAGAGAGAGACATGTCTCATACCTCTTCCCCGTTTAGAATTTTGCTTGTCATCCCCATCCTCATCACCATTATGGGTCCTCATTCCTCACAGGGATTTGAATCTTTACGCATATTCAGGGTTTATTAAAAGAATTTAAAAAAGAGAAAAATTTTTAAAAATATTTTGAAATTTGAAACACACACACACACACACATATATAATAACAAATACTATTAATGCAACATAATCCAAATTAAAATAAAAATGCATACATAATGAAAATCTAATATAAATAATTGAAAAATGAGATGTGCTATCCCCATTCCTGCCATTTAACAAATGGGACTCCACATCAGTTCGCCATCCCATGAAGACAAAATCTATCCCAATTCACATCCCCATTACGAGTAATCCCATCGCACGTGTACCTTCTTTAGCAGATTTTTTGTTATCTTTAGCCATTTACATCTTTTTAATAAGTTAAAATATTTAATTTATAAAAATATAAAAATATGGTTTCTAACTAATAAAAAATAATTAATAAATTTAATTTATATGATTTCAATTACACATCCTTTCCTTGTACATTATTTTATTAGTAAATTAAAATATCAATTTTAAAATATATTTTATAATTAGTAAAAGAATACATATAATCTTAATTTATGTCATCTCAATTATTGGAGTAGCATATCAATTACACAATTATTTTCAATTAAAAAGTGATGTAATTATTTAATTTTTTTAAAAGAATTAATAAATAATTAGTATTATTATCACATAAGTGTAAATTGTGGAATTGAATTTTTTAAAACATTTTAATGTTAAAAAATTGAAGTTTTTTTAAAAAAAAAGATTAATATGAAACATTTATGGAATTGATAAGTTTGAATGTTTCAATTGAAAAAATTAAATATAATATAGTGAGAAAGGTATGGTTTTCATATGCTTTAGATTTGAAGTTAGAAACTTCCCTCCCCAGACTTTGTCCTCATTTAGAATTTCACCTCTCGCCTCCATCTTCATGCTCGTCACAAGTCCCTATTCCTTTTTCCTTTTAGAGATTTGAATCCTTATAGGTATTCATGAGTTTGTTAAAAAAAATCTAAAGAGAAAACATTTCAAAATATTTTGAAATTTGAAACATAAATTTTCATAATAACAAATACTACTAATGCAACATAATTCAAATTAAAAATAAAAAATATATACATAATGTAAATCCAATAAAGATGATTAAAAAAATAAAGCTATGCTAAGATCTTCTTGTTATCATTAATTACTGTAATTATAATATTTTTATTATCATTAATACTATAATTATAATTGTTAATTAGAATATTTATTTTGGTAACCTAATTATAATAGCTTTGTTATCATTAATACTATAATTATATATATAATTTTAGTGGTATAATATATTCAATTATCATTTTGTTTATATCATTTGTTAAATAATTTCAATTGAAATATTTTGTTAAATAATTTTAATTGAAGAGAGATATGAAGGTATGATTGAAAAAAATATTTAATAATTAGAAGATAAATTAATCCAAAAACTTACTTTAAATATTAAGATTATGAAAATGGTGGGGCATAATTTTCTCTATGAATGACACATGAAAAATTATCTATGTAACAAGTCTTAAATATAAGTATTATAAGTAGATTACATTAAATCCTTCGAAAATATGTTAACTATGATATTAAGTTTTATTAAAAATATCAAAAGTAATATTTCATAGCATGTATTATAATATTTTTATTGTCAATATCATTACAATATAATGTGGCAAATTTTACATACTATAATAATTTTTAATAAATTGTATATTATACTAATTAAATTGACATGTAAAAATAAAATGATATGTTATTAATATTATTCTTTAAAATTTTAATTTAAATTTGAGAGTGATTAATTAATGAGAGAATGAGTGATTGATCATATTTTTTGTGTCAATTTGCGATATTTATTAGTTATAATTTGTTGACCATGATAATATTTACTTTGATTTTAATTAATAAAATAATTTTAAATTAATATAACTACTATGTCAATGATAGCACAACTTTAAGGTTTGCTCAATAATATTAATTTGACATCTCTTCTAAATTCATGGACCTTTGAAGCAACTATAGATTATGATTAATTAAAAGATATATATTTCATTAGCTTTTACAATATATTGTTCCAAGGATTTAATTTTAATGAATTATTTAGTGTAAAAAGATATTTTACATAGATATTCAATTATATAAAATTAAAGTATTCAACCACTAATTACCATATTTTAATGTAATTTGAATATAACAAAACAAAAAAGAATATCATATTTAAACCATATTGAAAACCCTAAAAAATCTCACGAATTCCATTTAAAATAATTGAATAACTTCCATAATTGAAAATTTTATATTGAAATTAAATGATAATAGAGTATATGTGAGTTTATAAAAAATACTCAAGCATTAAATAAAGAAATTATTTGAATTTAAGTCAAAATAAATATATTATAGTAAATATTTTATATTTTTAAAAGTAAAAATATATTTCAAAAGGTAAACTAAATTATTTAAATCAGTATTGAGTTAGTTCTAGAAGATTTTAATTTATTTATATTTTTTTAACAACAAAGGATTAAAGCTAGGAACCTTTTGTTTTTAATTTATTTATCATGATAGACATGTTTAAAAAAAAATTTAAAATATCCATCTGTTATTTGTGATTGATGTCATTGTGATAGATTACATTAATTACAAAATGATAATATTGATTGAAAACTATCTTATAAGTTAATTTCAAATCACGCATTCATTGATAATATATAAATCACATGTTCCGTATAGAACTATAATATATTTGAAAGAAACCATGATCATATATTAAGCCAAATAATTTTTTGATAAATAAGCCAAATAATATAATCATAAAAAATAATTTGAAATATATTAGAACGAAAAAAACTATTTCATAAATTTAAAATATATAATAAAATTTGCAAAGTCAACCAACAATTTTTTTTTTTTTTTTTGCAAATTCATAATACAAAACATGAGAATGCACCTCCTAAGTAAAAACAAACCAATTTACGTAACACATATACTACCTAAACTTACAAAGGACCATTACATGAAAGAAAAGAAAATGATATAAACTTATAAAATCAGTTCTGAAAAAAAAAAGTTATGAAATCTTAGTCATTATTCATTCATTGTCTTAACACATGTAGTGGGAAATTGAGGTGTATGTAGTAGAATATATTAAGTTTAATCTCTTCATCTGTACACAAAAACCATTGAACCTCCTCCTCGAAATACTTAATATAAGAGTAGATTGTTGCCATAAAGCAGCAATAATTCAATAACCATTATTCTATGAATGCCTTTACTTGGATAGAGAAAATCAAGTTTAATCACCTAAATTTGAAAGGTTGAAAGACAAAAAAGCAGGAGGCAATAAAATGGTTGAGACCCATTACAAAAAAAAAAAAAAAAAGAATAAGAACAAAATGAATGAGATGAAAATGTCAATAAAGACAAACATTGAAAATCTTCTCAAATAGAAATGAAAATTAGAAATAAGAATAAGAACGGGATGGATGATACGAGAGAAAAAATAATCAAGAATTTAAAGGAGAAATGATATTGCAGTATCTAATAACAATTTTGAAATTAGGTTGTGAAGTGAGAGCGAGATTATAATTTATAATTGATATCTCATAATTAATAATTAAATATGATTAATGTGATTGATATTTATCAATTAAGTGTGATGAATATAGACGAGGATCCAAATTCCAAATGAAAATTACGGGTCTTAAATCGCTCTAGAAGTGACATTTGTAAAAGTTTATCTCATAGGAGTCTGAAATATTAGTATTATTATGTAGATTATAGATTATATGTATAGATATATGTATGGATCCATTATTCTAGGAATAAGTCTTGCACACTTATTTCATTCAATAACTCTTCATGCATATTTACTTTTTACAATTGACTATTGATTTATATTATATTATATTATATAGATGCTCAAGTATGTCAAATTTAGATAAATTGGATAACAATAGACATATAATCTAATAATCCATATTTAATAGTATTTTCAAAAACATGCTATCTGTCAAAATAAAATGAAATAATGAATTATCAAATAATGTTCAAATTGTATGAAACTTTATACACTTGATCTACTTGGTAAGAACTTTAAATTTAACGTTCAATTAATAAAATTTAATGCGCAAAAAAAGTTACTAGATAGAGTAAGTATAGACAAGTAAGATGAGTGATTTATTATTATAAGAATGAAATGAGCAAATGTAGGCCGTATAACCGTTCATGGATGGTTATGACTAAAAGTTATCAATGGTAATTAATGATCACATGATCATTTAAAAATTCACATGATTTTATATTTTAACATAGGCCATTCATGACATTTTCAATGGCCTATATTTGCTCCTCTCACTCTCATACGAGATAGGTGATTTATTATGAGAATAAAGGAGCAAATAAGTCATATAACCATACACAGATGGTCAAGATTTAAAGTTAATTAATGATAATTAATGCTCACATGCTTAATTAGAAAAGTCATGTAACTTTATGTTTTATTCTTGACCATTCATTTAAGATTCAATGGTTAAGATTGACTCCTCTTACTCTCATAATAAGACATTTCTATCATGTGATACATTCCCATATATATGACATTGAGCCTAGACTTTAGTGAAGTAGGGTTATGGAAGAAGATGACCCTAGTTTCGCTTTATTCGCCTTGCATTGGAGATAAAGGAGTAGGAAGCAGCTAGTGCTCAGGGGACCTCAAAGGCCAATCCAGCTATAAATGTTAGTGAAGAAGAAGCAAAAGATGACAATAACTTAAAAGTTTCTAGTGTTTAGTCTTTTCTTTTTCTTTGTTTATATTTTGATATTGCCTATTATTGGGCTTTTGAGAACAATTATTTGCAATTATAAATATCCATTACTTCTTAACTTTACCATTTCTATTATATTTAACTTGATAGCCTTCTAGATTTTTAGCTTGAGTATGTTACTTTCAACTGTTCCATTTATGTGCTTTCTGATCCTTGGCTAAATTAGATTATACTCAATTCTTAGATATTTTGATCTAAGCAAGTTTTCAACTCCTGGATTTTAGTCCAATGAACATATTGACTTTCGGATCACAATTTTTGGAAGAAATTTTTATCTCGATCCTTAGGCTTAATTTCCTTGGTAGGAGTTTCAACATTTTATCTTTTGAGGCCCAAGGGAAGGATTTATAGTGCATAGCATGGCCTCATAGACTTAAGATCTTAGAGGGATCAAATGAAAACTTTAGTTACAGGCATTGGACCTGGATAACCATATACTATGCTCAGGAGCCGAAACATGGAGCACGGGTGTTTTTAAACAAATAACATAACTAGTTGTAACTGCGATTCGACATTATACTTTAAGTAAAATGTAAACAATGTGCAAGTGATGATGGAATGCGCAAGACATTTTATCTTTGAGCCTTATTGAAAACCTCCTCGGTAAATGCTAGTGGGAAAACCTAAGCTAAGGAAAAAGAGTGCTTAGAATGTGACAATAAATGACAACATATGTATATATGAACTTTATATAATTGAAAGTAAACACACTACGTACATAAAATTTAAAGTACTGAATAAAACAACTTAAATATAAAACCTCCTGAGATTCTTACATTTACTATCCATAGCTTTGAGCTTGTATGCTCAATTTCCTAGGACTTCAGTAACTCTCTATGGGCTTTCCCATGTCGAGGCCACCTTCCTTGTCCTAGGGCTTTTTGACTAATGCATGCACATTGGAGGATGAGATCTCCTGCCTGTCATGATAGTTCCTTCGAGTTGTATCTTATTGCCACCTTTTGTTTGAGGGCAACTTCATGGAAGTATGCCTTTTCTTATATTTCATAAATTAAATCAACTTCCTCACCGTGTCTTATGTTATTGTACTTTTTTAGTTAAACATTCGGGTGGCTTAGTTCTTCTAATTCTATGGGGATCATAGCTTTGTACTCGTAGCACATTCGAAAAGGGGATTTCGATGTGGTGGACTATGGGGTAGTCCTATAAAACCATAGGACACTTTTGAGCTCATCTGGTTATGCTCCCTTAGCCTCATCTAATCTCTTTGTAAGCCCACCAAGAATGACCTTCTTTGTAGCTTTTACTTGGTCGTTTGCTTGTGGATGTTCTACTAAGATGTAGTGGTGCCTTACTTTGTAACTTTCGAGGAAGCCTTGAAACTACTTTTTGTCTATGAACTGTTTTGTTGTCTAAGATGATAGATTTTAGGATTCCTAATCTTGTAAATATATTTTTCCAAAGGAACCTCTGGCATTGAGTGGCTATAATGGTGTCCAACGATTTCACCTTGACCTACTTGGTAAAGTAATCAATTACCACTATAAGGTATTTAACTTTATTAGCTAAAGGGAAAAGTCTAGTAAATCAATTCCCCACTTAGCAAATGGCCATGAGCTAATTCCTCTTGTGATCTCCTTTATAGGGGCTATGTAAAGTTTATCATGCTTCTAACATTTGGGGCATTTCTTCACAAATAGGGCCGTATCTCGACAACAGTTGGTCAATAATATCCAACTCTTGGAATTTTCAAAACCAAGTTTTCCTTCTAATGTGATGACTACATGCTACTTCATGTATTTCCATAACAACTTCTTTGATCTTGCTTCCTTGAGTACTCCTCTTCAAGGGTAATGCACTCCTCTTCTAAAGAGCTCTCGTTAATCATGGAGAAGCTAGTCTCTTCTTTGAAGGGAGCTCTCCATTCTGCAAATAGTCTATTAGTAGGGCCATCTAGCTTGGGCCTTGGTTGACTACTCTAACTTGTTTTGCATCCGAGATGGCAAGAGTTCATAACACTTTCTAGATCAAACTTCTATTATTTCCTTCTAGCTTGGTACTTGCCAATTTTGATAGGACATCGGCTTTGGTATTTTGATCTCGAGGAACATGCTTCACTTTATAGTTAAGAATATCTCGGAGTATATCTTTCACCATTAGCAAAAATTTTTGAAGGAGGAGGTCCTTTGTTTGATACATCACTGATACTTGGACGTCACAAGTTACGAGTCACTCAGATGATTAACTTCTTGGCTCTTACATTGATCCTATGCAAGTTGCAGACCAACTATCATTGTCTTGTATTCAGCTTGGTTATTTGATATTGGATCTTATGATATTTCGCCCTTTGTCTTTTTGTCAACTTACACTCCTAGTGTGTCATTTTCTTCTATTGCTTGGTTGGCATTATCGAGACCATGTTCATCACCATTTCCCAAAGGGATTGGTATCAATTGCCTTCTCTCCTTTCTTAAAAAACTTCAATCTACCATCTATGATTGCCCTTTGAATTGCCTTTCTAAAGACGTGTAGTTGTTAGTAAAGTGAGACCATGAGTCATGCCACTTACAATGCATTTTTCCCTTTCTATCATCAGCTAAGGAGAGCTTGTGATCAGTGGGATTTTTAACTATTTATCTTTTGAAAGGTGATCAAATATTTGATCTACTTTGGTGATGTTAAATAAGTAGCTCTCCTTATTAGGCTTTTGCTACTTCCTTTCCTTTGAAAGGAGTAGAAGGGAACAAGAATATGGCTTGCATTAAGTAAACTCAATACTATTATCTCTCAGGAGTAGGCCCAGCCTCTTGAACTTTGTTATCTTCTCCACTCAAATCATCATCAACCACTGAAATTATACAAGGACTCAAGGTCCTACTCATGCTGATCTCTTTTGTTCTTTATAATAAATTGTTCAACTTTGGCTACCTTTTGAGCCAGTTGAGTCAAATATGCACATTTGGATGTCACTAACTTTACCTTTAGTTATGAATGCATATTAGTTATAGCAGTCGTGGTAACCTTAATCTAGGCTAAGCTACCAAACAATGACTTCTTAATCTTTTGAACCTTTTAGAGAAGTCAGTCACAGTTCATTAGGATGTTGTGTAACATTCAATAATTTGGCAACCAATGCTTCTGGTAAGAGTTTGAATAAACGGTCATGAAATAGCCTCTGCATATTGTGATACCCGAGATACATGGATTAGTAACAGGTTCTATAGCCTTAGGATTTTTGAGACCCACCAGAGTCCTAAATTTCGTTAAGTTGGGATCCTACATCTCATTGGAGGGCTATATGATAGAACCATATCATTGGAAAAGTCTCGGTAATGGTTCCTTGAGGGAAAATAAGTTGAAGAGAGATTTTTAATAAATTTTACAAAACCTTTAAGCATTTCATTTTTAGCTCACAAGTTTAGAAAATCTTGAAACATTTGGATTTGAACTAAAACCCAAAATTTGGATTCTAAATTGTTGGGATTTTGATTTTTTTGATATTTTATTTGAATCCAAATGGGGGGTATTTCCTTATTTATATTTATGTTTTAAAGTTAATGGAGAGTAAAATAAATGATAAGTGAGATGACCCAGATGTCAAAATAAGAAAGACAGGAAATTGGGTAACTTCACGCTTAGCGGTCTAGGACATAGCGGTCACGTGAGCGAATTTTAGAGTGATGGTGGTCTGGAGACTGTTCGGAAAGATGCAGAGCTGGGTGAACTGACCGCTATAGTGATCTAGGACTCATAGCGGTCACAGTGAGTGAATTTCAGAGTGTTGGCGGTCTAGGGCCAGCGGTCATAAGTGAGTCGCGGGGACCACAAGATGTGGCTAGACGCTATAGCGGTCATAGACCGCTATAGCAGTGTCAGGAAGACCTAGATCCTCTTTAAAACCCCAAAATCAAGAGAGGCAGAAACCTCAATGTTTCCTCCTCTCCTCTCTCTTTCTCTCAAATCCACTCAAATCCATCATTTCCAAGCTTCAAGGTAAGTATATATTGTTAGATTATGTCTTCATTTCTTCATAATCTTAGATTTGGACCAATTATTTCTCTCATTATTGTCAAGTGGGTGCTCCCCAATTTTCTTAGAGTTAGAATAGAGCTCTCTAGAGATTATTAGAATTTAATCTAGAGTTATAATTGCTCTATGTCAGTTTTTGTCATTCCAAGTTCTCAAGTTGGTGGGGCCCACATATTCCCTTCAAACGGTGAGTGCAGATCCTATGATCCTTATGTTGATCATTAGAGTTAATTTCAGTAAATTATGGCATGGCCATATGATATTAGAAATGAAAACATGAAATATATGTTTTTTAAAACTCATGGGACCATTATTGTTAAAGTGATTTTTTATTAAAAAACTAGAGTATGAATATGATTATATTTAGAGATTTATGAAATATTATGATGATTTCTAGAATAGAGGACAAGTATATGATAGAGTTTTTAGAGAAAATAAGTATTTTTATGATTATGAAAGATGTTAGCTTGAGAAATGAGATTTGGAAATTCAGCTTTTTATGATACTAGAAGTTTCAGGATTATTCATAACAATTGCCAGATACATATTCTTTGGGCTTGAAATTAGAATGCCTGAATAGGTGATCCTTGGGCATGATTTCATAGTCAGTTATGATAAAGTTGATTTAGAGTTATATAAGACCAGAGCTTCAGAGTTTCAACAGTTTCATGTTTAAATGATTTTATATATATTAGAGATTTTATGATTTTAGGAATAGAGTAATTATATGATAAGAGTTTTAAACCCAAAGAAGAGTCTAGAACGGGTTTTAAGAGAAATGATTAGAGATGTTGTAATGATTATATGAATTTTAGAACTATTGATTTTATATGCTAGAGCTTGTGAACTCTAGGGCAGAAGACTTTATGAGATCCAAAAAAGAATTTAGACTTCTGATTGAGCTAGATAGTAACTATAGAAAACAGCTTGAGTTGACGGAGTTATTCCATTGACCTTGGTATACTAAGTCGCCCTTAGGGCTAGAAAAATCATAAATGAGACCTAGTTAGGTATCTCAGAGTTAGAGATTTTGTTATGCCATGGTTGACATGCATAACTAGAGATTTTGTTATGTCACATAATTTGTACATAACCAGAGATTCTTATTTTTCTATTAGAATACTATTGTTTATATTATCAAAGAACATAAGTTCTAGAGCTATTTTGTTACATTTATTAATATGATTTTAGAGATATTGCATTAACCAGTTTGATGATTATATATGATTATTTATTTTCTTGGTTATTCCATGAGAGGGTTATGGGTAAGGCCTGTCATGAGTTTTAGATGAAACTCACCCTCTCCCTTTCCATTACAGATATGTTAGCTGCTATGGGTCCTTCTCATCTACCTCCTTCCCTAGGAGAGAGTTCTAGTTGGTGAGCTTCACTTTGAAGTAAAGTATCTTTTGGTATTTTGTTTAGAAATAGAGTGCTCCAGTGTACATGACGGAGGGTCGGACCATAGAGATAGAGTGCATTGATTTATCATGATTATATTGTATTTACATGATTTCAGCTTTAATGTATATTTTGTATAGAGAGAAACTCATATATTTTGAGTCAGAGATGTATTTAGAGTTTGAGAAATGAAATCAAAATGATTTTTTTTTTGACTTTAGAGAATTATGCTAGAGTTGATTATGACATGTAATTGATGATGATTATGTTTTCAAAGAGCCCAAGGTTTATTAGAGATGAAAATGATGTTTTATAAATAGATTGATTATTAAATTATGTATATAGAGAGACTTAGAGGTCACGAGGCTTATGTGGAGATGAGATTCCCACGTGCCAGTCATGTTCCCAATTGGGTCGTGACACATATCTTACCAAGTTTGCACTGTATTTGGGCTTAAAGAAGAATACCATGAGAAAGCTGCACTAGCGAATGACAAAGGGAACAATTGGAGCTTATAATACTCATTATAGTTTGCTGCATATAAGATTTATAATCTTCCTTGGAAAACATAGAAAAGCCAAATCCCGGCAAACAAGGGAATTTTATCTATCTACTCAGATCTTCCTATACATTGGCCTATCCAAAGGCTGAGTCTACATTTCGAAATGCCTCCTAAGAGTATCAGCTAGCATATTAGGATTAGTTGGAGAAGGTGCATTTTCTTGAGGAATCACAGGAATATTTGGGTTACCTTGAAGGTTTAGTGGCAACAGATTTCTTGTCGATACAAATTTGGCTGACAATTTGTGGAGTTTGGATATTTGGGGGTTGGTTAAACATAGGGCCATCATTAAAAAGAGGGTAGACATGAGAGTTTATATTCAATGGTGGAGGATAACCGCTTTCACCTCTTGGTAGTAAAGATGTATTCCTACGTTCGGGCTAACCCAAATTGGGTTATGCCCAAACGCTTTTCATGGTATTTCCCTCTTCTCGTGATGTTGGTTACCATTACTTATCCTATAACTAGTTTGACCTTCTTACATAGGTGGCAAACCAATTTTCCCTATCCCATTTGAAGGCTTTATAGCCCTATTGAAATTACCAAATTGAATAAGAGGAACATGAATGGTTTGCCCTTCAACCGAGTAGGCTAGCCCATTAGCAATGTAAGGCATTTCTACACGTACATTTGCTATAGAATTTTTAGTTAACACATCTTCCAATTTAGCTATTTGGATTTCATTTTGAACTAATGGGTCCACGATATTGGCTAACTACTTCAATAACCCCCCACTAAGTCATGTAGACTATCATCAATCTTGTCAGGAATGAATGAGGTAGTCATGCAGTTACCCTATCTTCATCCTCGATGAAGTAGCCTTGCTACCCTCGGCCAAAGCAAAGTGGAATTAGGTGGGGTCTATTGATTACTATCCAACCTCAACTAAGTTACCATGCACACATTCTAGGTATAGGGATTGTCTAGGTGGTAGCATTTACAACTTTGCATTTAGCATTATTCTGCTTATTATTCGTTTGTGGACTTGGCATCACAAATTTCCTAGGCGTGTAAATACATATGCTAATTATAATCCAATCTAGGTTTTGGAAAAGTATTTGAATGATCTATGGGAGTCCCACTAGGCATGCCAAAAATATGTTATGGGCTAAATTTGGCATTAGATGATAGTGTAGGTGCTAGGCATGCCGTATCTTGTAAATTGGCTGGCCCTTGAGCAAAGCCCTCAATCAATTCCAAGTATCAAATGATTACTTCAAAGAGGGAACTCATCTCTTTGAATATGGGCTCCCAAAGTACTTATTGATAAGCCTTTGGTTAGATCAAATTGAATACAACAAGGATAAACTAGGAAGGGAATTCAAAGCAATTGAACAAGTCAATTGATAAACTTAAGAAAGGTTAACAAAAGAACTTGTCAACTATGAACAACACGGCTAACAAGAGGTCTTGGTAAACACACTTGAGTTAAGTTTTGGGTTACACGCTATGAACTCCATGCAAATTGAAAGTAAGAAAGTAAAAGGGTATGCTTAAAAAGTAAATTAATGAACTTGGTCGAGGGCCTTTACAAATGGATAGTTGATATGAAATTGAAGCTGGTTTTATTAACCTATTTTACAGGATTATTGGAACTTTTTTTTTTTTTTAAATTGGTGCTGCAATTAGGGTGGTTTAAAATTGTTGTAATAAATAGTTTGTTCAAAATATTTCATAGTATATTGCGGCGGTTTCAAACCGCTGAAATTTATTTTTTTAAAATATTTCACTAAAAATTGCGCGGTTATATAGGATGATTGTGGTGGTTTGAAACCACCATAATTTAGGTGAATTATGGCGGTTATATGGGATGATTGTGGCGATTTTTTTATAACCGTCATAATTGTGAAAAATGGCGGTTATAACCGCCACAATTTACCAAAAAACTGCCGTAATTTACCTATTTTTTTGTAGTGGCTATTTATGTCCCCACCCTGAATACCCATTATCATCCTTAGAAACCCCACCTTTTTATGGATACACAAGTATGCATTTTATTTTTACATGGTATGCATTTGAGGCTAGGGATAATAGTTAAGATGAACAATTCTACTATACACGAAGCAGAAATCCATTGTTCCTCCACAAACTTATCTCAACACTTGAATTTTTCTCCTTTCTCCCTTTCTAATTCGCCCAGGAAGGATCAAGGGCTCACATGCTACGTGGGGTAAATCCGTTCTTCCTCCATGTGGAGGAAAGAATGACTCAGTTCAAATAAAGCCTCCTAAAGTTATGAACTAGGAATCTATAGGCTACTAGAATGGTCATAGCACTTGGGGAAGAAAGTTTGAGAAAGAATAATAAACGTTAGTGCCAAAAGCTAAGGAAAGAAGAAAAACACAAAAGCAATGATAGTGAAGGTCTCTGCTTTGCAGATGGTTAGCATGTACGTATGCTGATCTATATATATGGTACACCTGGTCGATATATTCTTAAATCACAGGCAAAAGGTTGATGCTTTCTTTCTTTTCTTTTCTTTTTTACTTTTATTTTTCTTTTTCGTAACTACGACGCCTTTAACTTCTAGTCTACCTCCATTCTCTCTATCGCTTTCATCGTTGTAATCCTTTGGTTTACAATTTATTCCACAAATATCCATACAAAAATCAAAGTGAATTTAATTAGACGTATATTGGTGTAATTTATTTATAGATTAGGTCACATGGTTGATAAAGATGAGGCAATCAATTAACCATTTTGACCTTTGCAAAGTAATAAAGAGGTCCATATATAGTTTTACCTCCCTTTCTTCTGCGCATTGCAGTTCATGGATGAAAATATAGGGTTCTTGATTTCTTCTTGTTGTTTTTAGTAGGTAAAAATTTAGAAGATTCACTTAAATATAGGATTAAAACGAGCTTTTAAATTCAATGAACAGTTATACAGTTACTGACAGATGCATCAACTAAAAATTCGAGAATCAAATTCAAGTAATGACAACGTATGTAAATGTTAACCAGGTGAATCAACCATAATAAAATGTGTTAGGCTGCCTTTCATTAAAAACCCATCATAAGGCCTACGAATCAACACAATCCACAGAGGTTTGAGTATTTACAAGAGTCCATGAATAGGACTAATTAATCAGAAATGGGTTAAACAGTAATCACTCTGCAAATTGAAATTTGTCATTTAATTCAAGTTTTAGTGAATATAGGACTATGCTATTACGCTGGATTAAAAATCAAACATCCTGCGTTTAATTATTCTCTTTCAAAAAACAAAGTGATAAAGGATAATTAATAGAATATAATCTTCTAAAAGTATTAACTTCAAATATGAAAAGTTTAAGTTGAAGCAAAAACTTATCTCATTCTAATATTAGGCTATGCTTTCAAACTTGTCGATTACTTATAGAGGTAGATCACTCTTTGTCCCAACAATAATTTTTTGTCATGTGGAAGAATATATATATATATATATATATATATATATATATATATATACTTATCTATTACATGGGAATAAGTTAGTGAGACAGAAAATGATACATGATTTGTGAACTTTTAATTTGTGTTCAATATTCACATATGCATAGTATAGTTGGTGAGGATGGCCACATGAGACTAATACTATTGAAGAATCTGTAGTCTGGTCCAGTAAAGGGAAAAAGTTAGGTCATTCCGCGTAATAAGAGCTATGTTAGTAATACATCACAATCTTTGAAATTTTGATCTTTCTCGTGAAAATAGTTGTTTAATGTGAAATTACTTTTTTTTTTTTTGTACATACAAATTTAAGATGAGATGACACTTCACTGCAAGGTTGGGAAAGTCTTCAGGCTTAGAAAGCATTTACAAAGAGACTTATATTAACCTCACCTCAAAGAGATGAGTGGAGGTTCAAGCATATGACCTGTTAAATGTGAGACCCTATTATACTTACATGACCAATCCCTTAGAGTATATATATATATATATATATATATATATATATATATATATATATATATATATATATATGATCTTACGATTTAGCACTCTCTTTACATGACCTTTCTTTTATATTAGAGAATTCAAACTTTCTTTTATACCTTTTTTTCAATGGGATAAATTGATAAAGGGAGACGAGACAAAGAAAAGACGAGTTCTTTTTTAATAATTTTCAATTCATTAAAGGAATTTATAAAAGGAGACGTAGGAGATGTAGCGTTATATTTTGTTTGGTATAATATCGTAACGTATAAAACAAATACAATAATGCATGTAATATTGATAGCCGTACACATGGATATACACAGCAGCGGCCAACGGTTTTGTGCCAATGTTCTCTACAGCTTAGTTAATGACATAACTTAGATAGGTTCAAGAAGTCAAATAGAATTAAAGCTTCAAATACGGCATGGTTTTAACGATCCCACATGATTAATATATAGAGATATATATCAAATTGTGTTGATTGATCTATGAACAGTAAACAAGGTGATGTTTAACCAATATCTTAGCACCAAGTTTCAAGAGGCTTGGCCTCACATTGACAGTATGGCTGGCTTTATCTTGGCGGTCGGGGACAATAATTGCTGAAAACTATGGTAAAAGACGAACGTGGTAAGCAAACCATGTGAACGGGACGAGGGATATAAAGTAAAGAAGCAACCAACTAATCAAAAGGAAAAAAATAAACAAAGATAAAGAACCAATACCATATTTTTTTTGCTAAAAAAGCAACCAAAAAATAACAAAAGATATTGCTATGGCAAAATGAGATTTGCAAGGTGTTGCTTTAAGTATATAGCTCTTTTGCTTTATGCTGGGTACGTAGCCCCGCCCCTCCTAATGCGTTGGGGGAAGGGTATTGGGGCGCCTGGGAAATCTTAAAGTCCTAGACCAATGCAAAGGCATCACATTTCATAAGATCACATGGAAATATATCTTAACTGAAAAAGCCACTAAAGGTATTTCATGTTCATGTAGGAGAGCCATGAAGTGTCTACGTTAGACAAATAAAAAGGAATGCACTATTGATATGGGGACAACCTTTTTGATTACAAATTCGCTGGCATACAAGTATGGGTCTGCTGGATATTATACCACATGGGCACGTTAATTATATTTCTTGCTGCTTCCAATCATTGACAAGGGGAATTCCTCAGTACTCTTTGTGATCGCTCTTTCTCTCTCTATTATTATTCCAGTGATGATTTGGCTTTTCTATGAGCATTCTTTTCTATGATTTTTTTCTTGCTTCGATTTTGGGGTCAACATTCGGTGCTTGTTTTTCAAGATTCAGTTTCCCCCTTTGAAATTTTGTCTCCCAACGGTCTTGTCCCTTCAACCACGTGTAGCCACCTGAATTCCAAGCTCATCGATCTCATTTCTCAGTTGCCGGTTCTGGCATAGAAATATGATTAGGCACACGAAAAGGGAAACATTCTAATTCAAATGCAGGCAATTAACGACGACCACTTTAAACTTTGAAGTTTCTTGAAGACCGAAAAAAATAACCTTTAAAGTCGATCTTATAAGAAGTTTACTAACATATATATTTCGGTATTAGGGTATTTGTTTTATAATTTAAAACAAGTGATTATGAAACGGTTAGATACCCAAAAAATTATTGGGCCAAGTCACGAAGGCCCAAAAGGGAATAGCTGAGGACTTCTGCTGTGATCAAGACATGGGCTAAATAATGAAGCGTAGGCCCAAGAAAAGAAGGAAGTAGATAGAGAGTGGGCTTAAACAATTTGAAGGAATATTAGCCCAATAAAGCAAAAGAAAGCTATAGCTATAGAAATGTGTAAGAACATGACGAGTGATCGCTTAAAAATAGGAACAACTATGATCATGTGTACAGCTTAGCTAAGGGATTATAAATAGGGAATATTATGTGTAAAAGGGATAGGCAATAATCTCCATACACTTAGCTAGTTTATTTTCATTACTTTCAGTTGCATTTACTTTTTGTATTTTGCTAGTTCCAGTTAATGCAATTTATTTTGTTCTATCATTTCTCTTAGAATTTTTTTTCTATAGTGATTTGGATGACCCATACGGTAAAGTTATAATCTCTAGCTTTAGCACAAATCGCCTCATCTCACGAGATTTCTTATATGTTTGGGTTAATCGATCAATCAAATTTTACCCAGTTAAACTTGAATAAAAAATATTTTGGCACATCTGGTAGGACTATCAAGAGTAGCTTTGAGAAGTTCCCATCCCTGGTTCAGATCATACACGGTATATGAATTTGAGGTTAGGAAGAAAGACCGATCTGACTTCTACACCACAAGCTTAGCCACGTGCCGTGGCTCGAACAGACAAGTTAGCCTACGACATATGCAACAACATTGACTTCCCCTCCAAGGGTGACTATAGGCCCGCTCTCTCAGGCACTGTGACTCACCTACCTTTGTCCCATTGGCATAAATGCGACATCGGTGTAGCCAGTAACTCAGTTGCCCTTGCATAGGCACATTTGTTAGAACTTAGGATGCCATTGTTCCATTAATGTCACTAGTTGCAATGGTGCAACCAAGTAGCGCTGTGATCCCTGCATTAGGTGTAACATCCTCTCCTGCTTTATGGATTGCCGACTGTCCACAAACCAACACGGTCTTTTCAGTGTGTTTTGTCCTCACTCACACGCTTCCTGAGAAACTTCTCAGAGGTCACCCATCCCAAAATTACCCCAAATTAAGCACGCTTAACTGTAGAGTTCTTTCGTGATGGACTACCAAAAAGAAAGATGCATCTTTGTGGTATAGGTAGTACCAATCAATTCATATAAGCCTTGGAGGTAGGAGCCGCTCCTTGTCCGTGCCTCTCGGATTGATCACTCCCTACCTCGTCCCTGTCATGCCCACCAGCTTCCGCTTTGTCGTTCCGAACCACACCGTCCTGGGAGAGGTGCAAGCTCTAATACCATTTGTAACATCTTCTCCTGCTTTATGGATTGCCGCCCCCACAAACCAACACGGGTCTTTCAACGTGTTTTGTCCTCACTCACCCGCTTCTGGGAAACTTCCAGGAGGTCACCCATCCAAAATTACCCAAGTCAAGCACGCTAACTTGGAGTTCTTCGTGATGGGCTCCGAAAGAAAGATGCATCTTTGTGGCATAGGTAGTACCAATCAATTCATATAAGCCTTCCTTAACTGTATAGTCATATACCTATAGACTCAGATCCTCTCATTCGGGTGTGTAATCGGTCCATTCATGTACCCCTCGCTTGGAGGTAGGAGCCACTTCTTGTCGTACCTTCTCGCACGTGATCACTCCTACCTCGTCTCCGGGCGTTACATTAGGAGCCAAGTCATAACACCCATTAGGTCATAGACAACCCTTCAATCCTCACCAACTTCTCCTCTAGTGGAAGAAGCGACGGCCAGCCATAACGACAACAATATCTTTCATTAAAAGGCAAATCAACAAGGGGATACAGATTTGATGTATCAATTATATTTAGCCCAGCTAGGGATACTATAAGGCCAATGGTCCTTAACTTTTACAAACCACCCCTGCATTGAGCCAAGGCAGTTGGACTTGTAATCCTAGCTGAGCAGGTACCATAGTTAAACTCTCAGGAGCGCTGATGAATATTTACCATGTAGGCATGGAAGGTTATCAAGCATGTCACCTCAAGCCATCCCGACGATTGGGACCATAGGACTTCGGAAACCACCTCGTTGGGTTGTAATTAGGGAGGGAACCCTGAGACTCAGGCAGATGATGGAAACTCCGTGGCAAGTGCCACCACCCCCACCTGCCTATGGGTGCCTTTTCCACCACAATAGCCCTATAGGATAGAAGCAAATTCTCAGCCCCCCATATATATATTACTCTTGTGGCAATTTGGGACTAAATTCTTAGCCGGCGCAACCAGGAATAGGGGGTATCCCAAACAAGGACAATAGGATAATCTCCAAGGAATATATGACCCTTTACCCCTAATTGTGGATCCTCATATATTGGCTAAGACCATGAAGCACTATTTTGGCATCCAACTCAGACCCTTAGAGTGACCAATGTATAGGAAACCTTATCCTGATCGATTATGTGGATAGAGTACCATTCCTGAAGGATTTAGAACGCCTATTTTTACCACATTCTCTAGAAAAGATGGCAAGTCCACCATAGAGCACGTGAGCTGTTTCATAAATTAGTGTGTAGAGGCTAGCCAAAGTGACTATTAGAGGTTGCAGTTTCCTTTCTCCCTCACTGGCATGACCTTTTTATGGTATTCTTCCTTGTCACCCAACTCATTGCAAAACTAGGCCGAGATGGAGAGAATTTTTCATGAAAGGTCTTATAGTCCTGAGCTGAGACATCTATCTTGGACCTAATGCGAATAAGGCAGCAGTAAAAAGCTAGTAACAAAGTTTTTGGAATGTTTTCGCCAAACTAGGAGCCATTGTAACTTCCACATACTTGAAGCTCAGTACACTTTTATAGTCGTGAACAACATGAATCCTTTACTCAAGGAAAAGTTAATCATGATAAACTCTGATCTAGCCCAAGCTTTCTTGGAAAGCTTCTAGAATTGAGTAATTCATCATTGAAAAGGAACAAAGACATGCACAATGGGTAGATCCAAGGGGTCTCAGATTGTGGCAATTGTGTAAAATGTACTCAATTGAGGAGGAGAAGAACAAAATGAAGAAACCACTCTATCGGTAGATGTCATGGAGGAAATTGCTAGGGGCAAGCCATATACATGCCCTTATGCCAGCCAAAGGGAAGAAAAGGCCAAGGTAGTGAAACAAGGGCCATATTTGTTTGATATTACAAAGGCTGATTAGATCTTTGATTACTTAGTCAAAGACAAACAAATCAAATTCCCTTATGGCATGGAACCATCTCCCCTAGAAAAAGAGTAAAGTACTAAATATTGCAAATGGCATAACTTGTATTCCTACCTCACCAATAATAGCAACACGTTCTGAAATGTTATCTAGAATGTGATTAAGGAGGGGAAGTTCAAACTCATGAGAAGAAAGTAAGGAGTATGACCATTGATACTAAGCCTTTTCCATTAGCCTTGATGAATATAGTCTCCATGAAATTCAAAGAAGAAGAACAAGAAATAAAGGTAAAAATATCACAAACCTAAAAGAAAAATCACAGAACATAAGGAAAAATGACCAAGTAGGTAGAAAGGAAGACTTTTAACAGAAATGGAGACCAAAATCTGAAATTAGAATGGATCATGGACCAAGACCACGTCCATCAATCTCTAACGTATTTTATAGGCCATAATTTTCTCCACAATCCCAAAAGAAGGAAAAGACCTAGTTGCATAAAGGCTCAAATATCCAAATGAAGAGACCAAGCCAAAGCCTCATCTTAGCCAATGGCTAGGAAACCCATAGAAGCAACAACATAGGCAAAGCTTAAAAGGAGAAAAGGTCACACTCCTAAATATTATAGATGATTCTCTACCTAAACAAGCAGAAGGGTTGTGAAATGAACTTCAAAGGCAAGGAGACTACTACGAAGATAAATGGCAAGACCAAGGGTACTAGCCAAAAAGAAGATTATAAACCTAAGGCTAAGCCTAACAAGGGAGAATGGTAGTGTACTAGTGTCCGAAGAAGGAGATCTCCTACCTAGTAGCCAATTATTGAAATCCAGAAGAGAAGATTGCAAAACAAGAGGTCAATAGTTAAACTAAAAGACATGGTTCCCATGTTGGGACAAGCAAAGGAGATAGCAAGGGACCTTGTCATATCTCCCTTAACTTACCCAAAAGGCAGAGACTATTGACCTACAACGTTGAATAACACGGTGGTCTCTACAATCCCAGAAATCAATATAAATAGCATGTTAGCCCAATCGATGGAGTTCATAAGGGAAGAAGAATACATAGAAAACTTGCTAATTGATGTCATAAATGCTAATAATCTACTAGAACTGGGAGACTTGTAGAGACTAGAGTATCACGTCTCTAGCTCTAACAAATTAACAAATTTATTTAAAATTGAATTTGACTAAAAACGTAGTATAATGGTATGCAACTCAAGTCATCTCCCAATGATATTGGTGAACTAATAAACTATGTAACAAGGGAGTTTTTCAATGAGTTCATCAAACAAAAATATAATATAAACTAAAACAAGGAAATAACTAACAATTAACTAAAGCACTAGCACAAGGATTTCCTAAGCCTAGAATCCATTTATCCTTGACAAACACATTTCATCAAACACATGGTAGGTGACTAACTTTTGCCTAGAATCATGTAATCACACAACCTTGACACCATAATTCACTTAGCAATTAATCAATCACCAAGCATTTGGCTATCATATAACACTTAAGTAATTGAGATCTCAATCCCTAAATGCATACACTAACTTGAGCACCAACTACATTAGTCTAACCTCAATCAAGAATTAATCTCAATTTCCTAAGCTAACCAAGCATTCATTAACTAATCAACCAATTCATGCCTAATCAACAATCTCAATTATGCATCCAACCTATAATCATGAATCAGCATACAAAATCAAGATTCATTCCAACCACATACTCACACATTCACATATCATAATCAATCAACTAATCAACATAAACATATGAGTAATGGAAAGAATGTGAGAGAAGAAAAATCAAGAAACCAAATCATGTATTCATTGAATATGCAAGCCTCAAGATAAACCCATGGACTTGGAGAATCCTTAATGCTATTTACAAACTCACTCCTCCATGGAGAAGCCACAATAAAAATAGAAAATAAAACCTAACCTAAGAGAAAGAGAGTAGGTGAGGAAGAAGATGGGTCAAGAGGAGGAAATGGGAAGGTGGAGGAAGGAGGAGGAGATAGGAAGAGATAGAGAAGAGAAAGAGAGCTTAACCTAACCTAATTTAAGCTATATTGAACCAAGAGGTCGTGTCCTCTATTATAAGACTTTTTGGGATCATTTGAAGACCCAAAAACTCATTAAAATGTGTACAGGATTGTCACAACTCACTGTAGCAACCCTAGCTCACTCCAGTGAGCCTGTCTAAACCAAAAATTGCAAACGGCAACACCAGGGGTCATTGTAGTGACCCTGGCTCGTTGCAACGAGTTTTATGAAGTTTTGACTCCTGAAACGACCGAATTAGCTCTTGGTGTCTTTACAAAAGTTGTAGATCTTTTTCTTCTGTTCAAAATGGATACCTTATTTTCCTAATTTGGACTCCAGATGAGATAGATATCACTTGATTATCGAAGCATACCCAATTTGGAAATTCACCACCTCAGTTTTGACTTCTGGGCTTATTTTGACTAGCTATCTTTTTTATGGCTTTTGAGCTCTGCATAAAAGTTGTAGATAATCCTCTTAGCTTTCCTACAAGATAAAGATCATAAGTTTTAGAGGTCTATAACTCTAATTAAGCACAAAATACAAAATAGTGCCATAAGTGCAATTATGCAGAAAATTCTCATTAATGCTCAAATCAATGTCCAAACTCAAATATGATGCAAATGTATAAAATTAAGCATAAAAGAGAGCTAGGACACTAAGAATAGGGCACAAAATATGTATATAAATGCATGCTTATCACTCCCCCACACTTAGCTTCTTGCATGTCCTCATGCAAGACCGACAATCAAGCAATGGTGAATGTGTCAAAGCAATCAAACCATTGTAAGCCAACTAGTAATGACTTACAAATCCTAAACTTGACATAAAACAAAGAAAACAAATAAAATGCCAATTCTAATGAACTATGAGGAAACAAGCATAAGGGTAAAAAACACAGCATCAAGCACCAAATCCTTCCAAGCAGGACTTAAGCTAAAGGAGAGCAAACAAGGTAAATTTCACTCATAACATGCAAGGATCAAGGAAATGGGACCTCACAAGGCTAGTGTTTACCACTCAAGTCTCTCCAAGTGTTTTGGATTAGATTTTGATGCTCAAAACTTATCAAATGGAAATGCATTACCATAGGCTTGCAAGTCATCTCACTCTCCACTAGTCATACACATGCATACACAAATCAAGAGGGCTTATTCAAGGTTGTAATAAGGCTTAGGTGAGGGGTAGGAAATATCATAAAGGCCAAGCTAAGTTAAACCAAACGCTAAGAGAATAAATGCATATGCATAAGAACAGATATGCAAGAAGTGAAATTTCCAAACAAAACATGCTCAAACAAGCCTCATTTCCCACAACTTAACCAATTCCCCACAACATTTTATTCACAACTAGTTTCCTTTTGCAAAATTTCCTTTTCTTTCTTTTCATTTATTTTTGTTCTTTTGATTTTTTTTTGGTTTTCTCATGCATATTTATGCACCTTTATTGCCACGCTTTCCTTTTGGAGCTTCACTTTACAAGATCATTCACTCCCCACACTTAAAACAATGCATGTCTTTATGCAAACTCCCACACTTATGCTCAAACACATATGGAGGATGAACACATGCTCTCCTAAGCCTAGAGGTTGGGTAATTTCATTGTTTTGCAATTAGGCTTATAGTGTGCTAAAACAAAAGAGTGGTCATTAAGGCTCAAAATGGGTGCAAACAAGGGCAATATGGAAAGTTGGCCATGTGGTCAAGTAGCTAAAAATAAGAAAATTACCTCTATCATCTTAATGCATGCACATACTAATGACAAAGCTTTAAGAAAGACAAAAGGCAAGTTCTAGAATGCATAACCAATGAGAGAACACATAGAAAAACAAAATAAGAATGGCATGCAACATATCCATCCATGAAAGGCTCAAAAGCTCAACCAAGGGTTATGTCCATATACTCAATCCATGCAATGAAAAGCAAATTACCAAGTATGCATTACATAAAGCACAATTCATAGTCAAGCAAGTTAGGAAAAATGCCAAATGTGCTAAAAGCCAAGCAAGTAATCCTCAATAGCATCAATGGAACGGCACACAACACAGCTAAACAACAACTAACAACCTAAAACTAGTGGCATGTGAAATCCTACACTAAGCATGCTTTATTGAAAATTAAAGATAGAAAACTAAAAGAAAAAAAAGTTGATAAGAACTCCCTTATGGCGGCTTATGCTTGAACTTCAGGAATTCCCACCAAGGTTTGCATTCCTGACCTCCATTAGGATCCCATATCATGTAAACCACATCATGGGTCTTGAACCCATTTAGCTTCTTGGACCCAAGTATTGCAATATTCAGTGTACTCCTTGGAGCATTGGGACTTTTCAAGGTCCTAACATCCCAACAATATGCTTCAAGTAGGGAAGGATGTGAATCCCCACAAGAAGGCTTCCATTGATTGTATCTCCCATAACTAGCCCCCAAGAATTGGCTACTTGGTGCTTTGCAGGTCCTCTACATAAGTCTAAGAGCTGAACATCATTCTCTAGGATACCATACTTGTGCGGCCGAAAATAGGAACATGTGACAGGCCCTAACCATCCATCTTTGGCTCAATTGTAGGTGGAAAGAAATCTCACTTCACATCAACAACAACAAATTTGCATATGACTACATAAGGCTCCTCCTGGCATGTCAATCTCATCCTCACGCTCCACAGTGAAAGGTTCACTCGTATATTGGCTTTGATTTCCTGGCATGCCATACATAAATGATCACCGCAAGTCATGACATACAAATCCCACCAAATCATCTAGTGCTACATCAGGGAGTAAGGGGTACAAATCATGCAATGGATCCTCATACTCTACTTTCATTGGTTCATCTATAAGCAGGGAGACGGTAGGTGATGGTATGTGCCCAGTTGGCTTAGGTGGTAGTTCCTCAGAGACAATCTTTGTATCAACTCCTCATCAGAACCTCTGTTATTTCCTTAACCAATGTCTCTTGTGGAACCTCAACAAGTTGCTCCATAACATAATAGCTCTCATCAAATGATGACTCTATCAACTCTTCAATCATGCTAGAATTCAAAATATCTATCCTCTTAGCTAGCTCTGATGATGGCTCCTTAACCATTGGCTCTTCATATGGGATTAGAGGTTAGGATGAAGAGGCTTTATAGTCCTCTAAATCAGCATGAAGCTCTAACAATTGGTTCCACAACTCTTGGGTTGATGGTTCAGATGATGGTTGAGGTAGATTGTCTGTGCATTGGGGTGGTTGATAGAAGGAATGTGGGTAACATGGTTGGTATGGGGGTATGTCTAGGGATGGTAGCTCATAATATGGCTGTTGATAGGGGTCTTGGTAAGGCTCATGATATAGGTATATGTATGGCTCATGGTATGGGTATGCGTGTGGCTTATGGTAAGGTGTTGGGTTTGGTTCAGGATATGTTTGCAAGTGGTAGTGGTGGTAGGTAATATGGGAGTGGTTGTGGCTCAAAATATGATTGTTGGATTTGCATTCTCTTGACATATTACTTTAGGAAGCACTTTATCTTGTCCAATTTCTCCTCTAATCCTTGGTAAGGATTATTCACTGCTCCATTGCCTACAAAAACATAAGAATTATACTCTTGGAAACTAAAATAAGGGTTAGTGCTCATGTTAGCTCAAGTATAAGTGAGTAAAATAAAAGAAAATGCAAGAGGAAAGAAAAAGCTACTCTAAAATGACATAAAATAACCAATGAAAAGCTACACAAGGTATTGGTGGATGATGGGATGTAAAAACAAAAGAAAAGACAAGCAAGAAGATATGAAGAAATGCAAGAAAAATCAAAATAAATTGAAAAGGTAGTCTAAATGGTAGAATTTGGCAAAAATAGGGTAAGGCTCACTAAAGTGAGTCTTGCTTAGAATGCTCAAAATACTTGGGATACCAAGTTTCGTGGAAACTGAGATGATTCAAAACAGGACAGCACCTATTTTTAACAGCAAAAACACCATAAACGACTGAAAAAGTGAAAAAATATGATGAATGCAAGGATGCTCAAATATGTATAGGTATATACAAGCCTATTAGCACCAACATCCTCGGCAACGTTGCCAAAATTTGGTAGAGACTAGAGTGTCGCGTCTCTAGCTCTAACAAATTAACAAATTTATTTAAAATTGAATTGCACTAAAAATGTAGTATAACAGTGTGCAACTTCGTCTCCCAATGATATTGGTGAACTAATAAACTATGTAACAAGGGAGTTTTTAGTAAGTGCATCAAACAAAAATATAATATAAACTAAAACAAGGAAATAACTAACAATTAACTAAAGCACTAGCACAAGGATTTCCTAAGCCTAGAATACATCTATCCTTGACAAACATATTTCATCAAACACATGGTAGGTGACTAAATTGTGCCTAGAATCATGCAATCACACAACCTTGATACCATAATTCACTTAACAATCAATCTAGCATACAACACTTAAGTAATTGAGATCTCAATCCCTAAATGCATACACTAACTTGAGCACCAACTACATTAGTCTATCCTCAATCAAGAATTAATCTCAATTTCCTAAGCTAACCAAGCATTCATTAATTAATGAACCAATTCATGTCTAATCAACAATCTCAATTATGCATCCAACCCATAATCATGAATTAGCATATAAAATGAAGATTCATTCCAACCACATACTCACACATTCACATATTATAATCAATCAACTAATCAACATAAACATATGAGCAATGGAAGGAATGTAAGAGAAGAAAAATCAAGAAACCAAACCATGTATTCATTGAATATGCAATCCTCAAGACAAACCTTTGGACTTGGAGAATCCTTAATGCTAGTTACAAACTCACTCCTCCATGGAGAACCTACAATAAAAATAGAAAATAAAACTTAACCTAAGAGAAGAAGAGAGTGGGTGAGAAAGAAGATGGGTCAAGAGGAGGAGATGGGAAGAGATAAAGAAGAGAAGGAGAGCTTAACCTAACCTAATTTAAGCTATATTGAACTAAGAGGTCATGTCCTCTGTTTTAAGACTCTTTAGGATCATTTAAAGACCCAAAACTCATTAAAAATGCATACAGGACTGTCACAACTTGCTGTAGTGATCTAAGCTCGCTAGCGAGCCTGTTGAACCAAAAGTTGCAAATGGCAGCACCAGGGGTTGTTGTAGCGACCCTGGCTTACTATAGCGAGTTTTATCAAGTTTTGACCCCTGAAGCGACTGAATTAGCTCTTGGTGTATTGATAAAAGTTGTAGATTTTTTTGCTTTCTTCAAAATGGATACCTTATTTGCCTAATTTGGACTCGGATGAGATAGATATGCCCTGATTATTGAAGCATACCCAATCTAGAAATTCAACACCTCAGTTCTGATTTCTAGGCTTATTTTGACCAGCCATCTTTTTGATCTGGCTTTTGAGCTCTTCATGAAAGTTGTAGATAATCCTCTTAGCTTTCCTACAAGACAAAGATCATAAGTTTTAGAGTCTACAACTCTAGTTAAGCGCAAAATACAAAACAGTGCCATAAGTGCAATTATGCAGAAAATTCTCATTAATGCTCAAATCAATGTCCAAACTCAAATATGATGCAAATGCATACAATTAAGCATAAAAGAGAACTAGGACTCTAAGAATAGGGTACAAAATATGTATATAAATACATACTTATCAGAGACAATCTTAAGCTCTGTCATTGCAATGGTGCCAATAACCTTCTAGATAATAAGGGCCGTCTACAAAGGCTAGAGGGGAAGGACCCCTCCTAGAGTTGGATCTAGATGACCCTAAACTGAAGGCTATAGCATACAAAGGACTGATCGGAGCCAAGGCTAGGCATTTGTGACCTCTCTATATCCAAGCAACTCTAGACGAGCATCACTTTAGGCAAGTCCTAGTGAACCCTGGATCGCTATTCAACATTGTCCTTTGGACCACAATTCAATAGGCTGGCTGAAATAGGAAACTCTCCTTGCATCAAACACTACCTTGACTAACTTCACAAGGCAAACTATAACACCTTTGGGAGCAGGGATAACTAAATTAGGAATAGGAATTCAATGCACAATGACCGCTTTCATTGTAATAGATGCCTTTACATCCTACTCTATCCTTTTAGGAAGGGAATGGATCCACATCACACAATATGTTCCCTCAATCCTCCATCAAGAATTTCAGCTATGGAATAATGGGGCTGAAATGGAGACTGTGCTGTAGATCCACAACCTTTCCAAGATACCTCTAACCATCCAGAAGCACAATAATATTCCCATAAGCTAGAGGTAGTAGATTGGCCTGAAGAAATGCCATTCCAAGTAGTTAGAGACTTTGATCTCTCACCCATGGCTTCAAAGTCATGGTGTTGGAAAGTATCCAATTTAGCTATGAGCAAAGAGAGGCCCACAAGAAGAAAAAGCTCAAGTAGCAATTATAGGTCTTATCTTTGCAGAATTTGCAGTAAAGGAAGAACATGTTTTCTAATAACTAGAAGAGGATGTGATAGCTGAAAAAGCTGAGTGGGCTACCTTAGCTAATGATAAGATAGACCTAAATTAGTAGATGAAAATCAGATGAAATTTGAAAAGCCATACAACACAAGGCACTTGAAGCCACTCTACATCAAGGCATACATAAATGGTAAACCTGAGTGTGATGAGTCCTTATTGATGGGGGTGCCATCATGAATGTCATACCAATAGGCATCTTGAAGAGGTTAGAAAAGTTACTCACTGAGACGAAAGAGACCAATATCAAAATGACCAACTTTACAGGAGAAAGCACTAAAGTAATGGGTTTTTACGTTGTTGAGTTAATAGTGGAACTAAAACTACCTCAACTATGTTTTTCATGGTTAAATACAAGACCAAGGTATTCACTACTATGAGGAAAGGACTGGATTCATTCTAACCAAGCAGTCCCTTCAACCCTATGCCAACAGCTGAGTTTTGGAATGAAGGAAGAATTGAGATAATAGAGGGTGATCAAAGGCCTTTCTCTATAGATGTAAAAGCAATAAGAGCTATGTTACCACCCTGAGTTCGCCCCCTGGAATTTACTTTGGGTGATCCAATATAGAATGTCCACATCAGAAACTACAAATTCCAAATCGAATACCAAGCACCCTATGACTTGATGATATGATAATAGATGATAAGCCCTAAGTAACAGGCTCAGGATATCCTATAATGTTGATTCTATATTGAGCTGAATCACAGAGAGGAATGCATTTTCAGGAAAAGTTAGCCAAGAAAGATCAAAAGAAAATCACCCACGTTTAAGTCACAAGATCCACTTAATGAGGTGAATTTGGGCACTACGGTAAAACCAGGGATGATAAAGATTGTAGTTTGTTTAATAAGGAAAACCACAATCGGTTGGTTACCTTAATAAGACAATACAAGGACTTATTTACATTGGATTACCATGAGATGTTAGAGCTATCAAGGCAGATAGTTGAGCATCAATTTCCAATCAATCCAGGATTCAAACCTTATAAGCAACACCCAAGGAGGTTCAATTTAGAGCTGCTACAAAAAATAATATCACAAATTGAACGCCTATTGAAGGTTGGTTTTATTAAAAATGCAAGATATGTAGAGTGGGTAGCTAACATAGTTTTCGTAATAAAAAAGAGTAGTCAAGTTAAAATTTTCATATATTATAGGAATCTAAATTTGGCCACTCCAAAAGATGAATATGTAACGTGTGTTGTGGATATATTATATGACTGTGCTGTAATAACAAGATCCTCTCATTTGTGGATGGCCATTTAGGCTATAATCAAATTTTGTAGCCGAAAATAACGTTCATAGAGTAGCATTTCCCTACCTTGGGATCATCGATATTTTTCAATAGGTAGTTATAGCTTTCAGATTAAAAAATGCAATGGCTAACTATCAAAGGGCAGTGAATGCTATTTTTCATGGATTAATAGGAAAATTCATGGAGGTTTATATTGGCAATGTAGTTGTTAAGTTGGATGACTTCAAGGAACACTTGGCTGATTTGGAAAAAGCTTTTATAAAAATAAGGGAAAATTCATTAAAAATGAACCTCAAGAAGTGTGCCTTTGGAGTATTAGCTGGAATTTCTTGGGATTCCTAGTTCATCAAAATGGTATAGAGGTTAATAAAAACAAAGCTAAGGCAGTCCTATAAGCTAGTCATCTATCAATCATTAAGGAATTATAGAGTCTAATCAAGATAACCAATTTTATGAGAAGATTTATTGTCAATATAGGGAGAAAACTAAAATCTTTTTTGCCATTGCCTAAGTCAAAATCTGTTGAAAAATTTTCATGAGGAAAAGAGCAATAAGATGCTTTTGAACAAATCAAAAGATGTCTTGTGAATCCGCAGTATTCATCCTTCCTACTATGAAAAAACCACTCAAGCTATACATATCAGCCACCTAAGATTCTATTGGCAACCTTCTAGCTCAAGATGCTGAAGATGGAATTGAGCGAGCTATGCACTACTTGAGTAGGTTACTAAATGATGCATAACAAGACACTCCCATCAAGAAACTATGCTTGTCTCTGTTTCATGTATGCACAAAGTTGGAATATTATTTGTTACCAAAGGAGGTCATGGTGATGTGTAAATTGGATGTTATCAAGCATTTGCTAAATCACCTAGTGTTGCAAGGATGGCTGATGAAATGGGCCCTGAAAATTGACGCCCTTTGTGTTGAGATATGTCTATTAAGAGCCATGAAAGGTAAAGTCTTAGCTGATTTTGTGACACAACATCCTTGCTTTAATGTCTAAGACTCATTATTAGAAGCTTGGAAAGGGTATTAATAAAGTGTCTTAACAAGAAAGAGGCCTACAAGGTTATGGGAGAAGTCCACAAAGGAGCATGTGGGCATCATAGGTCTGAAAATAGGATGTGTTAGCTGATTCATAGATATGGCTATTATTGGCCTACTATAACGGCTAACGTTTTGCATATGCAAAAGGGTATAAGGCTTGTCAACTTCATGGACCAATCTAGAGTGTCCCAGCTGAAAAGCTACTTACCATCATAAAACTATAGCCTTTTAGAGGATAAGCCATGGATTTGATAGGAAAGATCTATCTCATTCAACAATGAAGTGTTCATTCATCATTGTAGCTACAAACTATTTCACAAAATGGGTGGAATCCAGCCGATGACTAATGTTTCTTTAACTAATGTTATAAGGATCATCCAGAAACAAATTATACATCGATGTGGGATGCCTGAAATGATTATGGCTGACTAGGGAACAATATTCATATGGAAAAAGGTAAAGGTGTTTGTCCAACAATATGAGATTAAAATGATATAGTCTTTACCTTACTACACATAGGCCAATGGCCAGGCTGAAGCAACCAATTGTTAACTCCAGAACCCTTTTAAAAGCTCCAAATTAAAGCTTTGTGATTTTGAATGACAACAAAACAAATTTTGATAAAATATTTTGAAAAAAGGACCAATATTCAACTTGAGTTTTTATAGCATTTATAGGGCCATTCTCATAGACATATTAGTTCAATCAACAAGATAATTTTTCAGAATGTCATGTTTTATCATTATTATAATCTCATTCAAAGAGATTTAGAACCTCAATGATATGAAAAAGAGCTATGAGAATGAACGCGTGTCTTTTGGATACACAAGAAAAGATTTTCAGACTAGAAACCAAGTCTAGATCTTCAGAAAGCGTTTCACACATTTAGAAAGTACTGATCAATGTAAAAATCCACCTTTCCTTAAGCAAATCATGAATCCAAGTCTTCAATATCAACAAGAAGATTCCTATCAAGCTTAGATTGAAGAAATGAAGACCAATGAGAAGATAGAAACTAAAACGCTTATCAGAAAGCACGTGAAATTAGAAAACGTGTACTTTGCATAAAATAAGGAAAAATTCAAAATTCAAATTAAAGTCAATACCCAAAAAAGGATGACAGTGACATCTTACTTTTTTACTTGGTCAACCATCCTAACTTCTAGAAGAAAGAGATCAAAAACCATGACCAGAAAGTAAAAAGTAGTTTCCAAAGTATCACTCAAAAACCACGTATTTGACAACAATCTCTATGCCTGCAAAAACTAGCCTAGACAGCGAGCTACTCTCTTATATGACTTTTCCCAGGATACAAAAAGAAGATCTACACGTGTCAAGAGGAAGCAAAATCAACGGGCAACGGTCTATTTAAAGATCAAGTATAAAAGGATTTCAAGTGTTTACAACTTAGAATTTTTGCAAGATATTTGACAAGAACGTTGAAATGCGAATCCTTTTCTTCTTGTTCTACAAAACACATTACATCTTTTAATTAGTCTTTGTCTTTGTGTGAAATCTTCTTTATAGCTCTAATTAGATAATATGTTCTTCTTAGGAGGAATAGTTTTAAAAGAAGTCACTCAAAGTTTTCAAAACTTATGCTGTTTTACTTATAGAAAATCTGGAGTGATCATTTGTTGGAGAGAACCAACCTTAAACAAATCATTGTACCCTGATACATTAGTGATCATTGTGAGGTTAGCTTAGAGAGGCTAGTCAAAGACTACTTAAAAGTGACATTATAGTGGATATACTAGTCATATGAGATAGCTTGAGAAGGCTATACAAAGAATATAATTCTTTCTTTGGGTTGAGAAAGAAATTTAGTGGAACAAAGGGTTATTGAGAATTAGATGTAGGTAGATTTAAACCGTATAAAATCTTTATGCAGTATCTCTATCCCTACTTATTTCCTTGTAATCTGTATTTGACATTTGCTCATACACATATTTTAGAAAATGTACGCCCAATTTTGCCTTAGAGTACAAATGACCGAAATGCCCCTGAGGTCATTTTTACCCGGAATTTGAGGACAGTTGTCCCGGCAACCCTCGAATGGGTCAACTCGATGTTTAAAGGGGATTAAGCTGTTATGAATAATATTCGAGGTGAAAATCTCATTTTCTAAACTTTCGGCTCAAAATGACAAAATACCCTCCTGTGTTATACACGGGTAAAAGGTGCCGTTTGAGCCCGAACTTTTCCAGGAAGTTTAGAATGATGTTTTTGAACAATGTTTGATGTTTAGTTGAGCAGGAGGTCCAGGACGGTTTTAGCACAAAATTACCATTTTGCCCCTAGAACAGTGTACAGTGAGCCTAATGATGCAATTAAGCAAACCTAAGCAATATTAGGCTCTAATCGAAGATTAATTTATTTCGATAATTAATCTAGAGTCAAAATGATTTATTAAGGTTAATTAGAACCTAAGATTGCTTAGATAAACTCTAATTGCATTCTTTAATTCAAGATTCCTAGTCATGGAATTTGAATAGTGTTTCTCTCTCCAATTCTTTAAATTAAGAAATTGTGCCATACCTCATTTGACCAAAGGAATTATTTTAAATTACTAATCTAGTAAGATTACCCTCCTAATCAAATCTTGAACCACCTTAATTAACCATTTACCTTACCTAAACACCTTCTTACAAACTCCTAACCAAAACCTTAATCAAAGAAACACCTAAACACACCATTAACCCACAATTAGAGGAACTAATTTTCCTCCCTCATGGCTTTGGATGACGGCCACTCCACCCCTTCCATAGCCCATCATGTGTTGTTTCAATTACACTCAAGAGCCATACTTCAAGCCATGTTTTCCACCATACCTTGCCCATACTCAACACCATGCCTAAGACCATGCCTTGACCAAGAGATATTTTCCCTTCTCTCCTCTCAAATGGCCGGCCACTCCTCTTCCTCCCAAGCCATCCACAAGCTTTCATTCTTCTATAAATAGATGAGTTTGAAAGCTCTTTGAATGTTTACACACCTTGCCAACTCAAAGCTTTCTTTCTTCAAGCCTTAAGAAAATTTTCCTCTTCTTCTTTCTCCTCCCTTGGCCGAAGTGCTTTAGCAAGGATTCAAGAAGATTTCTTTCTCTTTTCCTCTCAAGAAACAAAGCTTTCCTTCCTCTCTTCAAGACTTCTCTAGGTAGGGGTTTGTGTTTAAGTTTTTACTTGTCTTCCTTAAAGAAAAGTTCTAGTTTCTCTTGGTTTCAATCCTTTTTCTTCCCTTTTCTTTTCGGCCAAGAGGCCTTTCACAAAGAAAAACATGAGCTTGATGATGAGGTTTCAAGATAATGACTTGTTGTTGTCATGTGAGAAACCTCTAAAGCTTGAAACAACTTGGTTTTGGACCATACATGCCTTGATTTCTTCCTTTTCCTTGATAAAGTTTGTGGTTTTCTTTCCTTTCCTCTTCATGATTTTGGTTTCCTTTGCTTTGGTTTGAACAAAGTTTGTTAAAAATGTAAAGTAGATCACAAATGTTTTGTTAAAGAAAATTAATCACATGATTTCAAAGAGCTCTAAGCTTACCCTTGCCAACCTTAAAGTTGGTCAGCCGTTCTAAGAGTTTTACTTTAGATTGAAGCCCATGAGCAATAAAATAAAGAATATGACTTAGCCCTTGTAGTTTTGTTTAGACAAAGTGTTGAACTTTGAGTCCATTTCCTTAAGCTTGATGATGAAGTTCAAACCTTAAGACTTCTTTTGAAGTCTAGGTGCTAAGAACTCTAAAGCTTGCCTTATGATACATAATGGGTTGAGGTTTATGTTCCTCTAAAAGTCTTGTAAGAGCTCTAGTTAAGATAAAAACAAGTTGCATTCATGTTTAAATTTATGTCTTGCATCTCATGTTTATTTTGATGCCATCACTAATTTCACAAGAATAAATGAATGAACTTGCATTACCATATTTAAATTCCCAAGCTTGCATTTCATGTTTATATTTCAAGTCATCACCTAATCCTTAAAGATAATAATGAAGTTGCATCTCATATTTATTTTATGCTCTCACTTTACTTTCTAATGAAGAGTAAAATAAAGTGCATAGCATGTTTAAGATTATGTTATCACCTAAATATTCTAGAGCTCAAAGACTTGCCCTCAGTATCCTAAAAAGGGAATTCTAGTCAAAAGAAATGGATGAGTTTTAGTATGATTCAACAATGGTTTGATTTTGTGAAAAGCATGAATGATTTCAGGAAAATGTTGGAAAACTGTTTTAAGAGGTCTCAAGGTGTTCAAATAGCTTGGAATGTGTTAAAAATCATGTTTTCTCAAATTCCAAGGTTTGGTAATCGATTACCAGAAGGGTTTTCAAGGACTTTTGGTTCTGGTAATCGATTACCACAGCTTCTTCATGCCCAGAACCTGTTCTGAAATGTAATCGATTACCTGATAATGTAATAGATTACCCTTATGTTCTTTATTTTTCCGAAACGACTTAACCCTAAGTAATCGATTACCCGGTTGTTTTGAACCCAGAATGAATTTAGCTCCTGGTAATCGATTACTAGGAACATGTAATCGATTACCAGAACACCTTTTGTTCCTGAAAATGTCCCAAGAGAAAACTAGCAACTTATATGCATTTCAACTCAAGAGATTATGTGATTTTATGGGCTTATGATTTTGGTTCTGCCCTCTATGTTTGGCTACTGTATAAATATTGTTCTAAGGTGTTAAAATGTGTAAAATTATGTTTGAGTGAAGCAAGGAATCGATTTAGAAAAGTAGAAAAGAATAAGTAACTTGAAAGGGATTAGAGATGTAAATTCTAGAACACCTTAATGCAAAGAAATGCAAATTTGTTCTAGCATGATTGATTCAAGGATAAATGACTCATAATTAGTAAGACTTGTACAAAATCCCTTCATAAATGATTAGGTGTTGATTTCTAAGTTTAAGGTGATGCTAAGAGCTTAAAATGGTTTATAACTTAGAGAACATGCTTAGGAATCCCTCATAATTGGTCTAGGGATTGATTATGGAGCCTTAGGTGAAGACGGATCTTAAAAAGGGTCACAAATGGAGATTCTAAAGCCCCTTAAGCAAATGATATTTTCTACCCTTTCATGTGCAGTGCTGTATGGAATTTTAGTGAGTTCAAATCTTAGAGAACAGTTTAAGTGTTAACCTCTTGAGGGTAATAAAGATGCAAATACAAGTTTAAGGCCCGTAAGGGTCAAAGCATAAGATACTATGAGATAGGAAGCCGAGTGAGCATATTTATGATGATGAACCTCAAGCATATTCATGATGATGTGATTATGTTAGTTCCTTGAGCATGAAACTTTATGTGTATGATTGATATGGTGATATGATGAAATGTTGTATTGAAGATGCATAAGGTTTCGAAATATGAATGAAATTGAGGAATATGCTCATGTGAACTAGAAAGTTATTGAATTGAGAAAGTTCCATGAAAATGATGCATGTGACTGAGATTATGTGGCATGACTCAAATTTGAGGAAATTTGGAGAGTAGCTGTTATGCCGCGAATTTCCGTCAAATTTGAGGGACATAAGAAAGTTTTTGAGAAAAATGATGTTTAATGGTGATATGTCGAGACGTACTTCTCCTGCTCTGGTGAGGAGAGGTAAAACTGAGGGCATAGGCATTAGCCTGCCAAAGCGGACAAAGTCGCTGGTCTTAACCAGTCGATGCGTTTCGAAGAAGGAAAAATATATGATGTTTAAAGTGACACACGAGACGTACTTCTCCTGCTGGTGAGGAGAAGGTGGTGAGGGCATAGACATTAGCCTCCCAAAGCGGACAAAGTCGCTGTCTTAACCTATCGAAGCGTTTCGAAGAAGGAAAAAGTCCCATGATGGGTGATCCTTAGGCCCCTACCCGTACCCTGGAGTCGGGATTATGATGATTATGATGAAAATGATTATGTTATGATTTGCTTATCAAGAGGATAAGTAAGAACTAGTGACGACTAGTTAAGGTATGAGCTCATAGCCTAGTTAAAGGGGTGCGGTTACTATTATGATTGGTGTCACAAGTATGAGAAAAGGAAAGATGTTCAAGAGAAAGTTACATGCCACTTATATGTTGTTTGATATTTGTTTGATTTACCTAAAGTACCTGCCATGCATCCATGAACTATTATGTTGCATACATGCATTAAGACTCATTATAAAAGACATGGACCTTGGATAAATATCTTGTGAAAACCTCATAATGAACCTATGCATGCTTAACCTTTTTTATAATAAACCCAAGGTTCCTGGGGACATAAACGATGACACTAGGATATAGGATTTCCTATGAGATTCTTTAGCAAGATTCTCACCCCTCTCTCCATTTCTTTCGTTACGTCTTCAGACATCGATGGCGTCGTTCGTGATTTTTGTTGACGCACCCGTGTGGAGCTGCACTACGATCCGATCATCAGTCCTACCACTTCGAGGGTCGTTGTGCTATACGCATTTTGCATACATGGAACGCCCGTTTCCTTTCCAGTCTCCAGCTTCAGATTCACTCCGACCTCCCCCTTTGGCGACGACATGATTTTCGAGAGGACACGACCTCGAGACGAGAAGAACCCATGCCGACCATCGTCCTCAGCTGTGCGTGACCATCCGGAGTTCATATCCCTCATACTCCACTGTGGGAGGGACCCTCTAGGATCATCCCGATCCGTATTCGGAGGATTCCGCCCCTTCGGTGCCTTTGGCGATAGGGTAGCGAGGAGACAGTCTAGCCAGGCCTGTGAGGCGTGTACGTCCGCCCGAGAGACGCCCTCGCCGAGGTGGTCACGTTGCTCCGCCGATTCGCATGCCCACGTCCCTCTTCGATGGGCCACATCCGAGGAGCTTCGGAGTTCGTAGGCTACATATCTCCGTTCGAGGATTTGCGTCATCCGTAGGTTTTAGAGGAGGGTTGCTTGTGGGAGTATCTTTTGGGGTTGTTTTCATGTATTTGTTATTATGTTTCTTATATTATGCTATTGTACTAAGCTCTGCCCACTAGTATGGGTAAGACTTTATGTTTCCTTTACGTTCCAGTGATATTGTACTAAACTATGTTAATTAGTGTGATGAGGAATGTTTTCATGATGGATGTGTTCTTTTATGTTTATGTTCTGTATGTTTTATGTATTCTTCCGCTTCACATTGTATATGTCACGCGCAAAGGCTCGCACTTTGTTTTATATGAATCATTTCAAAAAAAAAAAAATTTACCTGTATTTTCCGCTAAGTATGTTGTAAATGAATTTAAAGAGAAGTAATAACTAATAATTAATTTTGAATACGTCCTAGGCGTATTGGGGTTAAATATTAGGGTGTTATAGAAAACATTTTCTAAACTATTCTAAGTTCTCATTTAGTTCAGAAAGTAGCTTTTGGAACTTGACTAACATATATTTCCACTACCTTCAAGTAAAGAACTTGATAGCACCTGTTTTAGTATTTCAGATTTTGAAATGAATTAAAAGCATGATTCAACCCCCCTTCTCGTGCTATTTTCAATGAACAATTGGCTTCAAAGCTCAAACCTCTAAGGGGTTGAGCATTCTAACGAGTGTAAAGGTTAAAGATCCTGGGTATAAATGGTACAAAATGTTCATATTGCAAAAGGACACTCCATAAACAGACCACCATTCTTTGATGGTGGAGACTATTCCTAATGGAGGGATAAGATATACGTATTCATCAAATACATCATAAGTCTTGACTTGTGGGAAATAATACAAGAAGGAGATTATGTTCTTATGGAAGAAGTTCTAGGAACTGAAAATGCACCCTCACTTCTAGAGAAATTTCCAAGAATAAGTGGATATAGCAATATAAAGCAAGAGTTCAGCTGAACTCTAAGGTTAAATACCTACTCACATGTGTAGTTAGCAAAGAAGGATATGACAAAATTATTGTTTGTGACACAGTGAAAGACATCTAGGATAGATTACACATGCTACATGAAGAGACAAATCAGGTTAAGGAGACCAAGATTAGTATGTTAGTCCATCAATATGAGATATTCAAAATGACTGAACAAGAGAGTATTGATGATATGACCACTAGGTTCATGCACATTATGAACCAACTTAAGGGTTTGGGAAAAAGGTACTCAAACAGAGATAGTGAGAAAAATCTTAAGAAATCTCCCTACAAAATGGCTTCCCAAGGTTATAGCCATCACTGAAGCTAAGGATCTTCAAACCTTTAGCTTGGATGCCCTTATTAGGTCCCTATAAACCCATGAGATAGTACTTTCTGAAATTCATGGTGAAACCATGAAGAAAAATAAATCTGTCTTGCCCTAAAGACATCCCACAAGAAGCATATCTAGGGTAAGGCAATGAAAGTTATTGAAATATCAGAAAAAGAAGAACATGAGGAGAAGAATCTGATGAAGAAGATGGGGATGAGATCTCCATACTAGTAAGGAAAATGTCTAGAGCTTAGAAAAGCATAACCAAGAAGATAAGGGATATCAATTTCAAAAAGGACAAAAAGGGTAAAAGGAAGTTAGAGAACGTGAGCTGTTATCACTATGAAGAAAATAGACATTACAAGACTGATTGTCCCAAGCTCAAGGGTCCACAAAAGAAGTACCATTTAAAGAAAAAGGGATGCTTGCCACCTAAAGTAACTCAGAGGAAAAAAATGAGGGATTAGAAAGTCAAGATGAGCTTGAAGATGTGGCCAACTTGTGCTTTATAGCTAACTACATTTTAAAAGGAGAAACTGAAGTGTGTCTAAGAAAGCACGTTGAAAAAGACACAAAGTGGTACATGGACAGTGGTGTTTTAGACACATGTCAAGAATCAGAAATTGGTTCAAAAACCTGAAGCCTAAGAATTCAAGCTCTATAAAATTTTCTGATAGAGGAAAAGCCAAAGTCACAGGTATTGGAAATGTTGGTAAGGATGATTCTCACCAAATTTCTAATATTTTGTTAGTTAATGGTCTAGCTCGTAATTTGTTGATCATCAACCAATTTTGTGATCAAGGCTTTAATATCTAGTTTAATGCCAAGGCATGCCATATAATGAATCCTACTTCTGGACAAGTCATTTTATCTAGCAAGAGACATGATAACACTAATGTGTTATTCTTGGATGAACTTTTAGATGAAAATATAAAATGTCTTACATCCTTCATAGATGATAAGTGGCTTGGCATAAGAAGCTTAGACATGCTCATAGGAAGCTGATTTGAGTTATCCTAGAAAGAGCTTGTTAAAGGTATGCTAAAGATCAGTTATGAAAAAGGCAAGTAAATCTAAGCTTCTTTCCAAAATAAAAATGTAGTGTCACCTGTTAGCTCCAAAACCCTTCAGAAAGTATTATCGCTTAAAATTTTGAGTGACAACAAAACCAATTTTATTAAAATATTTTATAGAAGGACTAATATTTTGCTTGAGTTTCTTGAGCACTTAATAAGACCATTCTTGTTGACATACAAGTTCCTTTAACAAGTTTTATTTTCATGTTATCATGTGTGAACATATTTAATCTCATTCAAAGAGATGCAAAACTTAAAAGAAGTGAAAAATAATCCTTGAAATGGACGTTAGTATGTTTTCCACACCAAGAAAGGATTTTTAGAACAAGAAACCAAGTTTCAGATCTCTAGAAAGTAGCTTTCAATCTTCAGAAAATGATACGAAATGAAGAAATCTATCCTCCTTTGAAGCAAGTCATGGTTACTATCTTCAATTGTAATGATATAATAACCATCAAGTTCTGATTGGAGAAATGAAGATCAGATGAGAAGACCAAAAACTAAATTAGCGCTTCAGAAAGCATGTTTACTCATAAATAGTGCACACTTTCTAGAATGGGAGGAAAAATTCAAATTTCAAATTTAAAGTCAAACCCAAAAAGGGATGACAATGACATCTCACTTTTTTACTTGGTCAACTTCCAAGCTTTTGGAAGAGAATGTTCAAAAACATCGTCCAAAAGGTAAAAAGTAGTTTATGAAGATGGACTTAGAAACTTCATTTGACAACGGTCTCTGGAACTCAAAAGTAGTTCTAACCCGCAGGGCTAGTCTTCTAGACTACATTTCCAAAAGACAAAAAGAATATCAACACGGGTTACAAGGAAAACAAATCAAGCGGCAATGATCTGAAATTGAATATCAATCTAAAAGGAGGTCAAGTGCTTACATCTTAAGAATTTTGGCTGATACGTTTGAAAATCTTTTGAGAATGCAAGAATCCTCATTCTTCTTATGTAAAGTCATTACTACTTGTAATCAGTTTCTGATTTTGTAAAAAATTTCTTTCTAAGTTCTTATTAGATAACAATTTTTTCCTAAGAAGAATTGTTAGAAAGAAGTCATTCAAGTTTCAGGTCATACACCGTTTTATTTTGAGAAAACTTGAATGTTTGGTTGTTAGAGTGAACCAACCTTCAAAAATCTTTGTACCTTGATCCAGTCGTAATCATTGTGAGTTTAACTTGAAGAGACTAGTCAAAGCATACTTGGGAGTGACATTAGAGTGAGCTACTGGTCACGTAGATAGTTTGAGAAGGCTATTAAAAGACTTTCTAAGTTTCTTAGGGTTGAGAAAGGGGTGATTTAGTGGAACTCAACCTTTTGAGAACTGGATATAGGTAGGTTGGCCAAACTAGTATAAAAACACTCTGTGTAGTATCATATACTCTCTTAATCTCCCTAACATTCTGCTTTGTGTTTCTCTATAATGCATTTCTTAAAAATCGCTTCTAACTGGTTTTCTTATTTTCAACTTAGTTCAAAAAGTTACTTTCTGATATTCACTAACAACTTTTCCACTATACTTCAAGTAAACACTTGATAGTTTTTGTTTAAAATTTTCAGAAAGGGGAAAAGAAAAGTGAAAGCATGATTTAACCCCCTTCTCATGCACTTTTTAACCTACATCAACTACTAAGTCACTAGAGCTTGTACATATGGATCTTTTTGGGCTAACTAGGATTGCAAGTCTTGTTGGAAAAAAGATACCGTCTTGTCATAATAGATAACTATTCTAGATTATGGGTTATTTTCTTAGCTTCTAAGGATGAGGTGGCTGAAAAATCCAAAGTTTTTGCAAAATGAGTTTGTAATGAAAAAAATTCTCAAATTACCTCTATTAGATTAGATCATGGAGAAGAATTTAAAAATCATATTTTTGAAGAGTTTTGTGAAAACCATGGCATTTCCCATAAGTTCTTTGCTCCTTAAACTCCCTAACAAAATGAGGTTGCTGAAAGGAAAAATAGAAGCTTGCTGAAAATGGCCAGAACAATGCTTTTAAAAAGTGGTTTATCAAAAGCTTTTTAGGCAAAGCATGTTAATACGTTATGCTATATCCAAAATATTCCAAAACATAACATTTCTTAGGCCAATCCTCAAAAAAATGCCTTATGAGCTATGGAAGGGTAGAAAAGTCAACATCTTATATTTCCATGTCTTTGGATCTAATTGTTTCATTCTGAACACCAAGAACAAGCTCGCAAAGTTTGATCCTAAGTCTAATGATAGAATTTTCTTAGGATATTCTTCAGTCTCTAAAGCTTACATGGTATACAATAAAAGGACACTTTGTGTTGAGAAAACTATCCATATCAAATTCAAAGAATTCAAGAAAGACTTTGCTAATGATCTAGTGGACTTAGAAGAAAATCTCTAGAAGCTGAATCTCAAGGAACCCTTAGAAAACAAGCTAGAGAAAGCACAATCTTTAGAAAGTAAGCTCCAGAATGTAGTCAACTTAGAAAGCTTACTTAGAACTCCAAAGCCTCTAGAAAGTAATATTTCTGAACATGAAGAAGAACAATCAAAAGATGATAAAGAAACTGCAAAACAACATAGGTACAACAACTACAGAGGAGTTTTGATTAAGAGCAGCTCTAAGAATCAAGTTCTAGGGGACATTTCTAAAAGTGTTAGGACAACACCATCACTCATAAATGAAACCAACTATGCTTTCATTCCCACCACTGAACCAAAAACACTGAAGATGCTTTGAACTATCAAAGTTAGGTAGAAACCATGCAAGAGGAACTAGATCAGGACAAGAAAAGCAAAGTCTAGACACTTGTAGAGAAACCTAAAGGAAAAACCATCATTAGACCAAGTGGGTGTTCAGAAACAAGTTGGATAAGGCTGGAAAGGTTATCATAAACAAAGTAAGTGTGGTAGCACAATGTTATAATCAACATGAGAAAATTGATTATGATGAACCCTTTACACCAGTAGTAAGGCTTGAAGCCATCAAAATGCTAATTGCTTTTACAACCTTCAAGAGATTTACTCTATACCAAATGGATGTGAAGTCTGCCTTTCTAAATGGATTTCTTTTTGAGGAATTCCATATGAAGCAACCTCCAAATTTTGAGAGTGAAGACCTTCCTAACCATGTCTTTAAATTAATAAAGGCACTCTATGGTTTGAAACAGGCTCTTAGAGCTTGGTATAAAAAATTGAGTACCTTTTTACTTAAGAATGAGTTCAAGAGAGGTAACGTTGACACAACCTTGTTTACTTTACAACAAAATAATCATCTTGTGATAGTTCAAATATATGTTGATGAAATTATATTTGGTGCTACTGACCTTTCTTTATGTGAAAAGTTTTCTAAAATGATACAAAGTGAATTTGAGATAAGCATGATGGGTGAACTAAATTTTTTTTCTTGGTATACAAATAAAACAAAAAGAGGGAACCATGATTTATCAAGAAAAATACACAAAAGAGCTTTTGAAAAGATTTAACATGGATTAAACTAAACCTATAAGCACCTATATGCATCTATCTCAAGTAATTGATACAAATGAAAATGTAGAAGAAGTACAAAAAAGTAATTACAGAGGAATGATTGGCTTCTATATCAGAAGTAGGCCAGACATTCAATTAAGTGTGGGTATTTGTGCTATATTTCAATCTAATCCAAAATAATCACACTTAAATACTATTAAAATGATTCTAAGATATTTAGCTGGTATTGCTAATCTTGGCTTATGGTATGAGAAAGGTACTTCTTGCAAGATTGTAGGTTTCTGTGATAATGACTTCATCTGAGATAGAGTGGACAAAAGCACCAGTGGATATTGCTGTTTCTTTGGAGAATGCCTTATCACTTGGTTATGCAAGAATTAGCAAAATACAATCAATAGCTGAAGCTAAGTATGTAGCTTGCAATTGCTTGTACTCAAATGCTTTGGATCAGAAACTAACTGGAAGTATCACTTGAGGTATTCCAAAATCCCTATCATATGTGATAATACAAGTGCTATTAATCTTGCAAAGAATCCTATTCAGCACTCTCAATCAAAATATATTGATATAAAACATCACTTTATCAGAGATCATGTTCAAAAAGGTGAGGTTGAGCTAAAGTTTTTGAACAATGAAGATTAAGCATCTGATATATTCACTAAACCATTTGCTAAAGATCATTTTTGTTATTTGAAAAAGCTTTTATACCTCAAAAGTTTTTTAAAACTTGCATCACATGCTTACATGACACTTTCTGGAGTCCCTCAATGGGACTCTTAACTGAGGCCTATGAAGAAAATTATCAAGACAAGTTTAGAATGTCAGTTTGTAAGCTTAGAAAGTGGATTAGAGGTTCAGATATATGGGTCAGAAAGCTACATAGATTCATAATGAAGAAGATCTTTCAGAAATGACTCAGAAAGGATGAGAACTCAAAAACTACACCTCAAGTTCAGATACCACATTTGGTTTCTAAAGAATTATTAATGGCAGGATAATTCCCACCTTTTGGAGTTTCTATCTCCCACATTGTGTCAAGTTCCAGATCTTTTGTCACGTAACATTAAAACTCCCCATACCTCACACGTCTCAGCTCAAAATCTTTCATCTTCAACCTCAAACACTCTTCCCTCAACCTCAAACCATTTCACATTCCTTATAAACCCTTGCTTCTATAACCTTTCCTCATCTCAAATCCTTAAACATATTCCTTCACTTTTCTCAAACCTCAAACCTAATGGAGAAAGGAAGCAACTCGACCACAATGTCACCAAAAGATTACAATAATTGCATACTGTTATACTACGTTTTTAGTGTAATTCGATTTTAAATAAATTTGTTAATTTGTTAGAACTAGAGCCACGACACTCTAGTCTCTACCAGCTACTTTCTCATGATCCATTGATTACTAAATGGCTTTTTCTAAGAGTTCAAGCAACTTTTGGAGCATTTGTAGATTATGTAGTTGAGCTGGTTTCTACTAAGCTTCCATCATTTTCCTCTTCTCTTAGAGAATTTTATTATCCTTGAGAATTCTTTGCTTCCTCCTTTCCTCTTCATCTTTAGAAGAATCTATATCCTTAACCTCATATCCAACCTTTTGATATCTTGTAATTTTTATTAGGAGTATAGTAGTCCTAGGAACATCTTTGGGCAAGTTTCTGAGCTTGTATTCAATGTCCCTTCTACTTGAGAGGCTTGTTATGCAATATATGTCTGCAACATATATTTGAACTACAGAAATTTCTTCCACATGTATGATGATCCAGATATACAAGATCACTACGTTAACAACTTCTTTCTTAGAAAAGTTGCTTCTAGGAAAACTCTAAGAAAGGAGCTTCTTGAAAAAATTTCCATTGTCAAGGAGGTATCTTCTTTCCAAGGGTGGAAAGATTTCTTGGAGATCAATGATAAAATCTTCCATGGCATGGTGACTGCTTTTTACTCACAATTGAAGGGAACCCTAAACACCTCCCTAATGACCCTCATAAGAGATTTCCCTTTGGAGATTAGTCCCACAGACCTATCTAATGTGTGGTTAGAGCCCTTCACAAAGGGATCATCTGCACATCTTCAAGCAACTGGACTCATTTGTTGGGAATCAATGAAGGATATGTCGAGGTATCTTATTGACTCTATCATTCACAAATCCCATAAAATTACAACTACTATGTTGAGCCCCAATGCAAGAAAGGTGTTCACAATTGTGCAGTTCTCAATCCTACCTAGATTGGGAAGCAGATATGCTCATAGGCATGGATTGCATGGTGTTGTATTGCCTCATGGCTAAGAAGAAGGTGAACCTGCCTAGGCTCGTCATGGATTTCATGCTCAGTTCCATTACTAAAGATAAAAGGAAAATAGTTGTCATACCATATGGTATGTTATTAACCAGGTTATTCCAGGATATGGATTACCCTTTGGCTAAGAAGTGGTTCAAATATATTCTAAGAATGAATGTACCATGATCTCTTTCAAGGCCATAAGGAGAAAGACTAGTGCTATCAAGATAAGTGCTAAAAGGTTGAGCTCCAAGATCAGGAATATGAAACTGAGAAAGCTATAGAAGAAGTAGAGAAGGAGAAGAAGGAAGGAAAAGGAAAAAGAAAGGTGATCTTCATTAAAAGCATCTCTGAGGCACTAAAGGGGTTGAGAAACTGAAGAATCTGCAAGGACAAGTTATAGAGTTTCCTCTTAGATAGAAAAAGAGAAACAGAGATAGGATAAGAAGCTGAAGAAAATTGAAGCATTCAAGCCTTCAAAACTGGAAGAGTCCTCTAAGAGTGAGCTACCTGAGAGAAGGCATGACAAGCCTCTTATTAGAAGGGACATTGAATACAAGCTTAGAAACTTGCCCAAACTACTAGAAAATGGTGGAAAATCGACGCATGTTACCAACGAGTAAGGCAATAATTCGTATTAAAACAATTTGCATAAATACCCGTTGGTATAGATGTTAGTAAATGATGGCGCTAATCACCGCCAGTTGGCATGCATAGTATCTATGGGTATACCGAAGCCTGAACCAAGGTGAGTTTAATATTTAATAGTGAATAGTTAGTAAATCATTTACCAATAGGTAAACCGATGGGTACTCAAGATATTTAATATTTAATAATTTATGAATTTAATTACCGATCGTCTTATCAACGGGTATTTTATAAATTATTTATGATAAAAATTACCGCAGGTAACCAACGGAGTCTCAACATGATTAATATTTAATAATTTATGAATGAAATTACCGACGTTTACTAAAGGCAGCTAAGATTTTAATATTAGATTACCAACGGGTATTTGAAATTTTATTCACAAGCGCAAACCCTTGGCATGCCCATCACCCGTCGGTAATATAGTCGGTAATTACCTATTAGTGATATGCACCATTTCATTTAATCGAGTACCCGTCGATAATTCCATCGGAAGGCGTAGATATTACCCTGGCCGAAGCCCTTCTTCCTCCTCACTCTGAAACCTTTCTCTCTACCGTGTTGCCACCGTGGGTTTTGGCTTTGTTCGCCAGGAAGTTTCGTTTAGAAACGGAGGTGACCATTACGATCCCAAGGCTTTGGTGAGCATTTTAATTGGTTTAGTTTTTTTATTTGATTTACTTTTTTTGTTCATTTTTTGGTGCCCATAGTGTTGTGTATGTGTTGCATTGGGGATTAATTACTATTATTAATTTGTTAATGTAGGAGTTTTGCTTGAGGGTCAAGCGATTATTGACATTGGGATCGGTTTGCCATTGTTTTTGTATATGGTAATCTATTTTTTGTGTTTATATAATTATAGTGATTGAAATTTATAATGTTGGATTTTTAGAATTGGACTTTGTTGAATGCCGGAGCTTCCTTATATTTCAGTTTTTTTTTTCTATAGAGGTTAGTAACTCATTCCTTATTATTTATATCGTTTAATGATTTAATATATATGTATGATATATAGAGACTTATATTTTATAGGATAGAGTTGTAGGAATGGGGATTGCATGACTTGGGGAAGGGCGTAGAGGTCCTTCCCTTGTTTGATTTGTTTGCTATGGGATTCTTTGTGTTTGCGGAGATTGCAGGATGCATGTTATGGAGTTATAAGAGGATGTGCAATAGAACAATTTTTAGCATTATTTGAATTGTATGTAATTATTAACATGTAACGTTTAACTGTTTCTATTCTATTGTTGATTTTTATAATAATATCTATAATTGTTGAATTGACTGAAATATTTGATGATGAAAGCTTCTAGTTTAAGGGAGAATGCTGTCAAAATTTTGTTAAAATCTTTTTAGGGATAAAAGATTAAAATTAACCGCATTAAAAAAAACTTAAAGACCAATTAAAAGAAATATCTAATGATGGAAGCTCCTAATGAACAAGATTTTGTTAATTCTTTACCCTTTCTACATTTTATAATAACATTTACTATATTTGAATTATGACAAATACTATATTTTGATGACTTTATTGTGCTTATTTGTGCAGGCGGGAGTAAGCCGCCCTCGACATAGGGCGAGCTTTTCGGGAGACTCACCTGAAAGGGTGAGCAGAGGGGCAGCCTGAAGGTCTGGGTCTCGCTCAGAGACGACCTATGTAAGTTTAAATTTAGTCATATCTTTACTTAATTTGTATTATTATTTTCATTTATGTCATAATCATTACTTACAACTTGTTTTTTCTTTTTTCCTTTCTAGCATGAGTTTACAGACCTCCTGGAGCGGGCCAGGACCTAGTACCGGACCCAGATGGTGAGGCTGGGCCCGATGACATTCCTCTCCTCTCAACGAGGAGGATATGTGGGCCCAGGTGGTTGGCGGCCCTTACAAGGGTCGCATATATGGGATAGGGTGCTATCCTGAGAGTATATCCCTATCCTCCGCGTGGGTCAGCTCCTGGGGATGATGCCCTGGGAGCGTGTCCATGCCCTCAACCATAAGCTGCAGGAGGCCCAGTTGATCCGGTGGTGGCGGAGAGGAGGCACAGCTCTTTCAGGAACTCAGGAGCGCGGGCGGGTGAGTGGTGTGGAGGAGGAGCTCGAAAGATCCGAGAACTTAAGCTCTCCTAGAAGCGGAGTAGCAAGAGAATGCAAAGAAGGAGAAAGGAAAGAAGGAGCATGAGAAAGTAAAGAAGGCGAAAGCTAAGCTCTAAAAAATGCAACAAAGATCATCAGATGTCATGACATTCTTCCAGGACATGCAAGCTTCAAGATCCTCCAAGCTCAGCAGGACGCTCCCCATATCCCATTCCCCTATATCCCACTCCCCTTCATCTCTAAGGGCCACTCAGAATTGGACAGCGCAGATGATGATGATGGTCCAGGTGATCCTGATGATGATGATGCAGCCGATGAGCAACGATGCTGACGCTCAAGACTTTAGCTAGTTTTTATCTAGCTTTTTCATTTTTACTTTCTGGATATTTTTTACATTTACTATAGTTTGTATATATTTTATTGTTATAATTTACTACTTTATTTATTCAGTTTAATTTATTCATTTTATTATTCTTCTTATTTAATATCAATTTGATTGATAATTAGGTTATTATATAAATAAATAATTAAATTATGAATCATTAAAGATAAATTACAATTTAACCCACGGGTTACCAACAATTATTAGTCGTAAAAGACAATATTAATTAAATAAAATTATATTTTAAAAAATATCCACCCATCGGTAAAAGTGGAAAAATTATTTAAATACCCGTCAGTAAAAAAACAAAAATCTCGGTATAAATATGTCTCTGACAACTTCCTGACACCTTTTTAGATAATTACACCGACTTTGTATTTTATTGCCCGTAGGAATGGCGTCGATAAATACCAACTAGTATTATTCTAACGTCGTAATACTCATTGATGGCCAGAAATCGATGCCCCGTGACTATCGGTATAAATACTAGCCATCGAAAATCCGTCAGTAAGAGGGTTGGTATCCAGCGCTTTTCTTGTAGTAAGATATACATAGGACTACTATACTCCTAATAGAAATTGCAAGATATCAAAAGGTCGGATATGAGGTTAAGGATACAAATTCTTCTACAGATGAAAAAGAAAAAGAGGAAGCAAAAAGAATTCTCAAGCATAATGAAATTCTCCAAGAAAAGAGGAAAGTGGAGGAAGCTCAGTAGAAACCAGCTCAACTACAAAATCTACAAATGCTCCAAACCTTAGACCCTCAAAAAAAGCCATTTAGCAATCAATGGATCATGAAAGGCAGGTAAGACTAGAGTGTCGTGGCTCTAGGTTTAACAAATTAACAAATTTATTTAAAACCAAATTGTAGTAAAAACATAGTACAACGTCTCCAATTCGAGTTGTCTCCCAATGATATTGGTGACTAATAGACTATGCGAAATAGGGAGTTTGAAATAGCATTCAACAAAAATTAAATTAGTAAAAATCTAAATATAATAAAGGCACTAGCACAAGGATTTTGTAGGCTTAGGATTTATCTATCTTTGACATACACATTTCATCAAACACATGGTAGGTGACTAACTTGTGCCTAGAATCATGCAATCACACAATCTTGGCACCATAATTCACTTAGCAATCAATCAATCACTAAGCATTTAGGTAGCATACAACACGTAAGTAATTGAGATCTCAATCCCTAAATGCATATCCTAACTTGAGCACCAATTATATTAGTCTAACCTTAATCAAGAATTAATCTTAATTTCCTAAGCTAACCAAGCATTCATTAATCAATCAATCAACTCTCATGCATAGTCAATGATCCTAATTATACATCCAACCTACAATCATGAATTAGCATACAAAATCAAGATTCATTCCAACCATATTCTCACGTATCCACATATCATAATCTATTAATTAATCAATATAAACACATGAAGAATGGAAGGAATGTAAGAGAAGGAAAATTAAGAAACAAAACCATGTATTCATTGAATATGCAAGGCTCAAAACAAACCCTTGGACTTGGAAGAAGAGAGTGGGTGAAGAAGAAAATACGTGAAGAAAAGGGTGGAGGAAGAAGGAAGAGATGGAAATAGAGGAGGAAGAGAAAGAAAGCCTAAAACTACTATAACCTAAGCTAATTTGAGCAAAAGGGTTGTGTGTCTCTGTTCTATGAGTTTAGGGATAATTTAAAAACCCAAAAACTTATTGAAACATGTATAGCACTATCACAGCTTGCTGTCAGTGACCCTAGCTCACTGCAGCAATCTTGTGAACCAAAAGTTGCAAATGGCAGGATGCAGCAACCAAGCCAACGAGTTTCTCAAGTTTTCACCCTCGAGACGATCACATTAGCTCTTGGTATCTTCATGAAAGTTGTAGATCTATTTCTTCTCTTCAAAATGGATACCTTATTTGCCAGACTTAGATGAAAAAGATATGCCCTAATTATTGAAGCATGCCCAATCTGAAATTCAACACCTCAGTTCTAACTTTCAGGCTTATTTGACTTGCTAGACTTATGATCCTTTTGAGCTCTTCATGAAACTTGTAGATAATCATATTATCTTTGCTATAAGCTAAAGAGCATTAGTTTTAGAGGTCTACAACTCCAGTGAATGAAAAATATAAAACAGTGCTAGAAGTGAAAATATGCAAAAAATTATCCTTAATGCTCAAATGAATGTCTAAACTCAAACATGATGCAATTGCATACAATTAAGCATAAAAGAGAGCTAGGACAATAAGAATAGGGTATAAAATATGTATATAAATGCATACTTATCAACGGCTGAATGCTGAAATTGAGAAAGCTCAATTTGAAGGACCAAACCACTCCCAAAGGTACTGATATGCCTCTCAAACCTTCAAGCGATGCTAAAATCCATGTCTAAAAACATGGAGCAGAAGTCTTAACCTAAGGGGAAGGCTCTGAGAACTCAAGATCTACATGAGTGAGCTTTCTTATACCTTGGACCCTATAGTGGAAAAGCCAGAGGAGGAAGCTATTGAACCATTAAATGTCATGATCCTAGTAATGCCTCAACCTCCTTCTTCCATCCAAATTACTCCCTTGGAGGAAGAAGAAATAGCTTTAGAGCCAGTTCCCTTCATCCTGCTAGCATGCCCACTTTGCTAGTGATGTATTTGATTCTATTCCTGATATTTATGCTCATCTTACTGACATTCCAAAGGCAACTAGTCCTACTATAATACATGTTGTCACGTCTTTACACCAATCACTTCACCTGATGATATTCTACTAACCACTCCACCTACAATTGCTGTACTACTAAACATTAGCCAGAAGAAGCTCATGATTCTCCTATGTCTAGTGATACCTGTCCTTTAGACATTCCAAAGCCTTTTCCCAAGGTTGCCCTAATAGTAACACCAATACACCTTCCTACCCAACCTCAACCTAAGCCTCAACCAAGTCTCTTAGAAGTCTAGCTTTTACTGCACAACCAAAGAGATATGGCTACAAGATTGGACAGGGTTTTAAGCTCACAGAGACATTGGAGGTCAGTTGAGAAGACATGAAGAATTGCTCCTATAACTTCTTCACAAATTTAGAAGAGGAGGCCAGTGATGGTGTGACCTCAAGCACGACCCTTTTGCTGATGACAAAAGGGGATAAATAAGCGAGGAAGAAAGAAAATATATTGTGAGAGTTAAGGGGTCAGATTGAGGTGCAGCTTCAGAGAAATGTCATTTTTTATTCATCTTTTTCATCATGCATATCATTTTTTATGTTTTTGGACCATTTTTGTATTTACAATTTCAGGATATACTCTAATACATTCCACTACTAGGAGTCTGCGGATACCGACTTACTTACCGATGGATGTTTCGACGGATAGGATTTATATCGATGGGTATATCGACGTTATCGGGTATTCGATTTTTGCGACGATAAGTTATGATGGTTAAATAATGCCAAGTCTAATTATCGACACATTTACCGATGGGAATAAAAATAATTATGTTGGTACAATTATATAAAAACCGTCAAAGAGCCGTTAGAGATATATTATTACCGACCGTTTTGTTTTTTTACCGACGGATTATTTAATAAAGTAGAATGTATTTTTACTGACGATATTACCAATGGGTTTTTTTTAATATAATTTATTAGGATTAACCCGTCGGTACAATTATTAAATATTTTTTAAATTTATTTATTTATAAATAATTAAAATTTAAAAAATATATTTTATAACTATTTATTATTTATTTATTTATTTAAATAATAACATAATTATCAATCAAACTTGATATTAAATTTGTTTAAGGTGCACCGCAACTTTCAAGAAATTTACATAATCCTTAGATGCTAGAGGTCTTTCAATGTCATCATTGCCAACTTCACAATATTGGATAGTGTTTTCATTATATCCTGAATAATCCTCTTCTAAGCACTTGTGCTTATACATTTTGGCTTTAAAATAAAAGCCTCCTTTATATTTAAAACATAATAAATATCCATGTCTCAAACAAGAACACTTTGTAAATTTCTTCCACCCATATATTTCAGCCAATACAACCATAAGCGTATAATTTTTAAAAGGCGGGCCTAAATTACTACTTTAAAACACATTGAATTGGTTTTCTTTATTTTTTTAAATACAATTATTTTTAATCCTTGTTTTACTCTTATCACCTGAGGACAATTTTTTTAAAACTTTTATCCCTAAAACAAAATTTAAAAAATTTCTAGCATCTCTCCTTAAATTAGGAGCTTCCATCATCAAATATTTCTTTTAATTGGTCTTTAAGTTTTTTTTAATACGGTTTATTTTAATCTTATATCCCTAAAAAGATTTTAACGAAATTTTGACAGGATCTCCCCTTAAACTAGGAGCTTCCATCATCGGATATTCAGTCAATTCAATAATTATAGATATTATTATAAAAATCAACAATAGAATAGGAAAAATTAAACGTTACGTGTTAATAATTACATAAAATTCAAATAATCCTAAAAACCGTTCTATTAGGCATCCCCTTATAACTCCACAACATGCATCCTGAATCTCCGAAACACAAAGAATCCCACAACAAACAAATCAAACAAGTCGGGGAAGGACCTCTACACCTTCCCATGCAATCCTCATTTCCTACAACTCTATCCTATAAAATATAAGTCTCTATATATCATACATATATATTAAATCATTAAACGATATAAATAATAAGGAATGAGCTACTAACCTCTATAGTAGAGAAAAAAAAAAAAAAAAAAATATAGAGCAACTTTGCTTTAACCTACTCCAATCCTGAAAATCCAACATTATAAATTTCAATCACAACAATTATATACACACAAAAGAATACTAACATATATAAAATATGTGCAAACCAATTAAACGACAATCGCAGTGATCCTCAAGCAAAACTCCTACATTAACAAATTAATAACAGCAATTAATCCCCAATGCAACACACACAACACACTATGGGCACCAAAAAATGAACGAAAAAGTAAATCAAATCAAAAAAAACTAAATCGATTAAAATACTCACCAAAGCCTCAGGATTGTAATGGCAACCTCGTTTGAACGGAGCTCCATGGCGGCGAACGGCAAACTCAGGCGGCGGCGCGGGGAGAGAGAGAGGGGGTTTTAGAGAGAAAGAGGAGTTTGAGTAGGGGGGAGAGGGCCTCGGCGAAGATGATGTACGTGGATTACGACGGTTTCCGACAGGAAGCGTTTTAATGAAATGGTGTGTTCCACTATCAAATTGTTACTAGGCATTATCGACGGGCGACGAAAATCCCAAACATTTTGCGTAAATAAATTTCAAAATGACGTCGTAACCGTCGTAATTTAATAAATAAAATAAAAAAATCTTTGTGCCCGTCGGTTAACTAGTCGATAATTTATGACACAAATAATAAATATATTTAAAAAATTGCCCTATTTTCATACCGTCCTTCAAGTTGGTAACATAATTCATAAATAAATAATTTTAAAAATCATACATACCTGTTAAAATACGGTCGGTAATTGATTTAATAAATATTAAATTTGAAATACCCATCGGTAAACCTGGTACATAATTCAATATATTAATAGTGAAATGTAACAGTTACCCGTCGGTTATGTAGTCGGTATATCCATTGGATATTATTTTTTAAAATTTTACTGACTCATTTACCGACGATTCCTAAAATCACCCTTAATTATTTTCAAAAGCTCGCCCGTCGGAAATCCGTCGATTCCTGTTGATGGGTGCATTCCCGTTGGTTGTATGCGTCGGTAATCGCGTATTTCTAGTAGTGTTCATTATCTTACTTATGCTTTGATACACTTATCATTTTGCTTATGATCTAATACTTTATCACTTCCTTATGCTCTGAATACAAGCTAATTCTTGCTCTGAAATATATAGGGTTAGAATTGATGTTCTAATATTTGCTCTGATAGATATATGAATTTCATTTGCTCTTGATATGTATAAGTGACATGCTGCTCTCAAACTTATATTGATACATGCTCACACACTCTAATACATCTATATGCTCCAAAATATATGATTCAGAAGCAAACTTATACAAATATGCTCTGATACATATATGTCTAGCATTTGATTTGTTTTATGTTTTGATACATAAGCTTATAATCTGGCATATACATTTCAAGAACTCCTGCATCTTTCACCATTATCAGTTTCATGCTTTAAACTTTCTTATGATTACATAAAATTCTGATATTGATTCTCTTAGAAAAATGAGTTCTGAAACATCTTAGAAGTAAGTGTGCTGAGTAATTGAGTTCTGATAAAGATTAAGATCACAAAGTACTATCATTTTAAACTCAGATACATTGATCGTTTAAGTTTAGAAAACAATGACATTGGCAATTAAGTTGTTTTAATGTCAAAAAATTAAAATACTCTAATCCCTCTAAGAAAATATTTTTCAAGAATAACTCTGATTCAAGCTTACTAAGGTTAATTTATATCTTGATAAAATCAATAAGAAAACCTTAAGTTAGTTACTTTCTGAAAACTATATTTTCACATGTTTCTTGAAAGAACTCTTAGGCTTTGATACAATGCTATGCCAATCTCTGATACAAGGTTCTTTAAGCGCGATGCAAGTTTTTGTTTTAACGTTCTGACACAAGGTTCTAACCTTGAATTTTTTTTTAAGTATTCTCTAAAAGATTTTCTCAAAATTTGGTTTGTCATCATAAAAAGGGAGAGATTATTTGCTCTAGAACCCTTCTAAAAGCTCCAAAGCTTTAAGATTTTGAGTGACAACAAAATTAATTTTGATAAAATAGTTTGAAGAAAGAACTAATATTTCATTTGAGTTTCTATAGCATTTACAGGACCATTCTCGTAGACATATTAGTTCAATCAATGAGACAAATTTTCACAATGTCATGTTTCATCATGATTATAATATTATTCAAAGAGATTCAAAACCTCAATTACGTGAAAAAGAGCTTTGAGAATGAACGCGTGTATGTTGGAAACACGAGAAAATATTTTCAAGTTTAGAAACCAAGTCCAGATCTTCAAAAAGCGATTCATACATTTAGAAAGTATTGATCAATGTAAAAATCCATCTTTTTCTGAAGCAAGTCATGAATCCATCTCCAATCACAACAAGAAGATTCCTATCAAGCTTAGATTGAAGAAATGAAGACCAATGAGAAGATTAGAAACTAAAAATGCTTATCAGAAAGTAAGTGAAATAAAAAAATGTGTACTTTACAGAAAAAGAGGAAAAATTCAAAATTCAAATTAAAGTCAACACCCCAAAAAGGAATGACAGTGACATCTTACTTTTTCACTTGGTCAATAGTCCCAGCTTCTAGAAGAAAAAGATCAAAACCATGGCTAGAAAGTAAGAAGTAGTTTCTAAAGCATCACTCAGAAACCATGTATTTGACAATAGTCTCTACCTCTACAAAAGGTAGCCCTGGCACACTATCCATGGAGTATGGGAACATAAAAGTCCAATTCTATTTATATGATGCTATGAAATATCCTTGTAACGAACACTCTGTGTTTGGTATTGATGCCATTTATTTCTTAGTAGAAGATGCATGTGGTAGCTTGCTTAGTAAGGATGCACATCCCCCTTCCCACATTTTCTTCTCCCATGGGATATAATGAGCTTGCTGTGTTAGAATACTCTAAGCTTGCAAGACAGGTACACCACTTGAGTAGCAGTCATCAATTTCAAGGTGCCTCACAATCTACCTATATTGGGAATGAAGCCGTGTGAGAGGCAAATGATCTTATTGCATGAGCCCAGGCGAAATTGATGATTGGAAGGCCAAAGTCCAGATGGAATGGACTATTCTTGGTCACCCATGTGCATCCTAGTGGTGAAATTAAGTTACAAAACCCAAGGTTCCTAATCCACTGTGAAATCGATTGGCACTGACTGATGCACCTTCGAGAAGTTCCTGGATCTAGGGCTCAGATGGTAATTCTATGGTTTGAAGCTGCACACCCTCCATGAGGGTCCTGATTGTCCAATTTAAGGATGTTAAAGCAAAGTCCTGGGTAGGAGACAACCTCCTGTGAGGATGTTTTGTTTACTTTTCTCTTTTACATTTCTACATTTTATTTATTGTCATTCTTAGTTTTAAGTCTTGCATGATGTTTTATTTTATTTGTATCTTACTATCCCTTTTGACACCTTAGAGGTTTCATGCATAAGCTTCCACCACATGCACTTTATTGACTTTCCTGGTATTGGCTTTATTTTTTATTGCATGCTTGGTGATTTAATGTGTTATTTGAATTGAGTACATGTGATTTACCTGTGAGATTTTGAGCCTCCTTGATTAGACTATCATGTGCCATCCTTGTTTGTTCATGTGTATTTCCTTCTTTGGATTTGTATTCTAAAACTTGCTGAAGGTCTTGTTTGAAAATATGTTTCCATGTGCATGCTTGAATATGATTGAGGCAATTTTATTATTCTTAACCACTCATCTATATAGCCACCATTTGCATGTTACTATTCTTTAGCCCCTTTGAGTCTTATTGCCCATTCTTTTGTTTTAACACATCCTTAGCCCAAAAGTGAAAAACCATGAAAATTTCCAACCTTTTAGGCTTTGGAGAGCATTTGTGCATTTCTTATATGTGTTTGAGTATAAGTGTGGAGGAAAGCATGAGGACATGCCTCAATTTAAGTATGAGGGAAGGACGATATGTATCTAAGAGTGGCCAAAAACAAATTCAACAGGCGGTACACTAAGAAAATAAAAAAAAAATTCTAAAAAAGTTTGGTGAAAGGTGTGCCACATTGAAATTAAAGGCCTGCTTATGTTGGACAAAGTGTACCCTTAAGCATTTATGCTCTTGGTGTATGTATTTGCTCTCCTTTAACTAGAGATTTAGCTCTATTGGCCTCATTATATACCCACCTTCACCTAAGCCCAATTTCAACCAAAGGTAAGTCCTCTTGATTCAGTATGCATGTGTGTATAACGAATGGAGAATGAGACCCGTAGCAAGTTTATGGTAATGCATTTTCATTTGAGGTGATTGAGTGTGCATCATAACCCAAAACATTTCAGTGAATGAGTGAAAAACACTAACCTTCAGAGGATTTTTGTACTTAGTCCATGCATCATATATGTGGATCCTACCTTGTGTGCTATATTCTTGTTCATGCCCTGTTTATTGAGATTCTTTTGATTGTTGGTGTGAAGGCTTACTGTTGTGCCTCTAGGGTCATTGGTTTGGTGTATTGTCATTTGTCTTCATGCATCATGCATTTTTAGAATTACTAGTATTAGGAGTCTAGTCTAGTCCTTGTATACTACTTCTCATCCATGCCTTGTCCTTATTCAGTTTCACATGATGACATGTGAAAGCTTAAGTGTGGGGGGTTTGATAAGGGGCATTTATACCACTTATCTTACTTCTAATTCTTAGCATTTTGCATAAGTTTAATTTTATTATTGATGTGAATAATTAGGATTTTAACTTGTGCCTCATTGTGCAACTTTGATAGAATCATTAACTATTGCACTAATTTTGAATAATTATTGGATTAGATCTTGTTGCGTTTAACCTATACTTTTGAGTATGGTTTTTGTACCCAGGAACTTTGGATTGAGTGCAAAATGTCAAAAGAAAAGCCGGAAACTCTCTGAAAGGAGGTTGGAGCAAAAAGGAGCAAAGCTAACAGGATTATTCTGGTGAGCGATGCAGTGCTCATTGCAGTGCTCATTTTAGTGTTGCAGCGCTCGCAGAGGGCATCAGATTAAATAGAGCTCACCGTTCTGGTGAGCACTACATGCTCATTTTAGCACAGCGTTTGTACAACAGTAGGATTATAGATAATTAATCTATTTTCGGGCCCCATTTTAGGCTATTTTAGATAATAGTATTTAAGGGAATAACTCAAACTTTTACCCTAGTTTTGGTTTTAGTTGTGGCTGACAGTCTAGGCTACTAAGTTTTTCTCTCTAATTCTCTCTCTACATCTCTCTACGCATTCTTCTCTATTCTTCTCTCTCTAGGGATTTCAATAGGGGAATTGATTTGTTCTTGGGTATTGTGGCAAGGATCTTTACTATTATTTTTAGGTACTATTTTATTTACACCATTGTAATTCTCTAGGGAAGGAGGAGTAGATTTTCTTACTAGTGTAAGGGTTTCCGGATGGATTGGAATGATGTTTGAGACCTCTTTTATATTGAATGCATTAGTTTTCTCAATCTTCTGTAGTTTCTATTTTTATAATTATAGTTGCGATTGTTACAATTTTTATTGGACTAACTAAATTGACGATCGTGGTTTAGAGCAACCCTTTGAGTATAAATTGATGGATCCATTAGTTTATGTTTGAGGGAGAACATTAGAATTAACCTTCCATTGACGTTAAGCTATAGCAATTGGTGCATTAAATAAATGTGATTTCTAAATAAATTGAGATTTCATTTATTAGTCATTTGAATTGGTCAAATTCTAGAAGTTGATTGATCATTAGTAGAATTGTCAGGAATTAATTACTAATAGCCACTAATGGATTCAATATTTAGTCAATGATAATTAATTTCAATCCTAGGAGAATACCTTGCACTAGTGCCTTTTATTATTGTTTAATTTCAATTGCTTTAATTTACTTCTTAAAAACCCCCAAAATTTCCCAACTAAGTGATAAAGTCTCCTTGAGAGACGACCTAGGTTGTGCTTTTTGCTACATTTTTTGTGCAACTTAGCATAAAAATTAATTTTAATTTAAGAAAGTAACGACAATGTCTAAATGGGCAACATCCAAGGACGTAGCCAGGACAGATGTCAAGATCTTAGAATCCTAGGATGTCTATAAATAGTGGTTTTGTATATTTGTAAAGGGTTGGAAGTTTTACTCTCAAACTCACTCTACAAACCTCACTCATAAATAACAAAACAGAGTCCAGAATCCCTGAATAATTATTCTTAACCTCATTTCCTACTTTCTTAGGACCAGAATTTCCTTTACATTTTTTGTACTTTTCTTACATTTGTCAATCAAGTACTTTTTATTCTGCACTTCATCTATACTTTAGTAATCTGTCAAACATTTCACCACACAAATCACACTACACATTTCATCCTCATCTCATTCACATTTATTTGACACTCAATTCTTTCTGTGTAGAACTTAAAAGAAGTAGTTTTTGCTCCCAAATTGAGATCTGGAAAAGCAAAAGTTAACGTCCAAACTCTTAAGTTTGTCGAGAAACACTTGGTTTAAAGGCTTGACCTCCTGCACAAAAATGGATCGTCGTTTATTTGTTATACGTAAAGTATCAAAATCTGCAATAAATACATATACCAAGAAATTAATAGAGAGAATTTATCTGTCACTTCGCATCATGCCAAATTTTTGTTTTCTTGCTTTTCCTCTACCAAAGAACTCGGATATATATGTCCTCCCATGATGCATCGAACTTACAAGGCGTTTCCATTCCTTGTACGTGCTGTACGGGAATGTGTGCGAGAGCTAGATAAAAAGCTGTATAATATCAAAATGTTGGTGTCCCGAACTACTAACTAACTATTTTAGATCAATATTGAGCACGTAATAAAAGGAAACCACAGCAGCTTCAATTTATAGATACTTAAAAGGGCATGTCAATAAATAGAAAGTTGGACCATGGCCTTCATACTCATGTATAACTGATATTATATACAGATTTTTAGGTCAATTATAAGATGGTCCTCAAATTTTTGATTCAATGATTAATAATAGGGGGTCCATGATAAATTCAAAGATAAGAGGTCCACTATAAAACCTATGCAGATTTATATCTTTGAACATTTGTATTTCGTTTTGACTCTTTTGATTTAGAAATTTTAATTTTTAGATAGAAAAGAAAGTCTATCTTGCAGAGATTATTTGGATTATTTAGAATTAAATATTTTATAAATTCTTGCACTAATTTTATATTATTATTATTATTATTATTATTATTATTATTATTAAATATGTGTCCTACCATGCTGTACAAATATCTTAATTTTTTTTATAAAATGCTATCTCCCATGTCCTACTCGTATTGTACCGAAAACTTGTACCCGTTTGGGTGCAGCATAGATGTCCTCAAGATGCCTGCCAGCTGGTATTTGACATTGGTGGTCCTGTTCTTATACGGTGGCTGGGGTTGTGATTTGCTCAATTTTATTTTTAACATTCTACTTCCTTTCTTAATTTGGAAAATTTGTAGAGAATAACACCGCATTGTCATTGAAAAGTCATGTTAACAAAGAGTTGAATGAAAATATAGTTATATGGTGAAGGATAATTTGGTCCCCCATAGTTTTGAGATATTTGATGGTCCTTCTATTTTTACCTATACAATTACGAAATCCCTTACATCTTGTCTTATCTAGTCCCTTTTCTCTCATCCCAACATCTTACCAGACATCCATCACCGCCGTTAATGTCACTCATCCAAGTGCAGAAAGGGCAAAAAGTGCAATTCGTCAACAAGAATAAAAAAAAACCATGGCAGGATGCCTACTACACCATGGCAGGATGCCTGTAGAGGAATTTGCTGCCATCCTACATATCATATTGTATAGCAACAATAAGCATCAAACACCGTGATATGATACTCCTAATTAAGCATGCATTCAAATAATAAAATATAGAATCGAACTGCAAGGAGCATAATATAAAATAATAATTCTTCTTTCAGTTCATTCTTCCCATAATAGGAGGAAAAGGATGCTCCAGGCTATAATTTCTGGATGCGTGAAGAGCGTATAGCCTTTTGGGGATATACAGGGTAATATGTTGCAATTTGATGCTATTGGTTAGAAAAGGGATGACAGAGTCAGTCAGCACAAATTTTTGTTGCTGCCTCTCCTATTGGCTATTGGATAAATTGATTTTTTTAGCTTCATTATGGTGCTTAGCCATTGCTATTTGAAATAGGTTTCTTTGTCGGATATCAAAAGACATTAGCAAGCTCTCCTTAGGTTATGAGTTTTCATGTGTGTGATCTTGCATTGACTACCGTCGCATTGGCTACCGTCACCACCGTATCAATAGGTTATGACCTCGGTGAATGGTGGAGATGACTGTGGGTGAACAGGGGGAAATGTGAGTGATTGAGTGGGGAATTGAAAACAAAAAAAGGGTTGATTTTGTAATTTGAAAAATAATTATATTAATTTATTATTTTTTATAAAAGTTATTTTTTTATACAATTATTGTATTTTTTAATCTAAACCGTTAAATTAAAATCTAATGGTAATAAATGATGGATCATGACAAGGTCCAAAACTATCGTGGACCAACTTATCATTCACCATACTATATATTTACAATATCATCTAACAAGAAACAAAAGTTAAAAAGAATAATGATCTATAACATTTTCGTTCTTTTCATACACACCTTGATCGATGAGACCATGAATTCTATTTAACTCTAACTCCCTCATCGTGCCAATACTGCGCGATTTCAAATTAAAGAAACAAGCTAAGGAAACGATGTATACAACAGGGGAGAGCATATACATGTATCAGTAACAAATACGTCAATGTACATTGCTTTCCACTTTTCCCTCTTTTTGAACAGATAATGCTTCTGTAATTAACAAATAATAATAACAACGAAAGTAATGTAACGCGACGGCTAAGAAACAGATCAAATTCAACAGAGAAGTTAACAAACATTATGTATTAAAATTCATACATGTAGATTGTAGACATGATTTTTTTCGTCATCGACATATGAGTTTAACAGTAACTGTAAATTGTGCAATTCAATTCTGCTTCAAGATTTGGCTGCCAGAGTCCTCGTTGTCGGCGTTGGGAATAAGAGGTGCGTAATTGGAATCCTCATCGGGACCATCTCTTGTGTCAACCTTCATGCAAGCGCACCACACTAACAAGCCAAAAAAGGCATCAACGACACTTTGGAAGAGCCACGCCGCCACGCCAACGCCATCAAGCTTTTTGCATGTGCATGAATTCTTGACCCTTATTGTCCCTTTGGAAAAGCAATATGTCTGGGTGCAGCTCATCGCAGCCCCCGAATTTGCCTCCATTGACTGATTAATTATCTATGATTGATCGAAGGAAGGTGATTAATTACTGCCCCAGAATGAATTAATTATTTGATTAATTCGTTTGTGATTAAGAAGCTCCCCATCCTACAAGCCTACAACAAAGGGTATCGAAGCTTTGAGTGTCAAGGGGTTTAGAATAAGAAAATTCTTCGCTTTGTCACTAGCTCTGGGCATTACGAAGATTCTACTTTTTATTGGTTGAGCTTTGAGAAGAAAGAAACACAACAAGGTCAGCATATATAACTCACTTCAGTATATCATTGAGATTTATTAATACATGAAAAATATTACTTAATTATAATAAAGTGTTCAAATTTTTTAATAACATAAGTTATATACAACACTTGTAAATATGTTGTTGTTGAATTTTGCTATATATTTTTTTCACAATATTTTCTGAATATGTTTTAAATTTTTAACAATATTTTATAAATATTATTAAAGAATTTTAACACTATGTTGGGACTGTTAAAACCACTTTCAAAAACCCTGAAGAAGATGAAAGATCTTTAGGGAAAGACTTTCTAGGTTTCCATATCATGATGATCACCCTTGGGAAATCAAAAAAGACTTATCCTATTTATGTTGTAAGAGGATTATGGCAAAGTCATCTTTTCTGATACAATTGATGGACACTTAATATGGGATGTACGTAGTGTAGGTGTAAAGTTACACGAGAATAGGAGGTTGAATTTGCTTCTAAATCCTTTTTTCTAAAAACTTACACAAAAACTATCAAGTGATTTTCACTTGAAGGCAATGAAAACAGGTGTTAGAAGTTTCAGAAAGTTACTTTCTGAAGTAGCTAATTCTGCTAAAACTTCAGAAACTATTTCAAAGATAAATTTGAAAACTACACAATAAAATTAATTAAGTATTGAAGGGTAAAGAGATGGAGAGAGAGAGAAATGTTACTCAAAGATTTTTATATTAGTTCGGCCAACAATGCTTACATTCAATTCTCAACAACTTGTTGAGTTTCACTAATCAACTTCTTTCTCCACTTGAGAAAGTTGGATATTCTTTGAACAACCTTCTCAAGTTATCTCTAGTGAGCACTAGTTCCAATTTACTCTCACTAACAAGCAGTCTTTGTCCTAGCCTCTTCAAGCTAATCTCATTTGATCACTCCGAATCAGGGTACAAAGATATGATTTGAGTTGATACACTCCAACAAAGAATGCTTAAGTTTTTCTAAAGATAAGACAGTGTTTGGGTAAGAAGACTTGAGCGACTTCTTTCTAAATTTTTCCTAAGACGAAAATGATAGCTAATGATCACAAGAAAGAAGATTTTCTATATAGAAACTGATTACATAGAAAATGATGAACTTTTAGAAAGTATTAGAAGCTTTTTAGCACTTGTTGTGCAAAATTTCCTTCACATTTGAAGGATTCATCCTTTTATAATTGGATTTTAAATTAGACCGCTGTTCCTTGATTTTACCTCCTCTTGACACGTGTTAATCTTCTTTTTGTGTCCTAGAAGCTATCCTCTAGAAGAGTAGCTGAGTTGTGTTAGACTATCCTTGTTGGTCTAGAAACATTGACATTCAGTCTTGAATAATCCTTTAGAAACAACTCTTATTTTCTGAATGTGATTTCTGAACATTTTCTTCTAAAATATGAGGAATTGTCCAAGTACAAAGATAATATGTCACTATCAATACTTTTCTGAATATTGACTAAATTTGAATTTCAAATTTTCTTCAGTTTCTATTGACTCAGGATGATTTCTAAACTAAACGTGCTTTCTAGAGTGATTCCACTTTTTGAACTCCATGCTGATCTTCTTAAGCTTAACTCTAAGCTAGATAATGATCTTTACAACTTGTAGGAATTCTCCAGGAGTACTATTCAAAGTGATTGATGATAATGATGATGATATACTCATGAGAAATTAATTTCTCTATTGGATATTTCACTTTCTGTGCATGTAAATCACTTTCTAAATGATCCAAACTTAGTTTCTAAGGATGTATAGCATTTTCTCAAGTTTCCCATATGTCTCAGTTCACTATTTGAACTATTTTTCACATCATTAAAGAACTTAATCTCTTTGAATGAGACTTTAATCATATTAAAACATGATATTGTGAAAAAAATGTCATGAATTTGAACTTACATGTTATGAGAAAGGACCTTTAAGTGTTTCAAAAACTCAACTAAAACATTAGTCTTTTCTTCAAAACATTTTACCAAAATTTTCTTTGTTGTCACTCAAAATATATTCAGTTAATGCTTTTTGAAGGATTCTGAAGCTAACACCTAGATCACGAATATGTCATCTTGGTTGTGAATGTTTTGAGATTGATGATGAAGAAGATATTGAGTTTAATAGAACAAAGCCTGAAGAATAGTACAAGGATGGAGTCCCACCATATTATAGTCTTTGTCAAACATTTCCATGGTGCAAACCTCCTTCTTAGCCAAGGAGAAAATTTGATCCAGATAATGGAATTGAGGCTAAAGTCAGGAAAAAGACATAACCTCTTCTCATCTATGAAAAGGTTCTTAGAATCCTCAGAAAAGAAGGATATCATCCTCCATCAAATGACCCTAATCTAATTTCCTAGCCACCATTACCAACTGTTCCAAACTCTTTTTCTTGCAAAACACAAAAGTCCATTGTTCCTTAATTAACAGAAATCCTATACAAGATGTTCGCATCCACCTAAGCCACCAATGAGTCTGAATTTCCATCTTTGGAAAGAAAACCTAATGATACCACCAAAGTTTCATCCAAACCTTTTGTCTAGCCATGAAAAGTCCAACATAATGGAAAATATAAGTCATTATCTCAAGCCAAAGAAGTTCTAAACTAGCAAACTGAAACTCCCTAGCAGAAATTGAATTATACTGAAAATATATCAAAGAACTGATTATATGAAGCAAGCAATAGAATAGTAATTGGGGACAATATCAGAAAAATTCAGAGGTATTACAAGGATGCAAAAGCGACGATTGAAGTCTTAGAAATGGAAATCCAACTTTCTATAAAGAATATCCATGATCCAAGCCTTTGAACAAAGAGAAAAGGAACTACAAAAGCTAAGTCGAGAAGCTATATGAATACACAAAAACTCTGATAGACACCTGAGATAGGTGCTCATTATGCTCCATCACCAAAAGCATTTTTAAGCATGTTTACCTCAACATAGCCATATAAGCCTACACTACTCCTACCACCCATCCTGCTACAAAACCACCTTCTTTGCAAGCCACATCTTGAAGAACTGAAGTCTCCATAACCATCGCCAAACAAGACCCAAAGTGAAAACATCAACATTGTCCCAGAAACTTTTCCTTTGACCTAAGCCATCATGATGTCTCTAACGCAGAATTTTCTATTTGAGTACAAATGACCAAATGCCCCTAAGGTCATTTTTGCCCAAAATTCAAGGACAGTCGACCGACAGTCCTCGAATGGGTCAACTCAATGTTTGAAGGGGATTATATCTGTCATGTTTGATATCCAAGGTGAAAATCTCGTTTTCGAACTTTCGGCTCAAAATGACCAAAATACCCTGCTTTTACGCGGATAAAGGTGCCGTTTGATCCCAGAACTTTTCCAGGAAGTTTAGAATGATGTTTATGAGTGGTTTTTGATGTTCAGGGCCTAAGAGGTCCTAAGCAATTTTAGTGTAAAATTACCATTTTACCCTAAAACGTGACAGTGAGCCTAATGACGTAATTAAGCAAACCTAAGCAATATTAGGCTTTAATCGAAAATTAATTTATTTCGATAATTAATCTAGAGTCAAAATAATTTATTAAGGTTAATTAGAACCTAAGATTGCTTGGTTAAACTCTAATTACATCTTTGATTCAAGATTCCTAGTCATGGAATCTTGAATAGTGTTTTCTCTCTCCAATTCTTTAAATTAAGGAATTGTGCCCATACCTTCATTTGACTAAAGAATGGTTTAATTTTTTAATCTAGCAAGATCATTTCCCTAATCAAGTCTTGACAACCTTAATTAACCCTTACCTCACCTAAACACTTTCTTACAAACTCCTAATCAAAACCTTAATCAAAGAAATACCTAAACACATCATTAAACCACAATTACATGAACAAATCATCCTCCTCCCTTGGCTGGAAATCTGGCTGAATACATACCCTTAAAATGTGTCACATGTTGATTTTATTTCACTCCAAATGCCATGCCTTAAGCCATGCCTTGCCCATACCTAGCCATACCTTCAACCATGCCATTGAATGACAAGCTTTTGAAGATATTTTCCTCCCCCAAATGGCCAAGAAACCGTCGTCCTCTTCCTCCTCAAATCAGCCTCCATGTTTCAATTTTCTATAAATACCAAGCTTTGAATAACTTTGTTACACTTTAGAAGCTTTGCCAAGTTTAGTTTTCTTGCATTTTCTCTCATTTTCTCTCAAAGCTCTCTTCATCTTGTTCTTCTTCCTCCACCATCAAAGAAACTTTTCCACCATCACAAACAACCTTAAACCACCACTCCCTCACCTCAAACCACCTCTCAAACACCAAACCTTTCCATTTCTAAGCTTGTATTCTCAAGGAAAATTCATCTTCCTTGAGAAACCTTGTTGGTCGAATCTTCCTCCTCCTCAAGAGAAGATTTTGTCTTCTCATTCCTTCAAGAACACAAGCTTCTTCTCATTTCTTTCAAGACTTCTTTAGGTAGGGTTTTATTTCAAAGTTTTCTTTATTTTCTTTGAGAAAAGTTCTAGATTTCTCTTGGTTTTCAAAGCTCTTTCCTTCTCTTTTTCCTTTTCGGCCTTGGAGCCTTTTATGAGAAAAACTTTGGCTTGATGATGAGGTTTCAAGATAATGGTCTTGTGATGTCATGTGAGAAACCTCTAAAGCTTGAAAAACTTGGTCTTGGACCATATATGCTTTTGGTTTCTTTCCTTTTACTTGCTCAAAGATTTCGGTTCTCTTTTCCTTTTTCTTTAATGATTTCAGTTTCCACTTCCTTATTTGAACAAAGTTTGATAAAAATGTTAAGTAGATCACTAAAAGTTTTGTTAAGAAAATTAATCATATGTTTTCAAAGAGCTCTAAGCTTACCTTTGCCAACCTTAAAGTTGGTCGGCCGTTCAAAGAGTTTACTCTAGATTGAAGCCCATGAGCAATAAAATAAAGAATATGAATAGTTCTTTGTATGCTTGTTTAGATAAGTGTTGAGGTTTATGTCTTAGTCCATTTTCTTGAGCTTGATGATGAAGTTCAAAACCAAAGGCTTCTTTGAAGACTTGGTGCTAAGAACTCTAAAGCTCACTTTATGTTGTAAAGATACAAATTGGGTTAAGGTTGTAATGTTCCTTTAAAGTCTTGTAAGAGCTCTAGTTAAGATAAAATGAGTTGCATTCATGTTTATGTTTATGCCTTGCATAGCATGTTTATTTTGATGTCATCACTAAGCTCTCAAGAATAACTAAATGAACTTGCATTATCATGTTTAAATTTCCAAGCTTGCATTTCATGTTTATATTTCAAGTCATCACTTAATCTTTAAAGATAATAATGAGGTTGCATCTTATATTTATTTTATGCTCTCACTTTATTTTATAATGAAAAGTAAAACAAGTGCATAGCATATTTAGAGCTCAAAGACTTGCCCAAGTATCACAAGTAAAGTTTTAGAAAATGGAGGCATCCCAAGGAAGCCATTTCGGCCTTGTGGTGATGATGATGGACTTGAGATAAGTTCATCTAATCATAAGTGCCCATAGCCTATGTCTTGGAATTTTTCTAAGCTTAGGTGTATTTAAAGAATGTTATAAACAAGATTTGTGTTTTAAAACTATTTTATGAACTAAATAATTTAGCTACTGACCTCACTTACATTTTCATGATATTGATGAGATAAATTGGTTTTCTAAAGGAGTTTTGAGTTCCTAAAATGATTCCAAGAGAAAACTAGCAACTTATATGCATTTAAATCATGAATCTATGTGATTATATGATGCTTGTATTTCGAATTCTGCCTTGTGTACTTGGCCACTATATAAATTCTGTTTTATGGTGTTAAAATGTGTAAAATTATGTTTGAGTGAAGCAAGGATTGATTTAGGGAAGTTAGGAAAGAACAAGTAACTAGAAAGGACTTAAAATGAGAATTCTAGAACACTTAGATACAAGAAATGCAAATTCTGTTCCAACATAATTAAACTTAAGGAAAATGGTTTATAATTAATGGATATGTGTAGGAATCTCTAATATATGGTTTAGGAATCAAATATAGAGCTTTAGGTGAAGACGGAACTTAGAAATGGTCAAAGACGGAGATTCTAGAACCCCGTAATCATATGATAATTTTCTGCCCAAAGTAATGCAATGCTGTTTGGTTATGATAGTAAGCATAAACATTAGAGGAAATTATAAGTAATGATCCCTTAGGTGAAATAAAGATCCATAATGAATGTTAGGATAATTAGAACACAAGTTTAAGACCTGTAAGGGTCAAAGCATAAAACACTATGAGATAGGAGGTGTGATGTGAGAATGAGTTCGAGTGAGTATATTTATGATGTATGGGAATATATTAAATGCCATGAGTATGAGGATGTGTGGATGTATAACTTGATGTTTTTGATAAAGTGGAATGCTATGATTAAGATGCATGAGAATATGAGATATGGATGACATGAGAAAGTATGTTTCTTGATTGAGAGATTTACTTGATTGAGGAATTGCATGAGAACAACATGTGTTATTTGAGTTATGTGGCATGACTCAAATTTAAGGAAATTCGGGTGCAAGTCGTTATGCCTGCGAATTTCCGTCAAATTTGAGGGACTTAAAGAAAGTTTAAAAAGAAAGATTTTATATGTGACATGCCGAGACATTTCTCCTACTATGGTGATGAGAAAGGAAACCCTTGGGGGTATGGTCGTGGAGCCATACCAAAGTGGACAATGTCACTGGTCTTAACAGATGATGCGTTTCGCGACGAGACATACTTCTCCTGCTACGATGAGGAGAAGGTAAAACCATGAGGGCATTGACATTAGCCTCCAAAGCAGACAAAGTCACTGGTCTTAACGTTGATACATTTTGGAGAAAAGTCCCATGATGGGTGATCCTTAGGTCCCTGCCGTACTCTGGGAGTCGGGATTATTTTTATGATTATGATACGCTTATCAAGAGGATAAGTAAGAACTAGTGACGACTAGTTGAGGTATGAGCTCATAGCCTAGTATCAGGGTCGGTTACTATTTTTAAATACCATGATGTCACAAGTTTGAGAAACGAGAAAAGATGTGAAGCATTTTGCTTATGAAAGAGAGAGGTTGATCAGGAGAAATTACATGCCACTTATATGAGAATTAATTATTGATGAGATGTTTTATTGTTTTGCTGCATAAAGTATTGCCATGCATTCATATTCTGCTATATTGCATACATGCATTAAGATTTATCATAAAAGACATGGACCTTGGATAATTACTCTTATGAAAACCTCATAATGAACCTTTGCATGTTTAACCTTTTCATAATAAAACCAAGGTTTCTAGGGACGTTAACAATGACATTAGGATAGGAGGATTCCTACTGAGATTCTTTAGTAAGAGTCTCACCCCCTCTTTCTTATTTTCCCATTACGTCTTCAGATTCCAATAGCATCGTTCGTGATCTTTGTTGATACGCCGATATGAGAGGTGCACTACGATCCGATCATCAGTCATATCACTTTGAGGGTCGTTGTGCTGTGCGTATTTTTGCATACATGGGTCGTCCATTTGTAGTCCCGATCTCCAGCTTCGTTTTACCTCGACCTCTCCCTCCGCGACGATTTGATCTTCGAGAGGACGCAGCCCGTGATGAGCGACTCCGAGCCCGACCTTCATCTTCGGCAGTGCGATTCTAGAGTATGTTCCCTCATACCTCGCTGGGAAGGACCTATCTGAGGATCTCCCCACCCCTATTCGGAGGGCTTTGCCCCTCGATGCCTATGGACGTCGGAGGGGTAGCGAGGACCGGTTCTCACGTCGAGGCTTATGAGACATGTACGTCAGCCAGAGGCACCCTCGTCAAGGAGGCCACGTCGCTCTCCCGATCCGCATGCCCACGCCCCCTTCGTCGGGCCACATCCGAGGAACTTCGATAGTTTGCGGGTTACATCTCCCCGCTCGAGGAGTAGCGTCATCGTAAGCTTTAGAGGGAGAGTTTGCTTTTAGCCAGTTGTATCTTTTGGGGCACTCATGTATTTGTTTATGTGTCCTGTTCCTTTTCCTGTATTTTATTTCTATCCTGCAAGGTCTGGCCACTTATATGGATATGACTTTATGACTTTTTATATTTCGATCGTTGTATTAAACTATGATATTTAATATTATGATGGTTGTTCCTATGATTGAAGTGCTCTTAATTGCTCTTGTATTGCATGATTTATTTTCTCTTCTGATTTACATTTTGTCTATGTAGTATTCGACGGCTCGCATTTTATTTCACATATTTCAAAAAAAAAAAATTTACTCATATTTTCCGCTAAGTAATTTTACAAACAAGTTCAAAGGGAAGTAATAACTAATAATTAATCTTAATACGTCCTAGGCGTGTTGGGTTAAATATTAAGGTGTTAAGTCTCAATCTTTCTTAATCCCTGAATCTTCAAATGATGATGATCAAGGTATTCGGGCATCTAATAAAAACACTAGTGATGATGAATATGCAAATGTCAGAAAAATCTTGATGGCTACAAGGATAAAACTTGAGACAAAAAGAGACCAACCATCATTATTATTAAAGCCTCAAAAAGTCAGTACTCCTCATCGTGTAGAAACACCTTCGTTCACTTTAGATGATATTCCTTTATCCCAATGGAGGAAAAGACTTCTAGACTTTAAAGCCTAGATGGATGCAAAAATGTTAGCACCATGCAAACTGATATAGAGTTATTGAAGAATTCTATGCTCGTATGAGAAGAATACTAAAAGAATGGTACATGATTCTTGGCCCTATAAAACAAAATGAATTGCAGTGGCTTGATAGCATTAAGACTGTCATTGTAGTCATCCAACATGAGTTTCTTGGAGATCAAGCCCTAACTGTAAAAGGGATCAAAAAAGAATACTATGAGATGAAATATTGCTTTTTAAAAATGTCAAGCATTGAATGTCATTTTAGAAGAATGTGCTAAAGGTTCTACCAGTTAAATGGGTACAATGATCCCAACTCAAAAACACTTATGTGAACTTTCTTCGTGAAAAGTTACATGAAGAAATGGATAGATATAAATATCTTGCAAAAAGATGTTGCCAGCATGACTCTTGAAAAAATTCATCAAACTTGTCTTTCAACATTGGACAAGATATATATGTAGCCAATAGATCTTCTTCAACAACATGTTTAAATATATAACCAAATGTGCTAAAGCATGCAAGACACTACATGCACATCAAATGCAAAAGAAGAGATTGTGGCTACCATTACAAGCCTTTGTCCAAGAAGAAGAACAAAATTTCTAGATAAGAAAAGGAAAAAGAAAAAGGTCAAGTTCATCAAAGAAAAAACCTTTTCATGGAAAAGGAAGCAAAAAAGTGCTTTATTTGTGGGAAAAGAAGGACATTTCTCAAAAAGAAATTGTCCTAACAAAATGGAAAAAACCTCTAAGATTGGACATTCCTTAGGCCTCGATGAAAATGAAGACATTGAGTCCTAGTATGATGTACAAGAACATCCAAATGACAACATTGCATTTGGTACAATGTTTATAGATTCTAGCTCCTCCAGTAAACCAGAATCATATTTTGAAGAACATTCCCCTATTATGATGGTCGAACAAATTAAATCACTAGGACAAAAGAGATGCCAGATTAAAAAATTGACTTTTCTGGGCCCTTCTCCTCAACCAAATATAGAAATTCAAATCCTCCCATCTAAATATGATGTTCCCATCAAGGCCATTGCCTATATGGAAACGGAGCACAAAGAACCCTAATGAATCTAGCTACTCTTCCATTATCGGCATAGGAATCTCACACCTACTTTTTCAAAGCCACTAACAGAAAATCTTCCAAACAAACTCAGTCACTAAAAAAAATATTGGAATCAAATTTTTCCTTGACTATGTCATTTAGATCAAGGTAATAGAAACCAATTTTCCAAATAATGATATTGTCATAGGCACAGATGTATATACAAAAAAAACAACAAATTCTAGCTTCTGCCTCAAGGCCTTAAAAATATGAGAAGCTACAAGTAAGGACAAGCTTCTCAAGCTAAGTGCAAATAGCCATGATCATTTCTTTTATTCACAACCATTGTGGAAACATGAAAATTTCTTTATTGAGCTACCTTTCAACCCAAATGAAAACATCAACCCAACAAAAGCAGTTCATCTCAAAATGTCTTTGTCCGATAAAGCCTTGCATTTGAAGAATATCAACAATTGTTGAAATAAGTACTAATAGAACCAACAAAGTCTGATCAGGCATGCCAAGCCTTTTATGTGAATAAGAGATCAGAACACATCCGAGGAAAAAGAGACTAGTTATTAACTATATGCCTCTGAACCAGTTTCTCAAAAATTATAAATTCCCTCTTCCAAAGATCCATTATCTTTATCCATAGATAAAAAACGCCTACCTCTTTGATAACGGGATTCATGCAACTTATTTTACTTCTAAACCTTAGCTTTTGCATAGATTTGACTCTATTATTGATCTAATTAATTAGGATTTTGATTTGTCCTCATTGCGCATTTTTTTATAGGATCATTGATTATTGCCCTAATTTTGGAAATATTAATGGATTAGAGTCTATTGTGTTTAACCCATCTCTTTGAGTGCAAAAAGCAAAAGAAAAAGCTGGAATTCTTTGGAGGGAGCCTGGAGTTATGGGGTTGTAAAAAGGGAGCAAAAACACAAAGGGCCACTCTCTGCTAAGCGCGACAACGCTGAAAGACGCTGTAGTGCTTGGCAAAGTCATTAGAAGAAATGTGCGAGCTACAGGTTTTGGTGAGCACTGCCACGCTCATTTAGCACCACAACACTCGTTCGGCTAACAAGATGTACTGGTTTTTAACTCTATTTCAGGCCCTACTTTGGCTATTTTAGAGAGCAGTATTTAAAGGAATTGTACAGACTTTTACTCTAGTTTTGGAGTTTGAGTTTTGCCAGCTACAATTTACACACACAAACACACTCTTTCTCTCTTCTTCTCTATTTTTCTCTCTCTAAATTCCATTAGTGAATTGACTTTGTTCTTGGAGATTTTAGCAAGGATCATTGTTATTTTTTTCAAGTACTCTTTTTTATTTCACTATTGTAATCCTCAGAGATGGAGGAGTAGTTTTTCTTACTAGTGTAAAGGTTTTCATATAGATTGGGATGAAATTTGAGACCCTTTTTCTATTGAATACATTTGTTTTATCAATGTTCTAAAGTTTGTATTCTTATAATTATTGTTGTGATTGTTACAATTTTTATTGGAATAACTAAATTGGTGATTGCGTTTGAGGAACCCTTTGGGTATAAATTGATTGATCAATTAGTTTATGTTTAAGGGATAACATTATAATTAAATTTTCGATTGGCAGTTAGGCTATAGCAATTGGTACATTAAATCACTGTAATTTCTAATAAATTGGGATCCCATTTACTAATTAATTGCATTGGTAAAATTCTAGAGATCGATTGATCGCTAGTATAATTGCTAGTAAGTAATTACTAATAGCCACTTGTGTATTCAATACTTGGTCTATGATAATTAATCCCAATTCTAGGAATACCTTGCACTAGTGCCTTTAATTCTTGATTTTTTCCAATTATTTTTAATGGTCTCAATTTAATTCTCAAAACCTCAAATTTCCAACTAAGTGACATAGCCTCTTTGAGAGACGACCCAACTTGTATCCTAACTATAATTTTGGTGCATTTGGTACTTCAACATCATTGTACTATTTTAATTTTAATTTGAGGAGGTAGAGACAACCTTCATCACTCTTCTCCAAATTTAATCAGAAATCAAGCTTTTGTCAATTGGGTGTCAACTCAAAAGATAGGCCCAATAGCTTTCTGCATTCCTAATGCCCATTATCAATAAACCATTCTACCTTTTGGACTCAAAATAACACCTTCACTTTTCCAAATGGCAATGACTAGAGTTTTTGTGCCAATCCTTAACAGTGCTCTCATATACATTGATGACATACTTCCATTTTCCCTAGATGAAGAAAGTCATATAAGACTCCTAGAAAAGTTTTATCAGATCTATAATTAGTACAAAGTCATGCTTTTCCTCATGAAAGTCTCAAATTGGAAAAAATGAAGTAGATTTTTTGGAAATACACTTTGCACAAGGAAAATGCATGTCCTCACATTGTTGAAGAACTTCCAAAATTTCCTATTGAAAATATGTTCATAAAGCAAATTCAACAGTTCTTTGGAATTCTAAACTACACTAGAGATTTATGTCTCACATTTCCAATAACACAATAAAATTGTCAAAGCTCTTGAAAAAAAATCCTCCTCTGTGGGACCTGAACAAGTAGAAGCTATTAAGTTTTTCAAATATGAAACTCAAAATCCTCTTCCAGTAAGATCCCTGGAGAAGGAAAAAGAATATTGCAAACAAATGTCAATGATCAGGATTGAGGAGCAATTCTATTAGAAGAAGTTATAGGATAAAAGTTCTACTAGACATGCTAGTGGATAATTCAAACTATCAAAGTTCCATTATCACACCACTTACAAGGAAACTTTAGCAACAAAATATGAAATTCTAAAGTTTGATCTTCATCTTAGGGACATTAATTCGAGGTCCACCTTGATAACTTCTCTTTCCAAAAAATGCTTGAATTTGAAAGCAAGGTTCCTCCAAGTTCGTAAATTCTCAAATTGAAAGAATGGTTTTCACAATAAGATTTCTCTGTAAAACATATCAAAGAAAATCAGAATTTCATCCAGATTTCTTTTCAGACTCAACCAATCCAAACCCATCCCTATCTTTTCCTCCACCCAATCATATCCACTAATTATGATAAACATTGACTTGCCTAGTTCATCCACCACACCACCAAACTAGTACCCTAACTATCCTCCTGAAATACCACCTAGCATTACTCTCACTACAAATTACCTCAAAGAATATGCCATGCTAATTTTTATTTTTTTTTTGTCAATATAGTTTCTTATCATAATTGTAATTAATAATTTCTTTTAACTATGTGCGTTATGCTCAATAAAAAATATAAGTGTGTGTATATATTTATATATCATATGGCACATATGTAATAGTTTTTCTATAGATAAATGATAATATATATATATATCTTATTAAAAGTGAATTTTTTTTTTAATAATTACAATGAAATTAATACACCTTTTTGATGAATTTTATAGTTGAATTTGATTAAGATTACTCCTTCAATTTAAATTATCTATCTTTTTAAGTAAATTTCTAATTTCATTTTTATCTCTCTCTCTCTCTCTCTCTCTCTCTCTCTCTCTCTCACGTTTCAATGAAATATTTATTATGAATGTTCTATGAACAATGTTGTATGGGTCGAAAACATATTTGACAAAAGCAAGTGCGAATGAGTTGGTCCAATCATAATTCAGAAAAGAAACATGATAACAATACCGAATGGAGAGGGTATAAAATGCATTAAAAATTTCAATTCGGATGTCGTACGAAATTTCTTTCATGCCACAGCAATTTTCATGTTGGTTCTAATTTTACCATATACATAAACTTCTAAGCACAGCAAAAAATGAAATATGAAATCTATAAATTGGTCAGTTGATAAAATTATTTTGGTAAACATATTTATAATCAAATCTAGATTTCGAGTGCCTTTACTAATATGCAAATGACTAAAGTGACAAAAAAAAAATTGATCTAACATCTGGATTCAGCATCAAATTGGAGTTTGAAATTATAATTGGACAACCCAATCCCAATTTTTATGCTTGGAGTGACATTGAATTGAAATTATAATTTCACAATTTAATTCCATTGAATTACAAAAATAAATAAAATGAATCATTCTCAATTCCGAACTTATATCCTATAAATTATCAATTTCAAAATTTATTAAATATCTTTCTCATCATTAAAGCATATATAATTCTTTTTCTTTCTCATTTATTTTCCATCAATCATATTACAATTCTTAGTATTGCTCTTGAAATAGGCTCAAGATTGACAGAATACAGGCCTCACGAGCCCAAATCTCCTTTTGCTAAACATATGTGCCCAAGTGTAAAAGTGACCAAAACTGTAGACACTCTTGTCTGCTGAACTACGAGCCCAAATCCCAACAATGCTACATTGATCAGTTTGGATGAGCCTCATGATTCATGACCAAAGAAAAAAAATGCCTCATGACTCAGGCCAAACACTAAAACGAGCCTCATGACCAAAACAAAAAGAATGAATCAGCCTTAAATTGCGTACTCCAGTTACATTTTTTTTTTTTTTTTATGTGGTGGTGCTCGAGTTCAATTCATGCAGTAGGAAAGAAAATGTCCCGAAGGAAATAAAAAAAGTTTAAATAAGATTTTAATCTTGCTAATTTTAATTGATTTTTGTTTCCAACCCTTTTTTAATAATTTGATGTTTTCATACTTAAAATATATTTTTGTTTATGTTTTTATAGTGCTATATATTCATTTTTATCACTTATAATTGAATCTAAGATTTTATTTTTTCTAAGTTTTAGTCTCTATAATTATATTTCTAACCAAAATTTTCTAATTTTTTTTTATAAAAAATGTATTCATATACTTTATTTATTTTAATTTTAGTTCCTGGAGGATCAAAATTTCAATAGAAGAAAATACAAAGGTCTTTAACAATAAAATCTATGTATATCAAAATAAAAATTTAATATAACTAAACCAAAGTAAAAAGCGAAGGATTTCATTAAATCTTTTAGATTAAAATAATTGTTTAAATACCCTTAGATAGTGTTTGGGAGCATGGCAACTATGGGAAAGGTGTGGAATGAGTAGGAAGCATTTCAAAAAAATACATATATAGTACTATCTCAATTCCTAATAGTCGCTCTCAAAAGGTACAATTTTGATATATTGAAAAGTTAATGTATTGAGTCTTTAGTTGGCCTTGCCATTCTTTCTTAATCAATAACTACTATCTCTATTCCATATTAATACTCGCTCTCAAGAAACCATGCAATTTTGATATATTAAAAATTTAATGTACCTCACAACAATTGTAGTTATTAACTTTTCAATTATAGCCAAATAGATTAGCTTTTTAATGTATCAAAATTGTATGATTTCCTAATAGCAACTATTAATAAGGAATTGAGGTAGTAGTTGAATTAAGAGAAAATGGCAAGGACAACTACAAACTCCAAGACCCTCTTTGCCATTAACGTTGATGGAGTTATTGTCCATTTAATGCTTGTTTGGATGTCATTATTTTAATTAAGTTTTTCAATTTTTTAGTTGTTTAATTTGGGTAAATTTTTTAAGTAAAAACATAATTACTAGACAAAGAAAAAAAATCTTTTTGGAGAAGTTATGGGCCTGTTGGAAGCTATTTTTAAAAACAATTCTCTATTTTTAAAAACAAAAACTTAATAAAATTTGTTTGTTAGGTTGTTTTCTTCATATTGTTTTTAAAAATGAAAAAATAAACTTTGAGTTTTAAAAACAAAAGATGAAAAACAATTTTAAGTTGTTTTCAAAAACATTTTCTTGTTCTCACCTAGCTCCTCCACCCCACCTCTTCCCAACTCCTCCATCCTTCCTCAAGCTCCCCAGGCGTCGGTGAGAAAAGCGATCATGTGACCAGTGCAGCGAACTCGGTGCCCAGGTGACCAGGCAAAGGCGACCCGCGACCAGGCGAAGGCAACCCAGGATTGCGACCCGCGACCAGGCAAAGCGACCGGCCACCGTGACCTCATGACCAAGCGAAGGCGACCCAGCAACCATGACCCAGCTCCGCGACCCAGACTCAACGAGACCCAGCGCTCTATGCTCCGTGACCCGTGACCAAGTCCCGCCATGCTCCGCCATGTTCCACCGATCTTCCTCTCTCTTTCTCTTCTCTCTTCTCTCGCTTCTCTCTATGTTTCTCACGCTCACTGTTGTGATTTTGTGTCGATGTTTGTTATTATTTGTAAATTGATACAAAGTTGTTAATTGATCTTACTATTATTCTTTGTTGATCTTTATTGTGGTTGCTGCTATGTTGATCTTTGTTGTTATGATCTTGATTATGATCTTTGTAAACTGCCAAACAAGTTTTCTTGTTTTATTGTTTTTAAAAAATTGAATTTAAAATTGTTTTGGAGACGGTTTTATAAAATAGAAAACTAAAATAGTTCCAAATAGCCCTGCTTTTTACAACATAAAAAAGAGGTTTGATAATATATTAAGGTCTTTTAATATTACATCCAAACATAAATTAATATTACATACTAATGTAAAACAACTTTTACTTTTTTAAAAGATCTTATTTAAAAAGATCAACTAATTTTTTTTTCCCTAAAAGATCATCCTTTCTAAAAAGATCATCCAAATCGATCGTTAGAAAACAAAGACATTGAACTAAAACATAATCTATTAAATTATCTTAGAAGAAACTTATCCTATTGAAGTCATATGATTACATTCTAACTGTTTTAGACCAAATTTTGGGGAATGATTAGGAAGGGCTAAACTAGACCTTAATCTCTAATTTTGTAAGCTTATGACGAGATGATGAGAAAATGGTAAAGTTGGGAACTTCCTCCCTTGTGGCTTGGGCAAAGAAGGTAATGCCAACCCTTAGAGAGATTATGCTGGATGAATGAAAGTCTTTCTTCTTCCTTCCATGCAAGGATGCCACTTCAGTTCCACTCTCTTGGGCTCACTCTCTTGGAGTTCCCTTGGTTTTTTAGAATGGGGAAGTCACTTTTAGTTGTTTGTGTTGGTTTTTCATGTATGGATGTTGTTGTGTGTCTCCATAGGTGCTATTATAAATGGGTGTCCTTGTAGGCAAAAATTGTTGTGTGAGGGAGTGAAGAGTTATGTGTGGGTGCTGTTAGAGTTGGACTTATTGTTCTGTTGTAGTTACCATTAAGGGAGGAAAGGGGTTATATATTGTAGTGCAAAGATGGAGAGTTGTTGGGAGTCTAGATTCTTGTTCAAGAAAAATGGGGGCTTGTGTATGTATATGTGTGTTTGTTCCTATTTCTTTGGGACCAAGAAGAGGGGTCCTCTCTTGCCAACTAGTGATGTAATAGTGGTGTGAATAGTGGGTGTCAGTTGGCTCAAGGTGCTATTGCAAAAAAAAAAAACATAAATTGGACTACAAAGTGACAAGTTTGGACTTTTGTGATGTGGGCTGGGAAGACTCCAGTTGGGCTACAGTTGGTATGCTCCTATTTTTGGGTTGTTGTGGGACAAAAAGGTCTGTGCAATTTGGTTTGTTCTCAGAAATGGGCTCCTCTTTAGTGTGGATCACTCTCTTTCTTTTCTTCTAGCAGCACAACATCCTTCATCTAGGGGGAAAAGAGACTCCTTCACCATCTCTTTGGGCCCCTTAGAATATGTTGAACTTAATTCCTCCTCAAGTGCTTGCTTGCTGGTTGAGGCCATAAGGCTTCTCATAGCCCCTTAGTATCTTGGGGATGATTTTATGTGACTAGGCGGCATCTCCCTTATATGTGTTGCTTTGAACTACTTGCCTTATTTCAAGATTTTGCTCAATGTTCCCTAATGTTCATCCTTGCTTTCGCCTTTCCAATAGTAGTCTTTAAAGACATGAAGCTCTAGAATCTTGCTCCTTGATTTGGTGCATCGGGCGTCTATGTCATGCAAGGCTATCATAGTTCCTGATGAAACCTTTGTGATCTTGGCTGGCATCTTGCTCTTGCAGTTGGCTATTTCCTTGTGATTTCTAGGGGGAATTGATTCAGAAAAATGGATATGGAACACTAATTCAAATGATTTTCACCAAAGAGGAAACTCTAACCTTTGGAAAATGGGTCCCTTAACTAACTCAAAAGCAAGTGTTGAGTAAGATCAATGATAATGTAAAATAAAATTTTCATTAATTCTTAGAATTGATGGAAGATGAAACTAGAAAATGGAAACAAGATAAGACATTTGAGAAAGAAAAAATAAAACATTATAGGTTAAGTAACAAGCATCATGAGAATATTTGTTTTGTCCTTTTTTATCACGACTCAAAGCCTTAAATATGTATATCTTCTCGAATTATCTCAGGTCATGATCCTCGGGTGACTCTAAAGCATTTTCCTAAGCCATGATTTCCTTCTACATTCAACTCATTATTAATCAAGCTTTTCAAGATGTGAAATTTAAATCTTTCATAGGCATTCTATGTGAAGTAGAATTTTATTGGTGTGGAACTGAGATTGAGTGATTCAATTTATTATCACTTCATGAAATTGAATAGAGATAGAGTAAAGTGATTCCCTTTTATTCAGTTTCAATCTTTTATCTTATTGTGGTTATCTATGTATCTAAGGATGATGTATCTTAGGTTTAGTAGGGATCTTTATCTTATCCATAATCTATATTTCTAAGAACAAGTTATCTAGGGTTTAGTGTGGAGGGTTTTTATTCTATTGTTTCTTTTAGAACCCGTGGATATAAAGATTCAAAAACCCTAACACACTAATTGATAAGAACAAGTAATAAAATAAAAACATTCCCTTCTAAACCCTTATAGAACTTGTTCTTAGAAATGTATATTATTGAGATAAGATAGACATCTCTACCAAACCCCTAAGATACATCATCCTTAGAAATGTAGATCGTCATGGATAGGCGAAACTAAATAAACAGGGATCACCCTACCTCTATTCATTCCCATGATGCGACAAGTAAAGGGAATCACTCAACATCACTTACACACCAAAAAAATTATGCATCACACAAAACACCCATGAGGGATTTCAATTTCACATCTTGAAAAACTTGGTTTACAATGAGTTACTAAGAGGTATTTAAAGCCTCTTAGATTAGGGTAAACAAATAACTAAACCAAACTCCTAAGCTCATTAAGAAATATTGAGCCCTAAAATAACAATTATGGGTCAATTAAACTAAAAAATATAAATATAGACTAAATAAAATAAATATGAATTAAGAAAGCCTAAATACATAAATCAAATTAAATTAAAATATTCAAATGATGTACTTGGTTTTTGTATTTTATTTCTTAACCATTCTTGATGAGCTGCATTTTACCTTTGATGATGGAATGTCCAATTTACACCTCTTGAACATATATCAGTTTGCCTTGAGTAAACTTGGATGCTATTATTTCTACCTGTTTAGGCTACATGTCTTTGGCATATTATCCCTTAGCCAAGCTATAACCCACCACAAGATTATTTGTGGTCCTTTTGGTCCAACCTTGTTGGATCTTTTTGCTTCAACAATAAATTGCTCAACTTTTGTAACTTTTGAGACTAATTAAGCCAAATCAAAATATTCCATGGCTATTAATCTTTCTCTTAGTTGTGGGTACATGTTATTATTGCTACAATTGCACATTTTATTTTGGACAATTAGACCACATAGTAATTGTAAAACCTCTTAAATCTTTCTAAGAAATCGGTCACTAGTTCATTGTGATGTTGTCTAACACTCAATAAATTGGTGGTCGATACCTCAAGTAGAGGTTTGTAGAAGTAATCATGAAAAAGCCTTTCCATATTTCCTCATGTTTGTACTCAATTTGGGGTAAGAGTCAAGTACTAAGGAAAAAAGCCCCTATGAAAGATAGGGGAAAAGCTGAAGCTTGTAATATTCATTTTCATTTGCTCTCCACACTGTGCTATGAATAAGCTAATATGCTCCATAGTAGATTTATCATCATCCCCAAAGAATGTAACAAAGTCTAGGATCTTGAATCCCCTCGGCAAAGGAATCCTATCTACCCATTTAAGGTGAAGCTTCCTAAGTGAAAAGATTACATCTATCAAACACAATGATATCCTAGAGTGTAATTTTTGGAGGGAAATTTAAGGCTAGATAAGTGACATATGGCATAATATAAGAGTGAAATTATCCAACATATATATATATAGACACACACACACACACACATATATACAGAGTATATATAATTATGTGATGACTATTAGGAAATTAATATGTCCTATGATATAAGAGAAAAATCCTACTAACATCTGATAAGTTCAAGACTTGTTCTCTAATTTGTGAATGTTTATATTATAGGTTTTGATGATGCCAAAAATCAAATGACTAAAAAGTGCAAGCACAATAGCATGGAGCTTTGAAGATGCACAAGTCCAAAGTTTAATTATTAGATTAATTAGGACCTAGATTATCTTGTTAAAAGTTTTCAATTGATAAGATTATTTGACCATTTTGTTAATTAACCACTTTGTTAATGAAAGTTTTTAAGTTGGTTTCAACATAATTTTTCAATCAAGTTGTTCTTTCAAATTTAGTATCAGGTTTGATTATAAAAGATAAAGTTTGATTTTGAAAGAAAGGGTGATTTAATTGTTTTTGATGTAATGATTTGATCAAATTGTGAAAACATGAATTTGATTTGAAAGGATATGTTTAAAAGTGTTTTTAAAGTGAAAATGGCTTAAAATATATTTAATCTTTAGTTTTTCAAATTCTAAAATGCTTGTAATCGACTACCATGCCATGTAATCGATTACCATGTTCTTCGTGTACCCAAAATTTGAATTTTGTACGGTGTAATCAATGACTATAATTGATTACCAGAATGTGACCATAGCTAGAATTTAAAATTTGAACTATATAATTGATTACCAGTCATGTAATTGATTAACAGGCCTAGATGTATGATAGACATGTTTTGAAGAGACACAACTCTTTGGATGAATCCCCAATAGTACACATGGATTTTTATCTATAAATACTCATCATTTAACACATTTTAACAACCATAAAACCACTTAAAAAGAACAATTAACACTTATTTTCAATCATCAATCCTTTCATCAATTTGTGGCTGAAAAATCTTCTTATCTAGAAACCTTGTAGTGCTTCAAGCTATAACATCTCCTCTACATAGAGAGAGTGATCCTCTGTATCTTTAAGTGAGTTTTTGTGTTTAAGGGTGAAGCATCCCTTGTTAGAACAAGCGTGGGGTATCATACCACTAGCAGAAGATAGTTAGGGCCAAGGGGGCTGGCAGCCCCCTAGGAAAAAAAAATTGTAACTACATACATATACTATATCCTAATGAGTAGAGACTGTGAAAAATGAAAGGTGTTTGGAAAATTCAACATCAATCAATAGTAGAGATTAGTAAGAAGACTATGCCTTTCATGGCTTTAATAATTTTGTTTGCTTTCTCAAGAAAGCATTTAAAAATAAAAAGGAAAACAAAGAACTTAAAGTAGAAGTCTTTAGAGTTTAGAGATAACCATGTTATCTACAAGTATGCTTTCAAATAATGCTTTCTAATTACTTTCATCATAGTAAGATTTAGAAGTGCATCATGATTTCTCAGTTGTCCTTTCATCTCAATCATAGGACTCTCATTTATGTGAGTCCTTTAGTTAAATTCTAGTTTCAATTTCAAGTTCTTCCTTCAATGCTCTAGTAATGCTTTAGGTGGTATGTTTGCTTATATGTTTTTCTCCTATTACATTTATATAAGTTCTTTCTTTCATCTCTTATCATTGTAATACATCACACATTGTGAATCTATATAAATAAAACATGAGGTAAACATGCCATGAGTTATAGTGGATTTTGTCCATTATGTGCACACACACACACACACACATATATATATATAGCTCCTAAATTCAAGGTGAACCATTTTGGGTTAATCTTATCATATTGAGAGAAAAAATTAATAAATAATTTATAAGTTAAGATTTTTTGGACTTATTGTTTCATTTTTTTTAACCCACAACCATTTTAAAACTCAAGATAGAAAATACCTAAAGTTTTGCCCCTCTCTTTCAAATTTACCAAGTTTGCCCTCTAATTTTCAAGCCATCTTCTCCATTGGCGTATCTCTTTATTCTTGAAAGACTCAAACACAAAAGATAAGGGATTCTAAGTGTAAAAGTACTATTTGGTTGTAAAGGCAAGAAACTTTGAAGTTAGTGAAAACTCTAAGCATTTTGCTTGGGAACTAAGATGTAGGCCAAGAGTTTATCAAAGCGGTATAAAAATCAAGTTTACATTTTTTCCTGTTATCTCTTTACATTATTGCACATCTATTTTTATTGTTTTATTCATTAGTTTTGATAGAACACTTAAGTCACTTGTACTAAATCACTTGCATTCTCATCTATTTAATCAGATTTCTAACATAATTGTAAGTAAGATTGAAAAAGGGATTAGAGTTGATAAATTAGGAGAAAAGTTTTAGAACTTAATTTACCCTTCTCGTCAGTTCATTGAAGCTACTTGGTAACATAATTTGCGAGAGAAAAACACTCATTAAAAATTTTTCTGTGTTTTCTCATCAAAACTTTTCATTTGCATATTAATATTTTAAAATTTATTTGATTATATTTGCCGAAAATGATAAAACTTTCTAAGTAGCGTGTATAAAAATTCTCTTAATTTAAAATCTCCTTTGCATGTATTTAATAATAATTGAATGCTATGTATAAATTACAACTCATTCCATTATAAGTGTAATTTAAATTGGGAAAATTGATAATTAGTAGGATATATTATCACTATATATATTTGTTGCCCTTCCTAATTTTAGGTCATCTTTCACCACTTAGGATCCTCCTATTGGGTGAGTATTGGGATATTTATAGAGCTCCATCCATGTGCTTCTTCTTTAACCGCTATCGTCTTTGAATTGCATTTTCCCGCTCACAATGAAGAGGCGTGTTGCTTTGCCAAATTATTTCAAAATATTGCTTTCCTTGGCTGTGATATTATTATCCTGGCTAAGATTCCATTGGCAGCAAATACCCTTTCCTTAGCCAAGCCGTCATCGGCTACAAGTATTCTTTTCTTTGCCAACCAATTAATGTAAGAATCAATATTTAGGCGTATATTTATTTTCCAAATATAATTTAGATCCAACAACATTACTTCTTAAGATACAAATGTCTCTATATTTTGTATCCTATGGTAACCAAACACTGCCATGATGTACATGATGCCCAAGTGCAATAACTCCAATATTTGTGTGGCAAGCGTTCTCCTTATCACAATCAGAAGTTAAAACCAAAGCTATCAGTTTGTAAAATGGTTAGTACTTTTTAGGGGTGGAAAATGGGGTAGGGTGAGTCAACTCACCAGGACCAACTACAGGTTCGTCATAAAATGGGGCAAGACGGTTGACCCATTTTAATTATTTAGGTTGAAAGTGCCAATATGCCCTCAAAAATGGTGGGTTAGTGGGCCAACCCGGCGGGCAAACCTTTTTGGTTAGTTTTCTAGTTATTTGCCAACCACTCGACTACCTCCGTGGGTTGGCTATAAAATGGGATGGGGTAGGGCGGGTTGAAAATCTTACCCACACCATTAAAAAGTGGCAGGTTGGCGGGTTAACTTAGAAGTCTCAATCCGTTTTAACACCCCTAGTATTTTGGTGACGAGGTTTTGACCCTAATTTGACTTGGGATTAGGGGTGGCAAAGGGGACGGGATGGGTTGACATGTTTTAATTATTTGTGTTGAAAATGTCAACTCGTCCCATTAAAAATAGTAGGTTGGTGGGCCAATTTGGCATGCTAACCATTTTTTATTAATTTTCTAGCTATTTTTGTCAATTCATTCTAACCCACCATGAGTTGACCATAAAATAGGATGGACGGGGTGGATTAAAAAATTCAACCTACTCCATTAAAAAGTGGTGGGATGACAGGCCCCAATAAGCAACCTGTTTTGCCACCCTTACATGGGATTAAGAGTAACGCACGAATTGTATGTCCGACCAATCCCAAATATACCTACGCAAAGGGTTCTGTATACACAATCGACCACAAAAATTCTCATTTGACTTATCAACGATCTTTCTTTTTTTTTTTCTTTTACTAATAACAATGCTCAAACCCTAGTCTAAGCCGCAAATAATTTGAAGCCCACCGAATCTCCTTACTTTTCCTAATTACCTTAACAAACATTCAAATTGCGACATTCCTCGGAATTGGTTCACTTTTTCTTGAATTCTTTTCTTGTTCTCATTTTGGTTGTTATGAACCGGTTGTTTGAAATTTTTTAAAAGAAAAAAAAAGTGTTTTTAATTAAGGAAATAAGAAAAAGGAAAAATTGAATATTTTTTAAAAATTAGTTAATACCTTTTTTTAATCTGAGATAAAAGATTCTGAAAATTAAAAAATAAATTCTGTATGAAAATATTTTTCAAAACTTAAATAAATGCATTTTAAATCCCTTTACTATTTTTCGTATATATATATATATATATATATATATATATATATATATATATATTTGTGACTAAACAAAGTTAGTGTTTTTTTTTTACGAAGTTAATCAAAGGTTCTTTGCTCTCCTTCGAGTTCAAACGTGTGTTCGTTATTATTATTATTGTTTTTGGCGGGGTGTTTGTTATTATTATTTGTAAGTAAATCAACCCCAAAAATGGAATTAATCCCTGAACTGGAACGTGATTATCCCCATTTGAATAAAAATATCATTCTTTTCTTTCAAAAGTAAAACAAAAGTTATGAGGATACGATCTTTGACCACATTTTTATATTCTACGCTTGTTTATGAATAAAGGTAATGATATTTTGGTACTCAAAAAGTGGATGTTTATTTAGACACCCATTTTATAACTATTGAATGTGATGATGATCCCTATTTATTGTTAACATCCATTACTTTAATAATTATAAAATAAGTGTCTAAATATATATTTATTTTTTAGATGTGAAAATATAATTTTTCAACGTCAAACAAGTGATAATGTTTGACTGCGTGTCAGAGTTCTATTTCTAGATTACAGCTTTATTTCATATTTGCCGAAACCTTCAACATGAACTAAAACGCGGGAAGATGTTCACTTTCACATGCTTCAATTTATTCACCGATATAAAGAAAGAATGAATATAGTTTTAAAAATTGTAAAAAATAATTCAAGTTATTCTTTATAAATATTAATATAGACACTAATTTTAATAATATTTTTCTAATTTTAAGATTAAACTGATATTTTCTCAATTTTAATAATTAAAATAAAGCACATATAGAATTTTAAGGACCAAAAATAAGCATTTTCTCCTAAAAGGCCATGCAGTCAAATCCTTTTTTGTTAGACCTATCAGGCGCCCTTTTTTGTCTCAATATCTTTTATGAAACAAAATAAGCAACAGAATATTTTACTATTTTTATTATCAAATGAGTGTCCAATTTTAAATACGCATATTAAAAAAAATGATTGATAAAGTTTTGATGTTAGGATAATTTAAGTATAGAGATATAGTTACCAAATTAATAATTAATACTTCCTAGATTTCGAAAATGAACATATATTTGTGCAAAAGTTAAAATTTTCAAAATTTACACTTATTTTGAAAAGGGAGGTAGTAATTATCATGCTACATGTATATATGGCAAACTCTGCACCCGGGCTGAGACAAGGAGTTAGCGTGTTAATTTCATACCCCTTGCTTACCTGTAAGCTTTTTAGTTATGTCATTAATGATGCCTGTGATTCGTTAAAGCACGTCAACAGTTTGGTGCTCGTATTGTACTCATTTTTATTTAATCATGGACTTCTCATATATTCATACGGAGTAACACGAAGACTATATTACTTAAATTCCTCCATTTTAAAATATTTTAATCTAAAAATAATTATCTATTTAAAAACTTGAAGTAATATTAATTGTTTATTATCAATAATATCTCTATTAAATATTATTGAAAGAGTAAAAAGATATAGTGGAATATGGAGAACAAGTTGGTATATCAAAGAAAAATAAGAATAATTCAGTAAGTTATTTTTAATTTTTTCTAATTCTAATATTTTTTAATTTTAATGTGTATCTAAAATTGAATAATTATTTAAGGACGAAGAAAATGATAAAAATGATCTACCAATGTAATCATTTTAAATTCATTTCACAAATTGTGAGCACAATTTACATCATTAAACTTATAAACCATGAAAGCTATTAAAAGCAAAAAGGTGTCGCAATCGAGAGCGAAACCGACCTATTTAATGGCATTATTATATCCACGCCAACCTGCGCAAAAATGGCAACTTTCGTGGGATTCATAGGCTATGACCGTTGAATTGTTTTTATCGTGGAAAAAAAAATTAATGCATAATTTAGTACTTCATATTTTATTTATGAATTATTTTAATTTTTAACTTTTAAAACGAATCAAAATAGTTTAATATTAAAAAATATGAGTTAAGTTAGTCTATAATTCAACTTTTATTTAATATTTTATTAATTAAATGATGATGTGTAATAGTAAGTAATATTTTATCATACCATGTATCATCTAAAGTAAAATTAATTTTAAAATAACTTATTTTGATATCTAAAATTATAGAATATAAGTCATTTTATGTGTTAAAATGAATATTTAAATAATTCATTTTTTGTAATTTTAAAAACTAAAATGAGTCATTTTAAATTTTATTATACTTTATATGACATATGATATGTCAATGTATCACTTAAGGTTACCTATTATCATTTAATTGACATAATATTAAATAAGAGTGAGTTAAGGGACTAACATGACTCATATTTTGTAATCCCGGGGACTAATTTGACTCATTTTAAAAGTTATAGGCTAAATTGACTCACGAGTATAAAATGAGCATTAATTTAGAAAAAAAAAATCATATTTTAGATAACTTTGTGTGGCAACAGAGAGACAGAACTTCGAATATACATGTGGATATACTAGAAATTCTTAAATTAAATGCTATAAGAGTAAGAACAAATATTTAATTTGTTCGATTTATTACTACCTTCGTTTGTTTTTTTCACTTTTTGGTTTATTCATAAAGTGATATATCTAGTCACAATAGATATAATTGTGTCTAGATATATCACTTTATGAATGAACCTAACAAATAAAAAAGACATTTACTTTGAAAATGATTAGATGAACTTGAAATTAGAGTAGATTTAAGTATATTTTACAATACTACCATTATCACCTACCCTAATATTTTCTCATATTTAATTTATCCACTAACTCTCACTCATAAGGATATCAAGGAAAAATAATTAATATTGTCTAGAATTCTTAAAAGGACAGATAATAATAGAAAAATAAAATTTTATAGACACACTTATTAGAGAATAGAGATAATATAAAATATTTTTTTCATATCTAGTGCACCTAAAAATTTTTGATAGATTTTTTTTGTTAGAATATCCATCACCAATAGCAGTAATTAATCCTTTTGAGGGAGGAGTTCTTAAAGGATAAATCTCGTCACAAAATCCTCTTCATATATACCGTGAGAATTAAATCTATGACTAAATATTTAAAGAACCCAATTAACTATTACCAACCGTGTTATGCTCTCGTGGTTTTTCTCGTAGATATATACGCTAATTGTCACTTGATCACAATGGAGTTGCTAAGTGCCAATTAATTAAGAAGCAAAGTACATGCTGATCACTGACTGCAGAATACGTGAGACATTTATGCAGCCAGTAGCTAGAGATCATTCCATTTGCTGAAAAAAACCAAAGAGATATCATTTCACTTCTCTGTTACAGAGTGCTCTCTAGCTAGTTTGTCCTAAATCATTCGACCAAATTAAATGAGAACTATTTGTGAAAAAAAAAGTTACCAAGAACAGTAATCAATCCTAGTGCAAATAAAAAGAACTTTCTTGATAATAAAGATTGCCAAAATTAACATAAGACCAGCTATGATAGAATCAGTTTTCCATTTTACTTTCAAGACTTCTTCTATCTTTTGAATTAAATTTTGATAACTCAACAAGACAGTTTTCTCTTTCAATCGTGATGACTTCTCTCTTAATTCTTATTAATTATTTTTACTAAGTTTTTCATAATTCAGTTAGGAGGACAAAAAGAAAGAAAAATGATACTCCCTCTGCTGCATATCAATTGTCCAAAATATAAAAGAAACATATATATTATGAAAACAATAAATGAATATTGATAATAGTGTAAAAGTCTGTTAATTGATAAAAATGTTTGTATTTAATATGATTATACTCTTTAAAAAGCAAAAAACAAATAATATATATATATATATATATATATATATTATAATTAGTAAATAAAAATTAATATTTTCTTAATTTAATAAATAGACAAATGAAAAGAAATAAAAAATTTTAAAAAATTGAATAATTGAGTTGAAATGGTGGGAGTATAATATATCCGAATTAATAATGACCCGTCCCCTTGTTGATAAAAATTTCTGTATGTATTTCAAAAGCCATAAACCAGGCGGTCATTTCCACTATTTGAAATGTACATTTTTCCATTTGTGGCACATCTCCTTTTCACCAGGCTGTAGCTGGCTTCGGAGGTGGAGATCTGTCAGGAAGACCTAATAAAAAATATCACAGCGTACCAAATGGCGATAATAGTTGGCGCATTCTAGAATGTAAACGGCAATCCCGTCTAGTATAGCCAACAGATTAGGTTGTGAAATACGGCACAAGATTTCAAGCTGGTAATTCACGCTTGACGTGAGTTTGGGCGTGAATTGATGCTATCACCATAGCTTTGAAGTTCATAGAAATAAATAAATAAATAATAATTAAGCTTAGAAAAGTCCAAGGGATGATATTCCTTGTATATAACCTTCATACATGAGGTCATGAGATGTCACGATACTTACATAAGCGTGTCCTTACCTACCTTGAGATGAGTAAAAATATGAGTTTGCTTCTGGGCGAAGGCTATGGTACGTAGTGCACCTATCTTTATGTACCAAAAATACTTAGATACATTGAGAATAAAAAATAATATATGTTCTGATTTATTTATTAATTAACACATAAGTTTTATGGTCATTATCGTCTCTCATCTCCCTTATATTTCTAATGCAATAACTTATTTATCAATCATTAAATGAAACGAGCAAATATTTTATCTTACTCTAACATAACTTAAGAATTTCTCCTTTATGTACATCACACATCTTGAGATCTAGTAGTTAAGAGAATAAGGTGATCAATATATCAAATTATTTGTGATATGTTCTAGCATATTTTTTTTCAATAGATTAAAAGAGCTCACAACACTCCATCAGGAGGGGAGCCAACCGTGTAGAGAGAAAGTATGAAACTGGTATATTACATTACATTGAATATCGCTAATTATAGTATATAAATACATATTACAATCACTACAAGAAAACTTAACATTATTAAGGGTCATTTGTGTTGAAAAAGACATGTTTGGCCGTAAAAATAGTTTTTTCAACAATAATTTAATTGTCGAAAAGTGTTGAAAAAGATATCGTCAAGTAAAGAAATTTCGATAGAATGTGGCTGTTGAAAATACTTGCCAACCTTTTTTGACAATTATTGACTATCGAAAATACTTGTAATTGTTGTCAACTAAAACCATACCCCAACTCTTTTTTTTTTACAATTATAAGTATTGGGAGTTATAAACATTGACAATTGTAAAAAAATTACTTCAATTAGGTAGACAACAAAATATCAATTTATAACATTGTATCAATTCATATTAAAAGTATGATTTTTCTAACAAAAGTACAAGTCAATCATATGTTCTAATATAGTAAGAACAAAATAAAAGCAAATGTTTCTCCTTCTCATACTTCTTTAGGATCTATATGTATAAACTGACAAAATAATGTTAAGAGTGCTGTATTATGTTTGGATTTTAAGGCTATCTACATTAATTTTGTTCGTTTCAATTGCTGTATTGTTTTCTAGATATTTTGCAAAGACAATTGGTTGAAATTTAGTCTTTAATCTTGATCTCCTTCCTAAAATGAGAAATATAAAAAGAATTAGAAACTATAATAAATTTATTTGAAAATATAGAACAATTTAGGAGTTCCCTACTATAACTCTACTTAACTACTAATATCATACTACAAATAGAGAAGAAAACTTACCATATCAGGAGGATGATCATCAAATGTTGGAATATTATTTTCGAATACTGGCATCCTTCCGTCTCATATTTGTTCAAGAATTCTTGCCATATGATCACTTTCTTCTTCAAATCCTCTACCTCTGCCTTAGACTCTTCAAATTTTCTTTTGGATTCTTGGAGCTTCATTGATAGATCACAAACTAGAGATGAATTAGGACCCTATAATTGCGTAGGGGGTCACACTAGCTCCATATACACAAACTCTTCCATGCCGCTCAGCCCAAATACTTCCACCATCACCTCATGCTCATTCATCTCTAGCAATCCTTCATTGACTTGATGAGATAATTCTTTAATTTGATCCTGAAATCAGACATGAACTTTTTGGTAAACCAATAGCATCATAATGAAATTACTAATCTCCATGATACATTTCAACCTAATTACTAAAAACACATTTATAGTGAGGCCTCACTATGATACTAGCATTTTATAGATTCAAACTTTAGAGTATCAAACTGATCAATTATCACCCTGCCTAACTACATTTGGGCCTCTTATACATTCATTTAATAGCAACTACTATTTTGGTTTTCCTTACACCTAAAAGCAATAGGGCATGGGCTTGAGATAAAATTTACAACAATGAAGGCAAACGAGCTAGGAGATAGAGTAATATTGAATTTTTTTTTAATTGAAATGGGGAACTGTATTCAATGTATTCTATAATCATTTCCCTTGGGGTGTATTTGTGGGGTTTATTTTGGATGAGAAGGGAAAGGATTTAGTCTCTTCCCTCAAAATCACAGCAACATATGCTTAAATGTTGGAGTAAGAAGTTTTCCACTTACATGATACTTAGATTAAAATGAAATCCAAATAGAAAAGCATACTTAATACTGTAATATATCCACTAGGTTCAAGCAGCACAAGGAATATGCTTATATAGGAACCAAATACTAATATGCTTAATTTCTTACAAGTTTATCTTGAGTTTCATCATTGCAAGCTTCCCGTCAGCTCTTGTATGTGTAACTTCCCAATGATGAAGACGGCTTATTTCTTGTCCAGTTTACTAAACTGTCATTCATAAATAATATAAATTGCTAATATAATGAAGGATAAATGTTTTTCTTTTCTTTCCTTTTCTTCTTTTTATCTTTTTAATTACACTACAACATTTTTAGTCTATGGCAACATTTTTTAAAGACAACATTTAGAAAGTATTGCTTTTGGTGGTTTAAGGCAATGTTTTTATGGGGGTAGCATCTAGAATTGGTTAAGGTAACAGAATTTAAGGCAACGCTTAGAAAATGTTGCTTTAAACTAAAAAGACATCCTTTTCAAAGTGTTGCCATATTATCTAATAAATGAGAATGCTTATTTGCTCATTGTCTTCATTTTCCAACTATTGCATTTTAGAATTTAATTAGCAACGTTTTAAAAACGTTGCCTTAATTTTTAACATCAATCCAAAACTTTTCCCACTAAAATTTTGGCTTTCCCTCTGCAAACTATTTAATTCAGTCACAAAAATAAAAACCAATTTTATTTTTGTCTTGTCTACTCCACTACACTCTTCATCTCAATCCCTTATTTCCACTAAGAAACTCAATCCCTAATCTAACCCAAAGAAACTTTTGATCCCTAATGTTACACAACACTATCAATACCTAATTTGAAAGAGAGCACACCCTTCTTGTTGCATTGGTGATTCAGCATGGAAGGAGAGCTCCCTTCTTCTTCATGGTGATGATTCAAGAAAACTCTGGTCCCTTCATGGTTTCATCCTTTTCATGTGCGTGGTGATCTTTTGCACACAGCACTCAGCAAACGCGTTCGTCTTCTTTGCACGACAGTGGTCCCTTCATCATGCAGTGGTTCCTTCACACGATGGCATGCATGGTCCCTTCACACACTTCACATATGGTCCCTTCATCACAACAGGACCACGCAATGGTCCCTTCATCGACGGCAACAGCAAACGATGGTATCCCTTCATAATGGCAGCGCTAGCGGTCTATGGTATGTATACGTTACCATTTGTGTGATTCAACTTGCGTGTTGGTTTTCTTTTCATCTAGAGAAAATGATTGCTTATTATGTATGGTTGGAGTTTTTGTTAAATCAAAGATATGATGTTATAACAAAATTCTATTCTAGTTCCATCTTCTCAAAAAGTGAATTTGCATTCATCTATTCTTCTATTGTTTTGCTTCAAGCCTCTTTTTTCCATGCCATAGTCCAAGTTTAAGCTATTTTTTCTAACTTTTTTTCTTATAGACCGAACCATGAATTGCAAGTTATAAACCAAACACAACCTACTTCAATTGATTTATGCATTTTTTTTTCATTCCAAAAATTTCCCTTATAACTTTTCGACTCATTGGCATCTTGTCTTCTTAGACTCAAGGGATTCCAGTTAGCACTTTCCTTCCAAGATTGCAACAACTTCTCCAACATAAGCCTTTTGTTTATGAACTTGTTTGTTTCTCTTATGTTTATCATTGTTATGTTTTTCTCAATTAATTTTCATTGATTTTGGTTGTTTCAAATTAATGGTTAGGTGTGCAGGAATCTTAGGATTGTGTTATAGACAAAGGTTGAGATTGTTGTAATAGAAAAGGACCATGAAAGGATGAAGATGTTCTAGATATTGGAGCCTCAATTCTTGTTGTTGGACTTCATGATCACAATTTTCTTTACAAGTAAGTCCAATTTTCTTAGATTTTTTTTAGGTTTTGAGATCAATTTCATGATGCTATGAGAACAATGACAATGAATATTTCTTTAAACTTTCATGATTTTTGTGTGTGTGTTGTTTTTAATGATGAAAGTTTTGTGATCATTGTATTGATGATTTAAAATTCTGTTTAGGGGAGATGATGATTAAAACTCTTCAGGGGATGATGATTAATTATATGCCTAGAAACATTCTTGAGATTGAGCTTTCTAAGTATATATATTCTTGCGTTGTGGTTTTTTCTCTGTTAATACTTTAGATTCTAAGAGTTTCTAGTGCCATTAGTGTTCCAATTAAGTTGTTATCTTGTGTCACATATGCTTTCATTGAAATCAAATATCTTAGTATTAGCACTACAAGAAAATTGCCGTATACGCAAGTTATCTCTAGTGACACATGTAAAAACCATAGGTATAAGTCATATATTCCTACAAATATATTTTATCGTCGGTGAACTTTTTATGTTGGGAGCCAATCTTAAAAAATTTCCCCACTAAACTTTAGTTTCCCTCTCTTCCTTTTACTCTTTCCTACTAAAACTCTCTAGCTCCTCATTTTCCCTAATTCCCAAATCATCAAATTAGTCTCCATACTTGGGCTAGTTACCAGGACGGCCTCAACCTGTGCTTCCTCGTCACCTTCTCAGTGCATGAACTACCACCTTGCGTGCCACTCCTCAACAATGAGCTCGCACCATCAACAACCATGAGCCACCATGCCCCTCGAGTGTCAACTTCGTTGGTTCACGCAAGTTGCCGTCAGTCACCCTCATTCCTTCCGTGCAAGCCCGGTACACCAAACAACGCCTCAACCCAAATCGAAGGAGAATGTCTACATCCGAGTAATTCGTTTCCATTCTCTTTATATTTCCCCTCAAATCGAAGGTGAATCAGATGCTTTAATGTGTTCCCTTTCTTGTTTGTGATTGTAGAATGTGAGAAAGAAGTTGGAGAAAAAGAAGGTCAAAGGCCGAGAATGAGAAGGACATTGTTGATTCGATACGCCTTCCACACTTTTGTGCTCTCTTTCTTCCTTCTTGTGTTTCAATTCAGCTACCATAGTCATCATATGCTTATAATTCAGTTTATTGTTATATATATATATTGGTGTGTATTGTTCCTTTAGATATGAAATATTAAGGTGACAATTGTGTAATAGAATGAAAGGAAAAAATGCTGCAAATGGAAATGGATGTGATTGATTGATTAAAGGTGAATTTTATAAAGGATGGCTTTACAACAAATATTCAGAACTAATAGCAACATAGAGGTTAGTGTTTCTCTAGCTTGTTCAGATTAAGTGTCCTAAAAATCATAGGCTCTGTTTCGTGTTAAAATGATGTATTGGGGCAAAGCAAATTGAATACCATGCTTTTGAATTAATTATTTCTGAAGTAAGATGAGCCATAAACTTCTTTCTTTATATTGTCACTGAATACAATATTGTTGTGCTAAGGGAGAACATGATTATGAGAAAGGATAATGACTTTTTACAAAATTGGTAACCATTCAAGGAAAAGTTACATTGAGACTAGTTTAGCTTGTTTGGGCTCATGTGAAGAGTTTGTGCGAGTGTCATGTCCTTTTATGAGTATATGGGATAGATCAACTTAATGCAAATGAGTGGTGGGTCATTTTGATGCTGTCGTTCACCATTTGGTTCTATGTTTTAATTATCCGTTTTTTATTTCAAGTTATATGAATATTTGGATCCTGATGTAGCGCTTTTCGTTCTGCTCTTGAGGCCTTCCATTCATGCTTGCCTTTGGTTTTTGGATGTAGTGGTGGTGTTATTTTCATGAATAGGTGGTACTTTGGTATAGGCGATGGTCATAGCACATTGGTAAAATATGGTAGTTCAATTTGGTTTTTGTTTATCTTGCATTTGGATCTTGTTTGCTTGCCTCTAGGGTCAAAGATTGTTTCCATGAATTATTTGAAAATAAAGTTACATGAACATTTACTTGAAGTAATGAGTCCATGTGTCACATGTAAGGTCATATTTACTTGAATTTCTAATAGAACTATATTTGTGCCTAGTTCCCAAACTTCAAGAGTTTCATAGAATCCACTAATTTGATTATTCTCTATGTCATTTGCAGTGAGTCAATCCTATTATTTATAGCCTAAGTAACTAACTCATAATCCCACTAATATCTCTAACAATATAATTGATTACTACTAATACTCCTAACAAACTAAGTGACTACTTTGGGGTGTAACAATTTCTCTTGCATTCTTTAGTCTTTAGTTTCATTAAGTGCTTTTACCTAAAACTTGATAGCTTACTCCTGAAAATGAGCCTTTGCTCTTATATTTTATATTGCTTGGTCTGGTAGTTGAGATTGATATTATTTTATTAATAACATACACTGAAATTAATTTTTTGTTGTAATTTGCAGGTGAAATCTAGAAGCTAAAGTGCTCATCTTGGTCAAGATTTGATGATTCATACTTTTTACCTTTTGAAATTGTATCTTGTATGCACCTTTCACTTTATAGGAGCATAATATGTACTTTTTAGATTGATATGATTCGATTTTTTTGTAATGTTGATACCAACTATTTTAAGATTTAGCTTTCCTTATAATATAATTACAATCTTCTTTTATATAATTGTTATTCTTATATATATATATATATATATATATATATATATCAAATTTTATAATAATAATAATAATAATTTATCATTTGAGAGCTATACCCACACAAAATTGAAAGTATAAAAAGTGTTATCACTAAAATCTATAGTGACATAATGAAAATTGTTGGTATAAGTAAAGACATTTTCTAAGTGATGTATACCTTCACTAAATGTTATGCTGACGATAATTGTGGGTAAAGACATCACATAATTGGCGAAACTAATCATCCATGTGTATAGGTATTTTGAAACTATACCCATGGTTTTTATACTTTTACCTACAGTTTTTGTCGTCACTAAATGTCAATTTTCTTGTAGTGTAGTTAGGAACATACTTTGGCTTAAAATACTTGAGCAAATGAACAACTTCAATAAATCAATTTTGATACTATGATCTAATTATACATCCTCACACTATTAAAGTTATCATCTTCTATCATAATCACCTTTAAAGTATATACCAAATATATACAATATGATATGTGGCTGAAAGAGTTTAGACTCATATTGCTATTGCTTGAAACCTTTGTGTGTTATCTTTGTTTAGGGAAAGTTTCTTAGGAGAGTTTTAGCTAGTTTATTTAGCTTTTGAAAGCCAAAACCTTAGGTTGGGGGTTTGATGTGCAGAACACTCTTGAGTGATTGTCAAAATCTCAATAGATAATTATGAAGTTATTTTCTAGTTTTAGTTTCTCTTTTGGTTGCATCCCTTTTCTTTCTAGTTTCTTTGTCTTTTGGGTTTGTTCTAAGGGTGTATTCTAATTCCACGACATGTGCAAGCACGAATGTGGATCCATCCAATGAGAAAGAACACTAAAAATGAGAGACCCTCTAAGCTATAGAAATGGACAATCACCTATATGAGCTATTGTCATTTGTGAACATTGCGTAGGATACATCCAAGTCAGGGGTACAACAAGCAAAATTGGACAATAGTAAGGTTGCTTCAGTCAAACCATTGATGCTAGCATCCTTACATTTAAGGAGTCATTTTCAAACCATAGTACACTTTTGTCTCCCTTTTGGGCCCTACTATATGTTTTATTATATGCAAATTTAATTCCAGCCATTATTTGCAAGGTTGTCGTCATTTTCATCTTCAATATAAACAAGGACTATTCCTGAGTTTCTCTATTTGAGAATCTTTTCCCTGTTGGTTTTGTGAATTCCATGTGTATTACTTTTAGGAATCTTGGATAAGGTATTGAATGTAGTTTGTTATGCATTTGCAATCATATTGTAAGTTGTTAACCTCCTTAATTTTATTGGTTAAAGAATTCATTAATTACCCTTTGTGTTACTATTAATTAATTTCAAATGTAGGGCTAATTGGTTTTATAGTTCTATGGGGAATTTGGATGTTGGTTGGTTGATAGGTGGTTGTCTTATAGTGGACAAGGGCTTTTGAGCATGGAAATGAGTTGATTAGAAAGACAAAAAAAGAATTAGAAATGGATTAGAATTAGAGACCATTTTCTTATTCTTCTTTTCTTTCTTTCCATTTGGTTTTTTACCATCTATTTATCTATCCTGGACTAGTTGTATTTTCTATGATTTTGTCTTCCTTCTTTGTACTTTTTTTTCATATTAATCAAAAGTGCATGCTATAGATGATATAATAGGTATGCATTCAACTAATTATGAATCTATACTAACAATGTCCTTATTATCTTTTTTAAAGGACATTAATCTAGAACTTGTTAGAAACTTTGTGGCCATTAAGTGGAGCTATGGCTTGCAAATAGCATCATGACTATGTAAGAGAATTCTATCTTATTCCTTTTTGTGCGTTGTCATTATATGTCCTTTTGCATTTTGCCTTTACATTGGTGTTGTTTTGTATGCCTTGTTTTTCCATTATTCTCTCAAAGAGTGGACTGAAGGACTCATCTCATTACTATATGCTTAATAATAAGATTCATATTTTTATCTTAAGTGTAAAAGTTTTTCCTTTCAAAAGAGTTAACTGCTTGGTGGTAGTTGCCAATAGGTTAAGCAGGTGCAAATTGCAACGAAATGATCAAGAATGGGTGTAGTTCTCAAATATCTTAAGATTAAGTTATCAACTGCTATATGAGATTTATGACTAGGTATTGTGTTATTTATGAGTTGCTACTTTGAATTAATCTACAATTTGGGTTGGGCCTATTATTCACCATTCTTGTTGTGGGGTTGACTTTCAAATTTGACCTTTTTTTCCTTTCTAATTCTGCTATTAAGTTTGATTGTTAATGCCAATTGGAATTGAATTGTGCAAGCTGTTTTGTTGACCTTTTTTACTTGGATGCTATTATGTTTGTGTTACAAGCTGTTTTAGTGTTGTGAATTTTGTCCTTTGTTTTCTTTTGGTTTGAATTTATGAGTGAGTAAGATTCCTCTATTTACATGTGCAGCTTGATAGCACTTTTTTATTGTTGTTGTTTGCCAGAGGAAAATAACAATCACAAATAGTCAAGGCTCTATGAATGAAAAGCATACAAAAAAGGAAAACAATTAATAGGAGATATGTGGAATTGATGGCTAGATGGAGGAAATGACGCTATCAGAAGCTAAGGTGTGAAGCGATAAGGGTGCTAGTTGAGGATGCTATATCAATGATTTTCCAATCATAACTTGATCCTCGATTGTATTGAAGATCCCAATACGCCCTACCCTCCCCTCAAGATGGTAACACTACTAGAAAAATACGAGTTACCAGGAGAAAAGAAATAAATATCAGTAAAAAAAATTTTTGGCAAATTACTATCGATGAATTTTTTTCTCTAATAATCTGCTATAATATTCACGCAATCTAGCACCAAATTTAGTGCTCCCATTACCAGGAGATTTTTTCACTGTAATTTATCAAAGTATTTTTTTAAAAAATTAGCCCATTACCGTTGGATTTTTCCTCTGGTATTTGAATTTTTAAAAATCATGTCTCACTGTTGAAGTTACTAGCAGATTTTTTTGCCCAAAAATCCCCCAATAACAAGCTATTTTTTTTCTAGCCATTGCTTCACCATCACACTGCCATTTTTGGTGAAGAGACTAAAATTGTCTTTGTCTTGAAGTCATCTATATTTTAATCGGTTTTGTTTTTTGATTTGGTTTTGCTTTTGTTACCATTTTCTTCTTACATTTTTCTTTTTTTCTTATTTAGATTTGATGTCGCCACCATTGCATGGCTTATCGCCACCACTACTCACCATCACCGTCGCAAAGATGTCGCTATGGTGAGTTTTCTTTTTTAAGCACTAATTATTTTTAAGATATTAAAAAAACATTGAAATTATTGATTTGGTTTATTTTTCTTTTCTTGTTTTTTGTAAGTTTTTTTTCAGTTTTGCCACCATTGTTGTCATTGCCGTTGCCAAAGTCGCACATGAAAATTTGATTTCTATTTTTGGAATTTTTTGCCGGTAATTTATAATTAAAAAATTTTAAATTATTTGCCAATAAGTCTATTTTTTTATTATTTTTCAAAAAATGCATTACTAGGGAAAAATAAGTCGTTAACACCCAAAAATCCGTAATAATTGTTCCTTATTGACAATTTTTTTACAAATTTTCCAGCTAATTTCTAATGGGAAAAATCTATTGGTGCTAGTTTTTGACGAAAAAAATCCACCTGTAATTGTTTCCGATGATGTTATTCCTATGCGTCAAAATTTGCCAAAAATTTCACAGGTAACAAAATTTTTCATTGAAAACAAGAAAAATCCTCTAGCAACAGGTATTTTCTAGTATTGTGAGGGCATCGAATACCAATTTTGTTTAGAAGGAAGGAATGACCGAGGATGATAGCTACATGGGAGACGCAAAGCTTCTTGTTGGAGGCCAAGTCACAAACAAAGTGGTAGTCAATAGCAAGATGCTTCGTATGAGCATGGAACACTGGGTTGGCACAAAGATAAGTGGCAAAAATGTTATTCGAGAGGAGATCAGGGGCCTGACTTGGGAATTCCAAGTTTTTTTGCGAGTTCTATTGCCAAAGGAGTTCCGTAGTGGTGGTTGCAATAGCATGATACTCGGCATCCATTGATGACTTTGCAACTATGGACTACTTTTTTATATGACTGAGATAGGGTTGGGTCCTATGTAGATAATGTATGTGGTCATGGATTTATATCAATCATGTCATTTGCCCAATCAAAGTCATAGTACGCAAAATAGACAAGTTAGGAGCCCGAAGGAGATTAAGTCCATGAGCTAGAATGCCTTTAAGGCACTTGAGCAAGTGCTTCAATGCTTGCATGTGAACTGGAGTAGGGGCTTGCAAACATTAGGGTGAGTGACAAAAAGTAGTGCAAGGAGCCAAGTAGATATCAATACTCATGATCATCACATCGAGGGATATCAGGGGTTAGAGACAAATCACATGATGTCAATGCTTGGTGCGAAGACTAGGTTGGCATCGTGCATGGATGTCGAGATGAGCAACTCATGTAAGTGGTGCTGTTAGGATAGGAACATGTCTCGAAGGGTTGGACAAGTTCATTCCATGCCAAGAAAATTGTAAAGGGCTCCAAGGTCCTTAGGGAAAAGCGGTGAGCAAGAGCCGATTTAAAGGAACAAAGAAAGGGAGCATTGTTTCTAGTAAACAATAGATCATCTATATAAATGAGGAAAAAGGTTAAAAATTAATCATTTATGTAGATGAAGAAAAAGGCAACATTAGTAAAGTAAAATTCTAAGAGGAAGGCTTTAAGAGCATGATACCAAGCACGTAGTGCTTACTTGAGGCCATATAAAGCTTTGTGTAGCATGTGGAGATGGTCATTAAATTTTGAGTTAGCAAACCCTAAGGGCTAAGACATGTATATATCTTTTGAAATTGAACCATGAAGGAACGCATGACTAACACCCATCTAACAAAGCAACCACTAATGAGAAAGAACAATACAAACAACTAATTTAATAGTGTGTGACTTAACCACGAGACTAAAGGTCTCATTGTATTCAATACTAAGATGTTGATGAAATCCCTTAGCAACTAGGTAGGCTTTGTACCATGCAATAGCACCATCAGGAAGCCGTTTGATATGAAAAACCCATTTGTTGTTAATGACATTGAGGTAGGGCTGTTTAGGAACAAGGGATTGGGTTCTATTTACGAGCAAGGCATTGAACTCCTCAAACACTACACAACACCATTCATGATACTTCATAGCTTGTCAAGCAAGTGGTGGTGATGGCTGTAATGCCCTGGGACAAGGACGGTAAATGATCGCGGTGCAAGAAGGCACAGACAATGAGCGGCTGGGGCTTCAGCGGAAAGGTGCATGAATGAACAAATTACACACCAGAATAAGAAGGATCCTAAGACTGTGTAAGTATGGAACTATATAGTTAATGATGACTTATATGAATTGATTTGTACTACCTATACCAACAAGATGCATCTTCTTTTGGTAGCCCATCACTAAAGAACTCTATGGTTAAGCATGCTTGAATTGGAGTAATTTTGGGATAGGTGACCTCTTGGGAAGTTTTCCAGGAAGCGTATGAGTGAGGACAAAGCATGTTGAAAATACCCGTATTGGTTTGTGGGGACAGCCATCAATCCATAAAGCAGCAAGGGATGTTACAACTCGGGAATGATGGGTGGGGAGTGATCATCGGTGCAAGAAGCACTGACAATGAGCGGCTCTTGAGGCTAAGCGGAGGGATGCATGAATGAACCAATTACACACCAGAATGAAAGGAATCCTAAGACTGTATAGGTATGGGACTATACAGTTAAAGATGACTTATATGAATTGATTTATACTACCTATACCAACAAGATGCATCTTCTTTTCGGTAGCCCATCACTAAAGAACTCCACGGTAAAATGTGCTTGACTTGGAGCAATTTTGAGATGGGTGACCTCTTGGAAGTTTTCCCAGGAAGCATATGAGTGAGGACAAAGCATACTAAAAAGACCGTGTTGGTTTGTGGGGATAGTTGTCAATCCATAAAGCAGCAAATGATGTTACAAATAGTATCAAAGACGCTTTTCCCAGGACGGTGTGGTTCAGGGACGAATCAAGCGGAAGCTGGTGGGCATGTAACGCTAGGGGCAGGAGTATGATCGCCTGTAAGAAGGCACAAATAATGAGCAACTCCTGGCAGCTTCTAAGCAGAGGGATGCATGAATGAACCGATTACACACCAGAATGAGAGGGATCCTGAGATTGTGTAGGTATGGGACTATACAGTTAAGGATGACTTATATGAATTGATTTGTACTACCTATACTAACAAGATGCATCTTCTTTTCAGTAGCCCATCACTAAAGAACTCCATGGTTAAGCGTGCTTGACTTGGAGCAATTTTGGGATGGGTGATCTCTTAGGAAGTTTTCCCAGGAAGCGTATGAGTGAGAAAAAAACACGCTAAAAAGACCCATGTTAGTTTGTGGGACAGTCGTGGAATATTTTTTTAATTGAGACACATGAAAGACATCATGAAGGTTTGAGAGGTTTGGAGGTAGAGCAAGGTGATAGGCAGAGAGAACCAATTCGGTTCAAAATTTGATATGTACCAAGAAAATGAGAACTTAACTTCCTAGTTTTCTGAGTTTTGCCTAGTCCTGTTGGGAGAAACCCTCAGAAATAGGTGTTCATCCTCTTGAAATTCTAAAGGCTTCCTTCTTATATCAGTATAACTCTTTTGCCGACTTTGAAGCAGCAATTTATTCCTGATAAGCTTAATCTGGTCTATGGTCCTTTGGACAATTTCAGGTCCTAGCATTTTGCTTTCACCAACTTTATACCAATATAATGGGGATCTACACTTCCTACCATATAAAGCCTCATACGGTGCCATTCCAATACTGGAATGATAACTATTGTTATATGAAAACTCTACTAATGGTAGGTAGCGATCTCAATTTCCTTGTTGTTCCAAGACACAGGCTCTCAATATATGCTCCAAGGTCTCTATGGTTCTCTCAGATTGCCCATCAGCCTGAGGATGATAAGTAGTACTAAGACTTAACCTAGTACCAAAGGCTCTTTGTAATGTTTCCCAAAACCTAGAGTTGAACTTGGGATCTCCAGAGACAATACTGGTGGGTATACCTTGGAGTCAAACAATCTTATTAATGTATAGTTGGGCTAGCTTATCTAGTGAATAGCTAGCTCTGATGGCTAAGAAATGAGTAGATTTAGTCAATCTATCCACTATAACCCAAACTCCATCATGTCCCAAGGATATCCTAGGTAATCCCATCACAAAATCCATGGCTATGTTGTCCCATTTCATTCAGGGATTTCTAAAGGTTGGATTAAGCTTAAGGATTTCTGATGCTCAATCTTGACTTTCTGATAAACCAAGCATATTGCCACAAATTCTGCTATATCCCTCTTCATTCTTGGCCACCAAAAGAATTGTTTAATTTCCTGATACATTTTGGTGGCTATAGGGCGTATAGTATACTTGCTGTTATATGCTTCATCTAAGATTAATTTCCTTAGATTTCTTATACTAGGTACACATAACCCATCATGATATAACAGTGCTCCATCTCCAGCAATGCAAAAGTCCTTTTGTTCCCCTTAACTACCAACTCTTTGTAGATTTGCAGAAGTTGATCCTCCTTGACCTTCAGTGATTTGTTTCCTAAGGTTATTTTCTATCCTCAAATGATTCAAACTGAAATGGTCAGCCTCTATAGTTACTTCAAGATTCAAGTCTCTAATTTTTCTAATAATTCCCATTCTTTGACCATCAAACTTGCCACATGTGGAGATTTTCCTGAGTAGCAGCAACTACATTGGCTTTACCTGGGTGATATTTAACTTCAAAATCATAATCCTTTAAAAATTCTAACCACTTTCTTTGTCTCAAATTCAACTCATTTTGGTCAAACAAATACTTCAAACTCTTATGATCAGTGAAAGCTTCAAACTTAACACCATATAGGTAATGTCTCCATATCCTAAAACCAAAAACTATAGCTACTAACTCCAAGTCATGGGTAGGGTAGTTCTCCTCATGTGGTCTCAATTGCCTAGAAGCATAAATAATTACTTTTCCTTTTTGCATTAAGACACACCTTAAACCTTTTCTCGAGGCATCACTATACACTACAAAATCCTTTTTCGGGTTAGGAATAACTAGTCCTGGAGCAGATGTGAGCCTATATTTTAACTCAGAAAACTAGTTTCACACTTAGGTGTCCACACAAATGTTTTTCCTTTTCGGGTCAACCTAGTCAAAAGCAAAGCTAACTGAGAATTCTTGGATGAACTTCCTGTAATATCCTGCAAGTCCTAAGAAACTTCTAATCTCAATTATCATCTTGGGTTTCTCCCAAGACAATACAGCTTCTACCTTACTAGGGTCCACAGACACACCATCGCCATTAATCACATGGCCTAAGAATTTTACTTCTTTAGCCAGAACTCACACTTCTCTAGTTTTGCATACAATTGTTTTTCCTTCAACATCTGCAAAACTATCCTCAAATACTTCTTATGTTCCTCCTCAGTCTTAGAATAAATCAAAATATCATCAATAAATACCACCATAAATTTGTCTAAGAAAGGTCTAAAAATCTTATTCATATAATCCATCAAAATAGCTGGAGTATTTGTCAATCCAAAAGGCATCACCAAGAACTCATAATGTCTATACCTAGTCCTAAAAGCAATCTTAGACATATCTTCTTCCTTAATCCTAATTTGGTGATATCCTAACTTTAAATCTATCTTAGAAAACATTGTGGCTCCTCTTAGTTGATCAAAAAGGTCATCAATCCTAGGAAGAGGATACTTATTCTTAATAGTAACTTTATTCAATTGACGATAATCTATGCACCACCTTAAACTACCATCCTTTTTCTTTACAAACAACACAAGTGCTCCCCAAGATGAGACACTAGGTCTAATAAATCTTTTCCCTAATAGATCATCTATCTTTCTTCAATTCACTTAACTCAAGAAGTGACATTCTATAGGGTGCTATGGATATGGGACTAGTACCAGGCAAAAAGTCAATAGAAAACTCTATCTCTCTCTTAGGAGGTAATCTCTCAATATCAAGTGGAAAATACCTAGGAAATTCTTTCACTATAGAAATATCTTCAATCTTCAGCTGATCATTTGCCTTGATTCCAATTAGCATAGTAAAACACTTCCTAGGGTTTGTTTGGTTAAACATTCTCCTATTTGATTGGCTAAGGATTCAGCAGTCTCTAATAACGAGGTTGCAATGGTATTTTGGATAGTTAAATATATGGTTTTCTTACGGTAATTCAAAAAGACATCGTTATCAGATAACCAATTCATACCGAGAATAATACCAATATCATCCATAGGCAAATAAATAAGGTCAACATGGAACATTGAGCACTAATCTGAATATGACAGTCCAAACAGAAAAAGTCAAAATTTTACTCCCAAGTGGGCATAGAAACAATCAAGTCATGTGATCGGGTGGACATGGGTAATTCAAGTTCATTTGCACAAGTTGGAGAAATAAAAGAATGAGTAGCTCTAGAATCAAACAGTGCAAGTAATGTTTTATTATTTAAAATACACGTACCCTATATCAATTTAGGATTCTGAGCCGCTTCTTGTGTACTCAAGGCAAAGACTCTTCCTTTAGCTTGAGGCCTTGGTTAAAAATTTCTCCCTTATGCTGTTCTGAGGACATTCACGTGAGTAGTGCCCTATTCTTCGCATGTGAAACAAACACTTATTCCTTTCAAACATGGTTTATTTCCATGATTTTTCCCACAATGTCCACAAACAAGGGTTGGGCAGGTGTAGGGAATCTGCATGATGGCAAAGGCATTTTTTCTCTATAGGGTTCCCCTAGACTGATTTTGGTTTTGGTTCCAGCTCCAATTCTTGTTCTTTTGAAATTTTGGTAGGATGAATCTACTTTTATTTTCCTCTCTTTTTCTTTTAAACATATTCTAATGCTCAGCTACCAAGTCCTTAATATTTTGTTCAACAATCCTGCATTTATTTACTAATAGAGGAAAATTTCTGATTTCCATAGTACTTCCAGCATTCTTTAGTTTTGGATTCAGACAAGCCTCAAATTTCATTGCTTTCAAGCTTCATCTGGATTGAATTTAAAAAAGATAAGAACTTGGCCAATTCTTCAAATTTTGATATATATTGTCCAACAGTCATATTTCCTGCTTCAATTGCAGGAATTTAGTCTTTCTTGGTTCTTTACACTTATCGAAAAATATTTTTCCAAAAAAGTAGCTTTGAATTGTTCCGTGTGAGAGGAACTTCTTGTGCCTTAATAGAGAATTAGTGCTCCTCCACCAATGCTCAGCTTCACCAACAAGCATGTAGGTGGCATAAGTCACCTTCTACTCAATGCACACCATGGACTCAAATATCTTTTTTATGTTCATCAACCAATTTTTAGCTATGGCTGGGTTATATTCTCCTTTGAAGGATGGAGATTGCATCTTTTTAAATTTAGTTAGCCCATATAATTGAGGGTGCAAACCAGGTGTATCTCCATTATCAATTCCTTGACCATTGCAATTCCCATTTCTAGCACCAATCTCGTCCATTCGTTCCAAGCATTCTATTATTCAACATCACTTGTTCCCTAATCGTCAGCCATATTCTCCAGGGTATTTCTATCTTCTTCTCCAACATTAAGAGGAACAAATCTCTATCTTGGTCGCATGTTGTTTCTCCATACATAGTTACTTATGTATTGAGGTGATCAAGCTCAATATTCCTACCTAAGGTTAGAAACAATTGCCACACAAAACAAACTTATATAAAGAAAACCTTATATGGAGAAATATGATATACATGAATTCTACCTAATGACAGGTTGTCTTCCGAGGAAACTCTGATACCACTAATGTAACCCCTTACTAAGCTGCTTCTCCTAGTACGATGTGGTTCAAGGATGAACCAAGCATAAGCTGGTGGGCATGTAACGCTCGGGGATGAGGGTAGGGATTGATCACCAGTGCAAGAAGGCACGGACAATGAGCGGCTCCTGGTAGCTTCTAATCAAAGGGGTGCATGAATGAACTGATTACACACCAAAATGAGAGGCCCTGAAATTGTGTAGGTATAGGACTATACGTTAATGATGGCTTATATGAATTGATTTGTACTACCTATACCAACAAGATGCATCTTCTTTGGTAGCCCATCACTAAAGAACTCCAGTTAAGCGTGCTTGACTTGGAGCAATTTTGATGGGTCATCTCCTGGGAAATTTCCTAGGAAGCATGTAAATGAAGACAAAATAGGCTAAAAAAACCCGTGTTGGTTTGCGGGACAGTCGTCAATCCATAAAGCAACAAAGGATGTTATAATGGCGGCCATTGGTTGGATCAAAAATGTTGTTAAGCGATAACCTAGCTGATACCATGTAGAGAAAGTATGGAAATAGTATATTTCATCACATTGAATATAGCTAATTATGGTGTATAAATACATATTAAAATCACAAATATTCAAAGCTCTATAAATGAAAAGTATACAAAAGAGGAAAATAATTAATAGGAGATATTTTGGAATTGATGGCTTGATGGAGGAAATGACATGTTCAGGAGTAAAGGCGTCGAGTATGATCTATAAAGGTGATAACAAAGAGGACACTATCAATGATTTTCAAATCAAGCTTCATCCTCAGCTATATTGAGGATCTCAATACCAATATTAAAACAAACATGATCATGTAAGAATATCACACTAGTGCACATGTAATGAAAGAATGAAAGAAAGAAGAAAGAATAAATCAAATTGATAATGAAATTGTATTACTATAATTGACTTTATATGAGATGACTGAGTTTATATAGAGTAAAGAACAAAGCTAATATAATAGAATGTAACAAGGCTAATAGAAAGATACAAAACTACTTGATTGAAAGATAACCAACACTAACTATAACTACCATTGTAACTATATATCTTATCAGGCCCCCTCAAACTCATAAGTTGATATCATTAACTCTGAGTTTTTGTCTAACATAAGGAAACCAGGAGCTAGAAATGGACTTAGTAAGAGCATTAGTAGCCTATTTTCCAGTTGAAATACGATGAACTTGGACTTATTATTGACTGACACAATCACACACAAAATGAAGATCAATCTCAAAGTGTTTGGTACACTTATGGAGAATAGGTTTGGTAGCAAGAACAACAATGCCTAAATTGTCACAATAGACTTTTGGAACACTAACAAGAGAAACATGAAGTTATAAAAGAAGTGATTTGATCTTGGAAATGTCAACATTAATGGTAGAAGATATCTAAATTCGATTTTCATGCTGATAGTCTAAATATACTTGAGAAGGGGAGTGAATCAAGTATATCTTTTTACTAAGTTCCTGCACATTCACAAACTTTATTAGATTTTCAGCGAATATCTCCTGCTATGACAGGAAACTTTTAACGATTTTATATGAAAGCGTTTTAAATGGAACACTTCAGATTTAAGGAAAGGGATTGGTTAAGAAAATGTGATTTTCGTTTCCTTTCAAGAATATTACTGTTTTAATGAATTTCAGAAAATCATTTTTTGAGAAAATCAAAGATTAGTTGTTTAAGCACCAATAAAATAAGAAAGTAGGAAAGAAAAAGCAAGACAGAATGTTTTTATAATAGTTCTGTTCCCTATCTCTGGAACCTACATCCAGGACCTACCCCAATGTAGGATTTCCACTAACCAACTGAAACTTACAAACAGATTGGAATCGAAACCAGATTCCGAATCACCCAAACAAAGCTCTCTAAGCTCAAAGGAACCGAGTTCCTACAACAAATGCTCTCAAATGGCTTTTCTCTCAAAAGCCTCACAAACAAATAGCCTTTTATAAAGATATAGCTTTCTGTTTCCTCTCAAAGGTGATATTCAAAAAATTACAAAAATAATAAGCTCTCAAATAAGTCAAGATAATGGCTTAACAGTGAAGAAAGGGAATATATTCTTTGCAAAATAATAGCTCAGAAATTTATACTTGTATTGTGCTCTTTTTCTTCCATTAATGTGATGTCTACTGATTCCTTAAAAGGAAAGGAATTCCTAACCATTGCAGCAGAGGAGGGGCCAACTTGCCTTTGTCCTTGCCTTGTGTGGTGGCATCATCTACACTATTGAGCTCTTTTGTCCTTGTGCCACTTGGCCACACATCTCAGCCTCTTCTCTCTCTCTAGGACATTGTGAGCTATCATTGTCCTTTTATTCCATTCAAAAAATGAGCCAATCATCAAATATTTTCGTTTTGAAATCTGGTCTTTCTTCATCCAATGTGCAACCTACTTCAGCATGTATTTGCTCTTCAAAATGCACAGGTGGTAGTCTGAGAGTCTCCAACCCGAGTTGGAGATTTTCTATGTTCTTTGCTTAATTTTAGATATAATACACTGAAACACTCAAGCAAACACATCAATAGGTCCATAATGATATTTGCCATCACTAATTAGGGTCCATAAACCAACAATCTCCCCCTTGATGACAAATATACAATGCATGTTGATAACAATAAAGATAACAGATAGGAAATATTTTAACTTAGCTCCAATCTGAGTATGCTCCCCCTTAATGGTAGCTCCCCCTTAATATGAGCATATTTCCCAGTATATTTTCCAACTTCTGGAAATCAAGTTCATTTTGGGATTTCAATGTTCTTTTCTTTTTCAATACTTTCATTTGATTGAAAGTTTGAAGTAACATGAGTATTGGAATATTGCCCATGATTGATCTTCTTTCTCCATAAGAAGAAACGATACAACAAGGGCACAACCACATGCGTCATGCACTTATTTAAACAAGCAACACACAAATAAGATTTTTACAAGTCCAAACAATTCAAACAACATGTTATGAACACAATGACTTGTAATCAATCTTCATGCAATCTTTAATGAATGTATTGTGTCAGAAGATGTTTTCAACTTATGCAAATGCCATAGAGGATTTCAGTCATTATAATTCATATCAGAGTATGGCAGCCTAAAGGTGAACTATTTTCAGCATGATAGAATTGAACTTAGTTCTCAACAAAAATATCACAGCAAAAACAAAACAAAATATAGCAATTTAGTAACAGAACAAAGCAATTCAGATAAAAGAAATGTTACCCGTGTAAAGCTTTATTTTGCTATCCACGGCCAAATCAACATGGATGGGTTATCCACTATTTTCCACACACTTCATCAACATGCATGCTCCATAATCAACATGATCAACATGCTCCATAATCAACATGCTTATCTACTTATTCTCCCCTTTTGTCATCAAAGGGAGAAGATGCAATAAGAGAGGGCAAGCATAGACAATAGGCAGATATATGTTCTAAATGATGAAGTGCAATAAAGTATTAGCTTAGTACGTCATCCACCTAAGCTACTAATATTGTTAGAGCATAAAAACATTAAACAAAATACCAAATTTGAAATGTAAGATTAAAAGGAATGTAAGATTTCAAGGAGATTTTGGGCTAAGTATTTGAAATGGTATCATCGTGAGGGTAGGCCCAATGTGGTGTAGAGATATATTGCTTAAGGATATATCAGTGACATGGATCAAGTAAAAATAAATGAGAAAAAAAATTATGGCCCAAATATTGATGTCTGCATGAGAAATGGGGACGGCCCAAGCATAACTCATGTTCTAAAAAAATGGACAAGATAAATGAGAGAGGGAAGCCCCATGTGGCCCAATTTTGGTGGACATCTTAGTGTAAGATTATAGCAATGTTCAGCCTAAAGCCCTTCAAATAGATCAGATAATAGTAAGAGCCCAATTATCATTCTTTCAAAGATTTACCAGTGGAAATCTCCTCTTCGCCTTGGAGACTTTGCAACATAACTCAAAATTTCATTGAACTCATGCGTGAGAAAATAATGATTAGAGCAATAATAGATATTGTTCAACAATGTAAGTAAGTTAAAGGATGTTGGATGAGCAAACCATGCCAATGCAATTTCTCAAATGATTAAATCTTTCTTTAAGAAGAGGTTTAGTTAATATATCAGCTAGTTCTTCTTCAGAAGACACAAACTTGACTTCAATATTTTGATTTTGGACATGTTCTCTCATGAAATGATGTCTAATTTCAATTGTTTAGTCCTAGAATGTAAAACGGATTTTTTGACAAGTTAATAGCACTCATGTTGTCACAAAACAAAGGAATGTAATCATAGTCAAGATTATAATCAACTAACTGATGCTTCATCTAAAGAATTTGTGTAGCGGCTTGAAGCAGCCATGTATTCAGCCTGTGCTATTGAAAGTGCAACGTATTTTGTTTTCTACTACTCCAAGATATAAGAGAATGACCAAGGAATGTTAGGCATCCACTAGTGCTTTTCCTATCTATTTTGTCCCCTACATAATCTGCATCACAAAAAGCTTTAACTTCAAAAAGATTAGTTTTAGGATACCATAAACCAAGGGAAGTGGTGCCTAGAAGATATCTAAATGTCCTTTTGATAGCCATTAGATGAGATTCCTTGGGTTGTGATTGAAATCGGGAACACAAGCCAACACTATATGCAATATCTGGTCTTAAAGATGTTAAATACATCAAGGACCCAATCATCCCTCTGAATCTGGTTTCATCCACTTCTTCTCCATTTTCATCTTTATCAATTTTTTATGTTGGATGTAGTGGTGTGGCCATTGGTTTTGCATGATCCATTTTGAACTTCTTAAGAAGTTCCTTGGTGTATTTTTCTTGACAAAGAAAGATTCCTTTTTCACTTTGTTTGATTTGCAATCCAAGAAAGAATGAAAGCTCTCCCATCATGCTCATATTGAATTCATTTGCCATAAGATGAGAAAATTCTTCACATAAACAGTTGTTAGTTGATCAAAAAATGATATCATCCCGTATACTTGAACTAGCAGAATGTCATTATTTGAGCTCTTAATGAAAAGTGTAGTATCAACCTTTCCCCTTTGAAATTTGTTTTCTAAAAGAAAGGAGCTTAGCCTATCATACCAAGCTCTAGAAGCTTGTTTTAAGCCATATAAAGCCTTTGATAGTTTAAACACATAATTTGGATAGGATTTGTCCTCAAAGCCAGGGGGTTGTTTGACATATACTTCTTTATTAATGAAACCATTCAAGAAGGCACTTTTGACATCCATTTGAAAAATTTTAAAGCCTTTGTGAGCTTCATATGCCAGGAGCATTTGAATGGCTTCCATTCGAGCTACTAGAGCATATGTTTCATCAAAATCTATGCCCTCTTGTTGGTTGTAGCCCTGAGCTACTAATCTAGCTTTGTTTCTAACAATATTACCATTTTCATCAAGTTTATTTCTATATACCCATCGAGTACCAATAACAAATGCATTTTCAGGTTTAGGGATAAGTTTCCAAACCTCATTCTTATCAAATTGCCACAGTTCTTCCTTCATTGCTCTAACCCAAGCTTCATCGCTTAAGGCCTCATTGATTGAACAAGGTTCTATTTGAGAGATGAAGGCAATGTGACTTTCTTCGTATGATGATCTTGTTCTTATTCTTTGTGAAGGTTCTCCTATGATAAATTCATGAGGGTAATTGCTCCAACCTCTACTCTCTTGGAATATTTTTCTTTGATCCCTTTTCTCTTGCATCAGTTTGATCTTCAGCTTTAGCAGATTGAAAGTCTCTTGTTGTTACAAGAGATCTGTCTGGAATTTCTTCTCTGATTTGAGCAGTTGTGTTTTCAGGTTCAGCCATTGTGTTTTTTGGTTGTGTTGTCTCATAAATTTCGATTTATGGATTCCTCTGCATTTTTAGGGTTAAATTCACAGAAAACCACATGCATTGATTCGTCTACAACTCTAGTATCTTTATTAAAAACTCTATAAGCCTTACTTCTTGTAGAATAACCAAGAAATATACCATCATGAGTTTTCACATCAAACTTTCCTAGATTATCTTTGTTATTCAGAATATAACAATTGCATCCAAAGACATGAAAGTAGTGTAAGGTTGGTTTGATTTCACTCCATAACTCATAAGGTGTTTTCTTCAAAATGGGTCTTATGAGAGTTCTATTTAGTATGTAACATGCGTATTAATAGCCTCTGCCCATAGATTTTTAGGGGAATCATTTTCACAAATCATGGTTCTAGCTATCTCTTGTAAAGACCTATTTCTTCTCTTAACAACCCTATTTTGTTGGGGGGTCCTTGGACAAGAAAAATTATGTGTTATGCCATGTTCATTACAAAAAGTTTCAAAATGATGATTCTCAAACTCTTTCCCATGATCACTTCTTATGGAAGTGATAGTGGTACCTTTTTCATTTTGAACCTTTTTACAAAAGTTTTGAAATAAGCTAAAAGCCTCATCCTTATGAGGAAGGAACAAAAGCCAACCAAACCTAGAGTAATCATCTACTATGACCATTCCATATTGTTTTCCAGCCAAACTTTGAGTTTTTGTAGGTCCAAAAAGATCAAGATGTAGAAGTTCTAAAGTTCTTGAGGTAGAGATGGCATCCTTTGATTTAAAAGAGGTTTTGATTTGTTTTCCTTTTTGGCAAGCATCACAAACAAGATCCTTTTCAAACTTTATTTTAGGAATACCTCTTACTAAGTACCTTTTTAATAGCTTAGAAATTTGGTACATGCTAGCATGTCCCAATCTTCTATGCCATAACCACTTTTTATTTTCAAAGGAAGCAAGGCATCTAACATCTTAAGTTTTCAAATCATTTAAGGTAATACCATAGATGTTTTCATAACGTTGGCCAATAAACAATATGTAATTGTCACTCATTCTTTGCACAATGCATTTGTCATGTTCAAATATAATACGATATCCTAAATCACATAGTTGGCTAACACTAAGCAAGTTATGCTTCAAACCATCAACAAGAAAGACATTGTCAATAGTAGTAAAGGGATTCTTACCAATCTTACCAATAGCAATGATTTTTCCCTTTCTGTTGTCTCCAAATGTAACGGTTCCACCTTTTTGGTTCTTGATACTTGTGCTTAGATGTTCTATATTCACCTGTAGCATTTCTATCTACAAGCACAAGAACTACTTTTCCTTCTTTTGAAGCCCATACAATAAAACATAAATTTGCTGAATGTCCATACTGTTTACAGTTATAACTTTCTTGATGTTGCTGAACTTTCTTTTCTTTCTTTGAAGCTCTAACAAAATGTTTCATGTAAGGTTTTCCTTTTGACAAGACATTGCTAGAAGATGCATCATTTTTCTTATCAAATAAATTTTTGTAAAACCGATTTTGATCATGTGCATAGTAACCAACTCTAGCTTTGTTGATAGTACACCTTTGCTGTCCTAACAAATTTTCAAGATTTTTTGTTCCCTGAACAAACTTGGCCAAGTCAGAGGTAAGTGTTTCAACTTTATTTTTCAGCAAATCATTTTCAGCCTTTAGGTCACTGTTACATGATTTTTCATAACATTCTTTTAGAGCTTTAATTTCAGCTTTGAGAAAAGAATTTTCAGTTTCAAGCGCTCATTTTCCTTTTTTATGCGAGCATATTTTGCAAGCACATTTTTTTAATTTACTAGAAGATCATCAATAATATCAATTAGTTCTTCTTGAAATAAGTCTAAAAATTCTACCTCATCATGGTTGGCCATGAGACACATGTTTGCAAGATGGCTGTCTTTATCATCACCTGGAGGAATCACTTTCAAGTCTTCCCAAGTTGATAATAGCCCTTTCTTCTTAGTTTTCTTTGAGTCATCTTCCTTCTTGTTCAGCAATGGGCACTCATTCTTAAAATGTCTAGGCTGCTTGCAATAATGACAGTTTCCTTCCTTCTTGCTTGATTCAGCTTTTTCTTTCCTTGGAAAGCTTCTTCTGCCTTTGCCTCTCTTTTTCCATAGTTTCATCATTCTTTGAGCAAAGAGGCTGAATTCATCATCTTCATCTAGATTTTCCTCGACATTAGATTCTTCTTCTATCTTTGATTTTAGAGCCAACCTTTTCTTCTTCTTGTCATTTTTCAGATGTGTGATCTCAAAGGCAATTAGATTTCCTCTCAACTCATCATAAGTCAGAGTACTAATGTCTCTTCCTTCTTGTATAGCTGTGATTTTAGACAGCCAAGGAGGAGTGAGACTTCTAGTATTTTCTCACTAATTCTTCATCCTCAAAACTTTTTCCCATCATATCTAAACCATTGATGATGGCAGCAAACCTTTCAAACATTTCATCAATGTTTTCATCATCCTTCATGCTAAAGAGTTCATAGTCCCTCATAAGCATATCAGTCTTTGTTTGCTTGATTTGTTTGGTACCTTCATGAGTGAGCTGTAGCTTTCCCTAAATCTCCTTTGCACTCTTGCACCTTGATACTCTTCTGTACTCTTCAAGACTGATTGCACAATGCATAAGGTTTAAAGCCTTAGCATTCATTTCAACTTTCTTCTTTTCTTCAAGGGTACATTCTTCATCATTCTTAGGAATTGTTTGTCCTTCAGCATTTGTAGTTGTTGGAGTTTCTAGCCCTTTCATGATGATTTTCCACATATCATAATCTTAGACTGAATGAATATCCTCATCCTCTCTTTCCAATATGAGTAGGAGACTTTTAACATATTTTATATGAAGACGTTTTAAATGGAACACTTCAAATTTAAGGAAAGGGATTGGTCAAGAAAATGTGATTTTTGTTTCCTTTCAAGAATAGTATTGTTTTAATCAATTTCCAGAAAATCCTTTTTTGAGAAAATCAAAGATTAGTTGTTTAAGCACCAATAAAATAAGAAAGTAGGAAAGAAAAAGCAAGACACAGTGTTTTTATATTGGTTCGTTCCCTATCTCTAGAACCTACATCCAGGACCTACCCCAAGGTAGGATTTCCACTAACCAACTGAAACTTACAACAGATTGGAATTGAAACCAGATTCCCAATCACCCAAACAAAGCTCTCTAAGCTCAAAGGAATGAGTTCCTACAACAAATGCTCTCAAATGCTTTTTCTCTCAAAAGCCTCACAAACAAATAGCCTTTTGTAATGATATAGCTTTATGTTTCCTCTCAAAGGTGATATTCAGAAAATTATAGAAATAATAAGCTCTAGATAAGTCAAAATAATGGTTGTAACAATGAAGAAAAATGGAGTATATTCTTTGCAGAATAATGGCTTAGACATGTATGCTTGTATTGTGCTCTTTTCCTTCATTAATATGATGTCTGTTGACTCCTTAAAAAGGAAAGGAATTTCTGACCGTTCAGCAGAAGAGGCCAGCTTGCCCTTGTCCTTGCCTTGTGTGGTGGCATCATCTACACCATTGAGATCTTTTGTCCTTGTGCCACTTGTACACACATCTCAGCCTCTTCTCTCTTTCTAGGACATTGTGAGTTGTCATTGTCCTTTTATTCCATTCAAAAAATGAGCCAATCATCAGATATTTTCATTTTGAAATATGGTCCTTCTTCATCCAATGTGCAGCTCCACTTTAGCATGTATTTGCTCTTCAAAATGCACAACACTTGTAATTTAGAGTCTCCAACCTGAGTTGGAGATTTTCTGTATTCTTTGCTTAATTTTAGATATAATACACTGAAACACTTAAGCAAACACATCAATAGGTCCATAATGATATTTGTCATCACTAATTAGGATCCATAAACCAACACATAATTTATTGAGAAACAAATAACCATTTCTTAGAAAGTCAGGAGAGAACATTAGGACCAAGAAAACATGGAATCCTGATGTTGATCTGTGGTATTTGGTTGGAAGCCCGTGAATCACAATAGGCAATAAGAGGAAGATGATCAGATTATTGAATAACCAAACCATGAGATGAAGTACCTTTAAGATATTGCGAGATTCTTTTGATAGTTTTCCGTGACTTTGAAGTGGACAATGAACAAATTGACAAACTTTATTAACATAGTAAACAATGTCAGGTCTAGTGTAAGTTGTATACTGAAGACTACCAACTATGGACCGATAAAACAAATAGGGATATCAAAGAGATCATCATTGTGCTTGGTTAATTTGAGTCTACCTATCATTGGGGTAGGTGATGCAAAGTACGACTCACAAACAAATTAAAAATTATTTAATACTAAGTTCCAGGAAAAACGTAGTAAAGGCACAACTTAGGTTGTCTCACAAGCAGTTAATCTAGAAATTGGTAATTTTGTTGAGAAATTGTAGAAATTAAATTAAATAAAGAAATTCAATAAATAAAAACTACATGCACAAGGAGTCTCACAGATCTAGGATTATATTGTCACTGGCTTAAAGGATAATTCAGAGGCAATCATTTTCGTTAATCATATAATCACATAATAATGATGAAATTCTATTGGTAGTCACACAATCACATAACTAACTATGGATTTGACTAACACCAACACTAGAAAATCACAATTGAAATTTCTATATGCCTATGCCAACTTGAACGTCAATCACGATAACCTAATTCTCATCAAAATTAATTCAAATTCCCTTACCAATTAAACATGTTTAAACTATTAGTTAAATTATGCCTAATTGGAGCCCTAATCATGCATGATATTCACAATTGCAAACACACACACAATCAAAGCTAGTTCTAAAAAATATAATTGAATCAATCAACACAAAAAATATAAGAAAGAGAAAAGAAAGATGAGAACTAAAAAGTCAAATCGTAAATTAAATTAAAATAAAACAACCTCAAACATAATCCTTCAATCCTTGATAATTGTTGCATTACATAAAGAAATTACACCTCAATGGATAGAGGATTACAACCAAAGTATTGAAGAAAGCAATCAAAATCCCAAATGGCAACAAAAATGGATATTGGAATAGCTAAAAATCCTAGAGAAAGAGTAGAAAGAAGGTAGAGAGAGAGTAGAGATAAACCCTACAATAAGTATGTAATATCTTCTTTCAACATAGGCTAAGTGAATATATATATATATATATATATATATATATATATATATATATATATATATATATATATAAATGAGTCCCAAAATAGTACAAATATGGTGTTTTACTAATTGATGCTATCATTGGGAACTGCTATAGGCTTTATGATCGCTAGCAATCTAGTACTCATACAGACCTGTTCCATACATGTTCAAACCCTTTTTGAGACCCAAAACGTTTGAATTACCCTTGGACCTAGAAATACAAGTTGTATCCCTTTGAATAAGCTTTCCAACACCATAAGAATCATCTCTATTGGACATTTGTAGCTCCAAATATTGGTAAAATACAAACAGGAGGTCAAATTGGGTAGCATGAGAACAAAATCAACCTTTAATATTGCAACTCGATTTTCATCAAGAGGCTCTTAGAACTGGGTTTTGAGTTGAACATGAAAGTTATAGAGAACTTCTTGGGCTTTTCAAATCATATTTATTTGTCTCAATCTGATCCCTGAGAGAGAGATATAAATTTTTTATTACAATATTTTCTGTCAAATGTGCTCAAATAAGCTCCAAAACTCTTCTATTTAACTCCCCAAATTCTCTTAAATTGAAGACTATTCGAAGCTTGATGCACCTCTATGGTCTTCATACACCATCATGGGAAGTCCCTATAATAAAATTACACTCACAAAAGAGGATTAAAAGCATAGAAAGCTCCAAAACATATTTGCTCATCAAAATTGTGCAGTTAACCATTATTTTACTCAATGATGCACAATGAGAACTAAACTCAAATCAACCAAATGTCAACCAACTAAGCAAACAAATGATGCAATATGCCTAGGGTTATAGCGGAAAAGGAGTGCATGAATGTAACTTATCAAACCCACACTTGAACAATTGCATGTCCTCAAGGAAGGAACTTGGATGCAACATCAGGGAGACTAGACTTCTAACCTTACTAAATCTAAATATGTATTATGCGTGAAAAATGACAATATACTAATCCAATGGACCTAAAGACAAACAGTAAGCAATCATACCAACAATCAAAGAGAACTTCCACAAGTAAGGCATGAACAAGAACATAGCACACGAGGTAGAAGCCACACATATGATGCATGGATCAAGTACCAAAATCTTCCCAAAATCAGTGTTTATTACTCATTCATTCAAGTGTTTTGGGCTAAGATGCACACTCAAATCACTTTAGATGAAAATGCACTACTATTGGATTGCCATTGGTTTCGCTCTCATCGTCACACACACATGCACACTAAATCAAGAGGACTTGATTTGGGTTGTAACGTAGCTTAGGTGAAGATGGATAGATATATAGGCCAATAAAGCTAAACCTCTAGGCAAAGGAGAATAAATATATACATTAAGAGTACAAGTACCTAAGGTACATTTTGTCTAACTTAACACATTCACAGACCCCTTAGTATGCAATATGGCAAACCTTCATCCAAACTTTTTCATTTTTCTTTTGTGTTGCTTATTTTTTTTCCAATCAAATTTACTTTTTTTCCTTGCTTTCTTTGTGTTCCACATGTTGATTTTTTTTTCTTGCCACTTACACATTGTCCCCTCAACTTATAGTGGAAATGTCCTTATGCTTTCTACCACACTTATGCTCAAACACATAGAGAAATGTACAAATGCTCTCCTAAGCCTAAAAGGTTAAGATTTCATGGTATTTCACTTTTGGCTAAGGATGTACTAAGACAAAAGAAATGGCAATAAGGCTCAAGGGGATAGACAATGGTAATATGCAAAGGTTGGTTGTATAGTCAAGTGCTAAAAATAAGAAAAATGCCTCAATGACCTTCAGGCATGCACATGGGAACATAGTTTCAAACAAAACCTTAAGCAAGTTCTAGAATACAAATCCAAATAAAACCTCAAAATTAGTATGAGGCGTAGGGGTGAGAGGCTATAGAGAGGCTGATTGTTGAGCAGGTGGCTGCTGGTAGATACGTGGGCTATTCTATTATCTCTACTAGGGTGGATAATACTTTTATTGTAGCTATGATGAGTTATTCCACCTTACATTAGGATGATCTCTCAGTTGGTTGTATGTGTTACTGCAATGATCACATGCCTACTAGTTGTTCTGAGTCTAAGCCTACCAGGGAATACATTGCTAGCAGCAACTAAAGTAGGGTCTTCCTATAGCTATGAACACACATCAATGGTATGGGTATCACAAGAGCAAATACCACAAGCTATCTAGGATGAAGGAGCCTATCTAGACTAATTCAAGGCAATTTGTTTCAAAAACTCAATCATCTCGTCAAGCTTTTGTTCCACTATACCAGGACACCTCATGGACCCCTCTAACATTTACACTAGCGGCCTTAGATCCAAACTGTTGTGAATTTTCAGCCATAGTTTCAATCAATGCTCTGGATGCAGTTGGAGTCTTGTTCACCAATGCATTCCCACTAGAAACATCAACCATACTCTGATTAAAGGTTAACAACCCTCATAAAAGTACTCAATAGGGAGTTGCTTAAGAATCTAATGTTGTGGACAGCTATCATAGAGTCTCTTAAACCTTTCCCAATACTCATACAAGGACTCTCCCTGACTTGTCCAATGCCATAGATATTTTTTGGATGGTGGCTACTATGGAGGTTGGAAAGAACTTCTTAAGAAACACTCTTTTCATCCTAACCCAACCTCTACTACCTAATGAAGAATGTAAAAGAACCAATCCTTGGTAGCACCTCCAAGGGAGAATAGGAAAGCTCTCAATTTTATGTAGTCTTTTGTAATTTCCTGAGGCTTCATGGTAACATAGATAATATGGAATTTCTTCAAGTGTCTGTGTGGGTGTTCTTCAAGAAAGCCTTGAAATTTGGGAACAATATGAAGTAGCCTAGACTTGAGCGCAAAGTCCACTTCAAGGTTAAGGTAGGCAATCCCCAATGGCTTTTAAGTAAAGTCAAAAGCAGCAAGCTCCTTCAAGGTCCTATTCAAATTCACTGACCTGAAACACTAACAAACAAATTGAATTTACTATTCCTCTTGTTTCTTCTTTTTTGCCTAAGACACCTTAAAGTCCTTTCAATTTTAGGATCCCAAGGAATTAAGGTAATGTTGGGCAAGGATCGAGTTATACAAGGGAACCAACAGAAATAAAAATTAAATAAATAAATAAATAAAGCTAATTTTTTTTAGAACCAAAAATTAAAATAAAAAACCAAAAAATTAAAATTAAAATAACAACAAAAAGGAAATAGAAAAATAAAAATAAAAATTAATTACAAAAAATTAAATAACACCACTTCCTCACAACGGTGCCAAAATTTTATGCACGTTGTCGCGACTTACAAACAAATTAAAAATTATTTAATACTAAGTTTCACAAAAAAATGTAGTAAAGCAGCACAACTCGTCCCACAAGAAAGTATTACCAGTTAATCTAGAATTAGGGGTTTTGTTGAGAAATTGCATAAATTAAATTAAATGATGAAATTCAATAAATAAAAACTACTACCACAAGGAGTGCCGTGGATCTAGAATTATGCTATCACTAGCTTAAAAGAATAATTCAGAGGCAGTTGTTTTCATTAATCATGCAATCATACAACAATGATGCAATTCTACTGCCAGTCACACAATCGCATAACTAAGTAAGGATTTGCTAACACAACACAAGAAAATTGCAATCACAATCCCTATATGCTTATGCAAACTTGAATGTCAATCATAACAACCTAATTTTTATCAGAATTAATTCCAATTCCCCTTACCAATTAAACATGCTTTAAACTATCAGTTAAATTATGCCTAATTGGAACTATTACCATGCATGACATTCATAATCGTAAAGATAAACACAGTCAAAGCTAGCTCTCAAAAATGTAATTGAATCAATCAACACAAAAAATATAAGAGAGAAGAAGAAAGAGGAGAACTAAAAAGCCTAACTGTAAATTGAATTAAAATAAAATAACCTAAAACATAATCCTTTGATCCTTGCTAATCCTTGTACTAGGTAAAGAAATTACTCACCCATGGATGGAGGGTTATAGCCAAAGTATTGAAGAAAACAATTGAAATCCCAAATAGGAACAAAAAGGATATTGGAATAGCTAAAAATCCTAGAAAAAGGGTAAAGAGAAAGTAGAGAGAAAGAAAAGAAAGAGAGAGAGAGTGGAGGCAACTGGAGAACAAGTATGGAAGATCTCCTTTTAACCTAGGCTAAGTGGGTATATATAATACATAATCACAATGTAAAAAAGAGTCCCAAAATAGTAAAAAACATTGTTTTATGAACTAATGCTGTCATTGGAGACCACTATCACTACAAGAAATTTAGTCAAAGGCAATACTTAAAAAAAGTTGTGTAAACATATAGAAAGCATTGCCTTCTATCAAGGGCAACACCTTTCGACCAAAGGCAACACTTTTCTATGGGTTGCCTATATACCATTACCTTTTCTCTAAGGCAATGCTTTGTGGAGAAAAGGCAACAACTTGGGAAAAAAAAAAGTTACCTATATAGCTACAGAGGGAACATTTGCAACCCCTTTCCACGTTTCCATTTCTTTGATTTAAGACAACGTGTTATAAACATTGCCTTTTCTCTTTCTAGAGGCCACTGTTCCAAAATGTTGCCTTTTCTTTTATTAAAGGCAACACATTTTAAGTGTTGCCCTTTCTCAAGTTACAAGCAACTCGTAGAAAACGTTGCTTTTTCTCAAATTTAGAACTACACATTTTTTATGCAAAATACCGAGTACTAAATCAAAACTATAATGACCATTAGAGGTGTTCATAACCAGTCCTGCCCTTCCAACCCGCCCTGAAGCTCATTGGGACTGGTTCGGTTTGAAATTTGACCTGGTACACTTTTCGAGTTGGGTTCAGGTCATATGTCAGGTTGGTCCAACTTGACCCAAAGTCAAATAATCCCTTAAGAAATATATATTTTTATAATAATTTATGAAAAATTATAAAATTTTAAAGTTCAATTAATATATTTTATATAATTTGATATTATTTCTATATTGATATGGTTTATTTTGAAACCTATATCGTAAGATATCTCTAAAATTTTATTTCTTACTTGTAAAATTTATAAATTTACTATGTACAATATCTAAATTCTCGTATATTATTTGAATGTTGGGTTAACTCATACAACCCAGGACATAGTTGGTAATTATCAGGGTTAAGTTTGGGTTTCAAAAATTGACCCGTTCTGAAATTGGGTTGGTTCGGGTTTTGTCTAACCTGACCCAATCCGTCCCTTGTACACCCCCCTTACCATTGTTTCTTTTAACAAAAAAAATTGTGGTATAATATTGCTAGGAAAACACAAGAAGTAACTAAAGCTGAAAACAAAATTTATTGACATATAACATCCATGAGCTATACCTTCGTAGTATTAGAGGTAATTTACCACAATATCATGCTACACAAAATTAGAAAACCTTGATATATTACTCTTAATCTAAACTGCCTACAAAAGAGCAAACACGGTATCACATGGAGGTTATTCCATGAGTGAAGCATGTCCAATCCATAACTCAAACATCCCAGCTAAGCTAAGGTTAGCTTTTAGTAGTCTTAGCCTGCAGTAACCTATGTTCTTATTTATAGATGGCATAATGCCAAAACCAAAGAAATTCAAAATTGGTGGTGAAAAACAATTACAACATAAAAACATAGATAATTAATGGAGCAGAACATATCTCCCCTCTCCTTCCAAAACGATTGTAAGGAGAGGGAAGATAAAAAAATTGATACATTAAGTTAATAAAAAAAAAATTATACGTTAAGTTAATAAAAAAATTGATAAATTAATTTAAATATCTGTTAAATAATGTTTCATAGATATTTAAATAAGAAACTATTATTATTTTTAATAAAATCACAAATCACACAAAATATAAATTTATGTGATCTAAAAATGATTTATAAAGGATCATTTAGATTGTATTTTTTATTCTTGAATTTTATTGAATCTTATTATAAGGTAAATAATTAATCTGTAAATAAATAATTTTGTTCAAGTCTTGAATTTTCATGCCTTTAGTATCATTGTTATGAATTTCATATTCATTCATATTGTAAACACTTCAGTTTATAATAGATTCAGTCAAATTTATTACAAAAAACAAATGTCAATATAAATTTTATGTTTTACTTTATATAATACTCAATTTTAGGTGATTAATTGACAAATAACAAACACAATAAATCATTTGTCATAAAGTAAAATAGCTATAATATAAATAACGTAATTATGATATCTTATTTATTTATTTATTATTTGTTTTTTTTATGTACTTCTATTATTATATTGATTGCAATGAGATTTTAATCTAAGATCTCATGCATAATTACATACCAATCTTAGTGACTTTGTTGCTTATAGTTTTACATACCACTTATTTATATATGAAAATAGATCAATATTAAAAACACATTAAGACTAGCATATCATGCAAGGTTTTATTTATTTATTTATTATTTTTGAGAAAAATTTAGGTTGAGGGGAAAGCTCGTCCCAATTTAAGTTTAGGGCATACTTTTGGGCCCATCTAGTACTTATAGAGATACTTACTATCCATGTTTTAGGTAGCCTTTTGTGTGGCTAGGAATCAAGTTGTCTGACTTGTCTTCCTCATAGGAGGATAAATAACTAGGGCATTAAGTGAGAGGGCTAAGACAAAGAGCAAGGATTAGAGGATTGGTTGAAAATTATGATCCTAATTAGGGTGGTAATCATGGTCTTAAGTAGGAGGTGATAGGAAGGAGTGGGGTTATTTATGATTGGTGCTTTCGTAGAACTGATCCATGAGCCCCTCACGATATTATTACCCTTCCTTCCCTTCTATTCCTAAAATATACACTCTCCTTCCCTATAAAATTAAGATATGCTACACTTTAACCCATTTTCAATTTTTTATTAATTCTTCATTATCCTTTCATGCTTATTATTTTGTTTTTGACTAAAGTACCTTTTTATTAATAGTTATACATATTCTCTATGATTCTTTATATATAAAATTAATAAACTTTTACTTTTATATACATTAATATTTTAAAATCAGCATTTAAAAATTACATAATTTTTATTTATTAAAACAATTATATTACAAGTTATTGTTACTATTAATAACTTATTCTCTTCATACAATGAAATTTTGAAATTAAATTAGATACATGTATAAATAATTATAACAATAAAATGCATTATTAAAAGCCACATATATTTTAATTTGAAGGAAAAAAAAATTAATGTACAACCACTAATAAAGGCTATTTTGGTCAAAATAAAAGAATAAGTATGAGAAAATGAGAATCGATAAAATAAAAATTATAATTAAAGTATATATTTTCTCAATTTATTAGGGAAGAGAGTAGGTTTTAGGAAAAGTTCTTAGGTGTTTTAAGAGCAAGACATAACATTTACTTCGTTCTATTAATTAATTGATACATTGGTCTTGTGAGTCATTATTGTCTTCCACTTTTCCAATATTTTTAATATACTCCCTTCGTTCCTTTTTAAATGTCACTTTTGAGTTTTGTAAATGAATTCATGCATGTAATGATTGTATTTCATTAATTTTTTTTTAAAAAAGAAAAAGACTAAAATACCCTTTCATTTGTTTCTCACTTTGTTAAATTATATCCACTCATTCTCTATTCAATTTTACTCTCTCTCTCCAATATTCACATTTTGCAAACACATTTGAAATAGAAATCTAAATGAATGGAGGGGTATATTGGGAGAAATCTAAATGAATGGAGGGGTATATTGGGAATAAAGTTGTTAAATATTCATTGAAAACCCAAAAATGACATTTAATCCGGAACACAAAAAATGTTCAAAAAAGACATTTAAAAAGGCCAGAATGGGAGAGTAATAACTAATGTGTCAATTGATGAATGGAACAAAGTAAATGTGAAGGAACCTTATAGACATAAAGATATCCAAAAACCTCAGGCACACAAATGATATGGGATAAGCAAAGGATAAAAACCTTCCCTACTAATCACCTAAAAAACTTGTTCTTAGAAACACGATAATCAGGATAAGAGATTGAACCAGAATAAAATATCACAAGGGAATCACTCAAAACCCTGTAGTCGACTATTCAACTTCTTGACGTAACAAATAAAGGGAATCACTCAATCTCACTTGTACGCACAAAGTGTCTTAAAAAAAAACTAAGAGAAATTTCATTCAAAACAAATATGAAAATGAGGCGGTCAAGTTTTTAGAGGCATTTATACCACTTAATTAGATTAACCTTATTTCCTAAATTGACTAGAAAAGGCCCAAGTAGCTACACTAACAATTGAGCTTAATAAACATAAAAAGTAAAATAAGTTTTAGAACATTTAAAATATAAACTAATAAAATAAATAAATTAAACTTGGCCCAACATGACCAGAATACATCATTAATGCAAATTCGTCAATGATAAGATCCATTGCTAAAATGTTTATTTTCCCTTCTAAGCTCATATCAATAAATGTTATATCTTACTTTCAGTGTACTTAAGAATTCTTGTGTTTTAAAAATAGAGGTGAGGAGAGTATGATAATATCTTCTCTCATTGAAATGAATAGTATTTTACTCTATATATATATATATATATATATATATATATATATATATATATTATCACAAATAATCTTTAAAATTAATAAATGGCAATAATTATTAAACAAATATTCAAATTAAAAAAAATGTAAATGCTAAGTTTAAAAAACTAGAAGGTAATCTTGTGTCTCATCATTAAAGTTGTGAAGATATATTTGGAATTAAAATGATTACATAGATCAAGGAATAACATACACACTCTTATACTGATTATGCTTTTGCAAGAACAAGTCCCCATGGCTGTGTTTGGTACTTATCTCAGAACAAAAAGGACGGAGATGGTGAGATAGTAAAGATGGAGATGAAGATGGAACTATATATGTTAGGTAATGATGTACATGACATAGTGATTGATGAAACGATGAAGAAAACTATATTATAATTTGATGGAAAATTAAAAAGTAAAAAGGGTAAAAATTGAATATGAAATGTTTAAAGAGATATTTTGAAAAAAAAATATTTTAAATTTGTCTCCCAAAGTTTTCAGTCTTCTCCGTTTTGGAGGGGGGAACTCTGAAAAGATAATTTTGGGATTTTTGCCTCTGTTCTCTACTCTAAACATGCTTCTATCCTCAATATCTCTGTATTTTCTCCTAGGACATTTAGCAAATGCTACCTATATGCTTCTAGAAAAAGCATAAGAACTTATTATTTTTTACTAGCTTTTCCCAAGAAGCATGACCAAATATGTAAACAAATTACAAAAGTATTTTTTTTCTATAATAAAAAGTACTTTTTTCTTCTAAAATTTTAACCAAATGAGTCCATAATCTAAATGAATCTAAAATTACAATGATATGAAGGATATGAAAACTCAAGACCAGAACAAAATATATTTATTTATATATTACTGATCTTATAATAAGATTAAATAAAATTCAAAAATAAAAAAGCCACTCTAAATTATCCCTTATAAATAACTTTTACATCACATAAATGTATATATATTTGTGATTTGTGATTTTGTTAAAGACAATAACTGTTTATTCTTTAAATATCTATGAAATATTGATCAACAGAAATTTAAATTAATTTATCAATTTTTAATCCATAATTTTACACCCACTATTTTTTTAATTTACCAAAATTCTAATGAAAATGGTTATGTCATACTTTGTCTCATCTAATGATAATATCCTATGGTAGTAAGCAAGTTCCTCTCTCTAACAATCTTTTTACTACATATGGACCCACCTCTACAAGTTTTCTTTTCAAAGAGACATCTTAGGATTGTTTGATTTGAGTTTCATTTTTCATCATCAGTTTTTAGTTTTTTAAATTTTGTGAAGAAAATACTAAAAACTAAAATTTATAGTTTTCAAAATTTTATATTTTTCCTTCACAAAATTTGAAAAGTTGAAAACTGAAAATTCAAACCAAACAATCCCTTTAACTTTTCTCACTTTAGTCTACTAAGCACAGTAAAATGCATCAGAGGGTCGATTAAGGGTTCGAAGTTCAAAAATCATTTCTCTTGGTTTCTCTCAATTCTTGTCCACTTTTCATGTGACTCTTTCATTTTTATTAGAAATAAAGGAAAAAGTATTTCGGTTTTCCATTTATTGATTTTATTCATCCCCTTTCTTTTTCATCGGTGCCTCAATGACTTGTTAGTCTTTGATTATTATCAGCCAGAATAAATAAAGACCCTCTTCACTTTCCAGGGTTCACACCTCCATTTGCATCCTCATCCCCTCTATAAATTCCTTCCTTCAATCTTGGCCTATTACCTTCAACTCTTCAACTCTTCAACTCTCTCTTTTCCTCTTTTCTTCCTTAGTTAACTTCTCTGCCTTCTGTAACATCAACCAAAGATGACCAAGGTCACAGCCCTGTTGTTGTTCACCCTATTCCTCTGCTGCATGGTCGCCCACTCCACACGCCCTATACCACCTTTTCCCCATGAATCCTTAACAAAAACACAGCATCAGGTTCGGTTGAATTTTAATCACTTTTTTTTATAACCTTCTGTTATCCTCCATTTATGGTTTAAGACTTTTAAGTGTATGATCCTAATTTTATACGTGTAGGGTGTTGACGCGGTTGATGATAGCTGTGAAGGCGTTGGAGAAGATGAATGCTTGATGAGGAGAACACTTGCTGCTCACATCGATTATATCTATACACAGAACCATAACCCTTGAACAAATTTCCTGCTCGTGCTATTTTGTGGCTACAGAAACTCAATAGACAATAGTCCTTGTTTGTTTCAGATACTTCAAAGGTTTTTTCATTTTCACCTTTTGCTTGTAATGTATATTCTATGAAAGTGAAACCCAACTTCATGGAAGTGTTTGTCTAATGGATACAGTGAATGGTCGATTATCACTAGGAAGGGTCTCCACTTTCCTTTGGCATTCAGTCTAACCAGAAAAGATGTTTTTTTATATTATTACATTTGAAAATGCACAGCCATATCTCTGTCTCTAACAAACAGAACAATATCAATTACCTTATATGAATATACTAGACATTTGGAGGAGGAAGAGTGCTATATTCAGAACACTATCCAGTGAGCCAAAACTATAATGAATCCTTATGTGAACATGTAACATGCCGGCCCGGGATTTCTGATATTTTGGTTCACATTCTGTGATCCCAAACTTGGAGTTGGAGATGTTATCACAGATAAAGCAACAAAGTCAGCTTTTAAGTTTTAACATAAACAACTCTAAAAGCGATGTCGCGACTCAATGGGCTCTTCAAGCACTTAAAAAGAAGTTGCTTCCATTCAATGCTATTACTTTGATGAATAAAAATGTATGCTTCTTTTAACAAATTAAACAATATATAGAAATTCATTAAGTACCTTAACTTACTGTGGATTCAAAGCTAGCTACTCTTCTGCTTAACGATTTAATTTTGTGTGACAACCGAAGTTACAATGCAACCTACCACTCTTTTACGCTTTTAGTATTAAATGTAATCAACCACTTGGGTGGCTTCTTCAGGGGAGTTTGATTCAATTGATTGATGGTTAAGTTATAGCTATAGACCATCATTGAAATCTTCCTATTTGACATGTGAAGATAAAGAAGCCTCGAAGAAAGAACTATGGAAAGATACATTTGCCTTTTGCTTTTGCTGTAGCAGCAAGCATTCACATACAATGATTCCTCAATAATTGTACTGCTCCTCTTTCTTTACCAATCAGCCTAGTAAAAATCTAGGCAAAGGAAAGAGTCGGATCATCAATAAGTTGTAGTCCTATCATTTAAGGAGAAAGAGGAAAAAAATTGTCCATTTTTATCTTTTTGGTTTTTGTCAGCATTGCGATTGCGATTATTACAATCATAGATAATGCAATCATCTTGACGCATATTGTGTCTAAAAATCACCCTATGAAAAACAACATATAAGGTGCTTTTAAAGATCAAGAGTAAAAACACCTCAATTTTTTATAAGAGCATCCCCTTGAAAAACATTATCAAACCAAGATTATGTTGAGTGTTCAATGTGAAAACTGATGTTTTATTGACAAAAATATTAAAAATCTTAATAAATTTGAATCTGATTAGAATGGAAATGAAGATTGTTTTGAAAATAAGATCATATTTAAACATATAAGATAAAGGAGATCAGGATGAAAAATTATAAGAATTTTTGAAAATTGCCCAGATTCAATTTTAGATGTTAGAAAGCATATACTTTCAAATAAGATATGGTTGATTCTCCAGTCAGTTATCTTTTTTGGGCCTCAAGGCCCTCCTCAGTACAAATAATAATAATAATAATAATAATAATAATAATAAGATGTGGTTGTATTACATCACACTCATAGACGAATCGTTAGATTTGCACTAAGCCTAATCAATAAGTTTTTGTCCCAGCACATATTTGTGCACGTTAGCCCACCTTCTAACTTCTCTCACTCTCATAATTAATTACTCATCTCATCACTTGATCTTTTTCCAATATCAATTATTTTATATAGAGTAAAATGTACTAACACCCTTTGAGGTATCAATAAATAACACTCAACTCTATTTGTTTAAAAAACCCTACACTTCACCCTATCACTAAATGTGTGTTTGATGTATTCTTTTTCATAATTTGATTTTTATAAGTTATATATTAAATAATAAAAATAATTATAAATTTTTTTTTCTGCATTGATTTCATGTTGTTTAATACACACAACATATTAAATAAACTTATCTATCGGATTCACTTTTATATATTAAAATGATAGATAATTTAAAATTTAAAATTAAATAATTATTTTAATTAAAATTTTAATAATAATATTTTAAATAAATAATATATGATAAGTAAATGAATATTAAAACAATATTAAAATACACAAATTAATAAAAACCAATAAATAAATTTATAATACATGATAAATAATATAATATTTAATCTAAAATATAATTTTTTATAATAAAAATAAGATATTAAAATAATTATTACATAATAATATTTTAATTATCATTTTTTATAAAATTTATCTATAAATGATTAATAAATGATATTACTTAGTTTGTTTTCTATGTTCATTACATGTATTATGATAAAAAAAAAATAGAAGTTGAAAATATTAAAATGTATGAGAAAAATGATATATATATATATATATATATATATATATATCTTATTTTTATATTTTATTACATGAAAATAAAATATTATAAAAAATTTATTAAAATGATAATATAATTTTGATGATCAAGTGTAAAAATTTTTTATACTATTTTTTATTTAATCATTTTATTTAAATAACTTTTCAAATAGTATATATATGGGTAAATCACTTTGACTATGTGACAATATATGCCTAAATATATTATAGAACTCCCTTATATTGTTAGGATATCAAAATTTAATTCATAAAATAATAATTATAAAATAAATCAACAGATAGAAATATCAAATAATATCAAAATATACTAGATAAACTATGATAATTAAAAAACTTACATGGTTTGTTGTCAAATAAATATTTTCATCAACGAACACTTTGATGTCAAACCGGCCGGTGGTGATTTTAAGAACTAGATGCGAAATTGAATCGGCATTTTAGCATAGCCAATATGGATAGGAACGTAGCTAAGGGCAAATAGTTTTTTGTTTTTGGCTAAAACAAAGTACTTAGTTCTCTCAAAATTTGAAATTCTAATTGATTCCTCACACTTAAAAAATAGAATAAATTGATAAATTAGTTTATCTATACAATTTTATATATTATTGTTTTAAATTGTATAGATCCATATGGAGGGATCAATTTGTTTTTTTTTAAATTGTAAGGGATTAAGTTAGGATTTTCAAATCTTGAAGGATAAATTTATCCCTCAATACATATTTTTTAGAGATTAAAATTGATATTTTGAAAAGAAAAAAAAAAAAAAAGACAATCGTGACTAAGAAAATTTCAGCTTGCATTTACGCATGTGTAACCGTTCCTGTCCCCCTCATACCACACAACGCGTAAACGTCAAATGCAATTATTCGTTCCCCTTAATAGTCATTTACGATTCATGAAGTTATGATTACATGGGTGGATAATTGGAGAGCTATATTGGTAGGCGTCTAGTGTTTTTAAATAAACCTTGTAGTCCTTTTTTTTTTTTCTGAAACAATACTTAATGATACAGTAGTTTTTTTTTCTCACAACTATCCTCCTATTAGAGGCAATAGTATTCGAGTATTAGAAATCCAATAGAGGGTACAGCTCTTCCAACACAGATTGTTTCATACCAGAACTCAAATATGAGATCACAGGTTAAAAGATAGGAACACATGCCACTTCATATTACTTCACTTGGAGTCTTTACAGTTTATTTTCTCTCTACTTGCAGTATGCGTTGATTTTGCATTTGTTTGGTATTGGTTAATGATTTTAACGGTTCTTGATGTTTTCTATCCCTAGTCCCTTTTACATTTAGTAATAATAGTATAATATATCGAATTCATAGTAAACTTTACACATGCAACATATCAAACCATTCAAAACATAATTTAGTGTTAACAATATATAAATATTATAAAATTATTTGTTAATATTATGTCATGTGTAAAATTCACCAATTAAATTCGAGTCTATGTTAACATTTTTCTTTTAAGTTTAACAGGTTGCAACCTCAATGGCTCAATCCATTAGTTGTCTTAATTTGGTTAGATTGTTAATTGTTAGTTTTTTTTTTTTTTTTTTGACGTGTTGTTAATTGTTAGTTTGAACATTGACATGGTGGCACGAAAATGTAGATCTGATCATCAATAACCCATTTTTCCTCCTT